>CM061536.1:64379433-64762156 GCA_030545055.2 Neoaliturus tenellus | reverse complement strand
TTAGGTTTAGATTTTGATCAACATTATAACTATTGTACTTTTTAGCAACTAGCCTATATACTAAATTGTGAATTTTGATGTGCAAACAGTTACCTATAAGACTAGATATACATACATCGAAATTTTGACCCGATGCGATATATCAATCGTATCGATCGATCCAATGCGATATATCAATCGCATTGATTGTCCGATGCGATCAGGGCCGCCCCGAGGGCGGGGCAACCGGGGCAGTTGCCCCGGGCGCCGCGGCCAAGGGGGCGCCACGGCCGAGAGGAAATCCCCGTTTTTTAAAGGCTCAAAGACTTGACAAAAATTGTAAAACTGTACCAATAAATATTTTTGTTACAAATAGTTTGATAGTAATTTTGTTGATTAGTTCAAATAAACATTTAAAACAATTTATTATAGTCGGGGAATGAGTAATGACTAATTAATTACTCATTGTAACTTTAAACCTTTTTTTACAAAGCAAGTGGAAGTGAATCATAATAGCATCGCTTTTGGCTGCATGTAAGCCTACTACTGACAAGCTGATCTTACGCACTGCAAAAATGGATTGAGCGCTCACTTGAGCCCGGCGGTCGTGCAGTTGTGAACTACGCATACGCCCATCCCGTCACTCAATCATAACCTCAACCCCTCATGTAATTTGATGTGGTGTTGGTGTGTACATTCACTCTTATTATTTTTGTTCTGTGTCTTACATTAACTAGTAGCATTACATTACATTACAAAAGTTAGATGTACAAAAGTAGTCCGATAGAAATTTAACAGCTGTGTCCCTGTGTCCCCTCTCACCCACTCTCGCCCTGCAATGTTATCATTTGTGGTTATGTTTATCATGTGTAATACCAGTATAAAATGTGTTTCACAAAAAATTTGCCAACAATAACAATGTATCGACTCTCATCGGACTATTTTTGTGAATCTAGGCTATCTTCTTATTTATATAAGGGTTTCGTCTGTTACATCCCTTTTTCTCTCGACCTACTAAACCGATTTTTAAGATTGAGGTGTCATTTTAAAGCTTAGGATATACCGCAGTGACGAATCGTAATTAAAAAGGTCATATTTTTTCCGGCTTCGCCCCCCTCGCCTTTATTTCTAGAGGGCGCTTTAAAATGTTGACCAACTTTTATTGCAAGTTCTTTAATGTGAATTGTAATTTAAAAGCTGATTACCTTCAGATGAATTTTAAAAGCCAGATAGTAAACAAAAATATATCTATGTCACTTCATAATCAACATTCACGTACTGTAGGTGAGTTTCACTCACACAGAATCATAAAATGCGCAATTTGCGCATGGGCTATCTTGTCCTACTACAACAGCATTGAAAAGTTAGCCATGCACCTAATTTAGTGTTTAGAATTGTAATTTAACATTACAGTTTACAAGATATGCTAATTATTTAATTTAGGGGGCGCTGGTCAAAACCTTGCCCCGGGCGCCTATTGCCCTCGGGGCGGCCCTGGATGCGATATATCGATCGTATCGATCGATATTTTCATTCGGTAGAAAGGTAGGCGCTATATGAAACTCTACCCCGGGCCGGGACTACCTGCATCCAGTCTGTCTTTTTCGGGATTCATGTAGGCTATTCTTTGAATCCTAAAATGTTATAAAAGGGGCTACAATTGTTTTGCCCTAAGTTCAGCTCTATTTTATCGATGCAAATATTTTGCTACCACTAAAAGTCTAAAACTTTGACCTTCAAAATTTAAATTTTCTCTCGGCTAAGATTTAGGCCGAGGTGATTTAGACCTGCACTATTCATAGGTTAGGTCTTGAGTATCAGGTTCTGTAGTCTCTCTAAGTAATCAGCTAATTGCCTTACTAAATTAGACCGACTTTCCTGAGAAAATAAGTCCAACAAAATTGGAGCATGAATCATTGGCTTGTCCTTCCTTAAATAAATATTAAGAGAAAAATGTTACCTTGACACCAGAACATATCCGAGAAAAACTTCGGTAGATAGTATTTTCATGTCACGATTTACTGAATAGTTTTATCTGAACTTGAGTAATATTTTAACAAGTGAATGGTTAACAAAATTAATTTAACTTTCTAAGCCAACGGACACTGGTGAAGCAAGGGGACTCTAAAATATTACAGCTTTTCAAAATCCATCTTTAATCCAAGTCACCCTCACTCGATCTCGATCACCTCCACTTTGTCAGTTAGAACTGTTAGAACGTTAGAATATACGTTAGAACGTCAGAACAGAACCGTAGCTGCCTTGACCATTTTTGACACTTTGGGACTTGGTATTTTTCATTTTGACAGTTGTTACTAGAGGAAGGTTTGAAAAAAATCAAGAGTTTGTGTACAGACTTTAAGCAATGACTAATAGACACTGTATCATTGAATATACATCTCTTTGTATCCTTAGTCAATGACTGTATTCATTGACTACAACCATTGACTAAGGATCCTCTACAACTACAGAACTACAGTTACTTAGTATCTATAGTCACTGGCATTACCATTGTTTCACTATAGATACTGAAAAGGTGGTATCTGTAGCATTGACTTTAAATACAAAAGTTCATTCTACCATTGACTTTAGATACTATATCAATAGCCAATGATTATACCATTGACTTATCAATAGTCAATGATTCTACCACCATGCATTCTAACATTGATTATCTCTGTTTGATTGGGATATTTTTTCTAATTTACTACCGTTAGACACTAATATTTGTCGTAACGTTCAGCTGATCAATGACATTTAAATTGATTTGTTTACTTCCGTTTCTGTTTCTGAATATAAATAAAACACAAGAACTAACTGTTATAGTTTATAGTTCTATAATTTGAATCGATAATTAGTAAGTAAATACGTTTTGAACATTGGTGGCTAGAGATTGTTCAACAGCATTTAATATTTTCATTATAGGCCTATTTGTTAATATGAATATTATTAAGGGCAACAGACCTGAAAGTGTAGTTTGGTAAGTTAATTTTAAGTTAAACACTTTGATGAGTACTTTTTCATATTAGTTAATGGCATTAACTTAAATCACAAATTTATTTTAAATCTTAAACCTAAAAGTGAAATAATGAAATAAAACTCCTTATTTGATTATCAGTGTATGAAGTTATTGTAGGTAGGTCTCCTGGGGTAGGGTAACCATATTTTTTCGAGGCCAACCCTGGACATTTGTTGTCATACCTGATGACTCATTATCTTTAATTATAATATCTGGGCTTATCTAGTTTAAGACAATCAAACAAAACTAGTTTCAGTTATTATTTACCATTTACCACCGGTTACCATCGGTGATCCTCTTCACAATCGTTGAGATCGGAGAGTCGTTATCTTGTGGGGGTATTTGTTGTGTGAAGTGTTGGTGTGTGTATGTATGTGTGTGTTTGTTTTCCCCCTTTTTTAGAGGTCTGTTAGGCTATTGTGTTCCTCATAGAATTCTTTTAAGTTATAATGTGGCTTAGTCAGTACGGTAGGTATTTTATTAGAGTATATTTGGAACTTTTTGTTGTTACTTATGGTTTTTAAGGATTTTGGAAGGAGGTGGAATAGTTTTGATCACATGTAGGTTGGTGTTCTACTAGTTATTTTTAGCCTATGTTGGATTGTGTTGACATTTGTACCAGATCTAATGTTGTATCTAAGTATAAGTAAGTATCTGTATTGCTGGCATAAATTTCTAGCTTCTGATGATTTTGTTTGACTAGATTTACTGTCTCGAGGATTTAGCCTATGTAGAGGTTAGAGTTAGGATCCAATGCTTGGTGAAGAGTGGCTTGCAGTGCTCCTGAAAGCGTGGTTTGTCTATGAGTCGATGTTTTTTTTTTTTCTGAAGAAGGAATATTTGTTGGATGTGGTTGTCAGTGCTCCTCCCCAGGCAATAATTTGGAATTTAAATGACATGCGAAAATCACATGGTATGCTGGGCGAAAATTTGTTATCCGACTCCACTGTATTATCGATGTGGAAATTTCGATATTGCGATTACATTGCTATTCTATCAATGATACAATTTACACGAAACGATTACGATTTTATCACCTAATTTAGTTCTGTTTTAATAAACATACCTTTTTACAATAAAACATATATATTGCAAACAAGTAACTGAAAATAACAAAAACAATTACAAATTTTAGCTAATGTAACCAGTAATATTATCAAAGAATAGTGTAAAATAAACTTACCAAGTTTATTGTTTGTGTAGGTGTCTTAATCTTAATTGCGAGAAGAAGCAGAATTTTTTAGACCTGAAATGGCGTCACACAAATGCTGCCAAATATGAATCTGAAAAGTATTTTTTGTAATGCATTTAAAATGTTTCCAAACACCATTGATTTTGTTATTATAAACATCGCTGTCAATAAAAGTGAAGAGGTTTATTTTTAGGTTAGATTATTTTTACGCTTTATTTCTTATCCCAACATTGTTGTTCATTCGATTGTTTTCATCGCACAATTTTAATCGCAATATCAAAATTTTTACGGTGGAGTCGGATAACGAAGTTTCACCGGTATGCTGTGATGGTGATATGAAGATTTGTGATTTCTAACTCTGATTCTTCTTAATGCGAACAATGCTGTAGGCCTACACAACTTTTTATGGAGGGTTTCCAGGTGTGGTTGCCAGTTTAGGTGTTGGTCCACAGTGATTCATTCCCAGAACTTTTGTAGTGGAGGATGTGGTGATGATGCTATTGTTGGTTTGATGAGTCTTTTTTTGTTTGGTGTTAGTCATGAATTCAATGTGGATGGTCTTGGATTTATTTTTGTTCAGGTTTATGTCCTGGCATATGTTGCTGGAGATCTAGATACGTTTTCTATTTGTTTTTCGTCAGAGGTCTTAGGGGCAATGATGGTGGTGTCGTCAGCGAACATAATGCATGAAATAATGCATAATGTCAGGTGGCAGCAACCTGGGGAAGGAGTTGATGTAGACGAGATACAAGAGGGGTCCGAGGATCAATCCTTGTGGAAATCTAGCTGTGGTTGTCTTCAGTTTGGACCTTGTTTTGTTTAGAAATCCACTTTTCCGATATTCTATTTCAACTGTCTGCTTCCGATCTTCCACGTAGATTCGGATCCATTTCAAAGCCTAGCCGGTTATGTTCATGCCCTGCAGTTTGTTTAGGAGTATGCTGCGGTCTAGGCTGTCTAATGCCTTTTGTAGGTCAATAAAGATACCTTTAGTCGGTCTTCTACTCTTCCATATTTTAGTAATGGCATTGCATAAGTTGAGTAAGGGCAGAGTTTATTGATTTTACCTCTCTGGAGCCGTCCTGGTTTTTGCTAATGATATTTTTGCTTTCTAAGAATAAGAATATCTTTATTTGCCGTTACAATAATACATGTAAGTAGTAGATGAGCTGCAGATTAATTACTTTTTCCAGATATTTGGACAGGCTAGATAGGACGGATATCGGGCGATGGTTTTCAAGCTGATTTCTGTCTCCCTTTTTGTACTTAGGATATACAAGAGCCTGCTTCATTGCAGCAGGAACCTTAGATTGCCTTATCAAGGCGTTGATGATGTCCAAGAGTGGGGTGGTGAGTTCTTCTTTGCAGTATTTGATGACCTTATTGGAGATTCCATCCAATCTGGATGAGTTTTTTTGGTGGGAGTTCTTGGAAGATCTTGTTCAAGTCTTGTTTTGAGATGGTGTTAAATTGAGAGAGGCCTGAGTTAGTGGGTTTGGGAGTTAGTTCTTTGTGTTGACTTTGGTTCGGCTGGTGGTGGCTATTAATCAGTTATTAATATACCTAGTAAACTGGAAGAAGTTTAAATAAAAAATATATATTTTAAATACCTGGTTTAGAGCAGTTACTAATACACAGACCATATCACAGAATAATCTACTGTACAACCTACAATATATAATATTCGATAGGATAGGATAGATACTTCACACGGAATAAGTAATATCAGTACAACGCAATTCTGATTATTTTTTTTCGGTCACTTTCCATCTCCCTAAACCAAAAATTTTAGAAAGGATCAAAATACCTAAATGTTAATCACACCATAAAACATTGACCAGACAGGGCAATGAAAAACACCATTTCCTACAAACTGCTTGGAAACTGCAGACACAAACATTTTTAGATTCACTTCATTTAAATAGAAAATCAAGTACCCTGTACACTAAAATAATTTCAACTCTTGTTGCCAGAATCAATTCTATACTAAACTCATGATTCTTGATAACACTGTGAGTTGATCCATGTAAAATTAGAGGTGAAATTGATAATTTTTCTAAAATCTTCAAAATCCCGGACAAATAGCAACCCTGGACCGGACGTCAGACAGACTCCCTAAACCCCGACTGTCCGGGGTAAGTTAAACCTGGACGTATGGTAACCTTACCTATCTGGCTAGCCAAATGGTTTAATGACTTTTGGATTCAAAAGGTGGTGGTTCAATACTTGTGACAGCCAAAATAATAAGGCTTACTATACGTCCTGGTTTTCGCTCTTGTCCTGATGTTCTGGCCGGTTTTGCTTTTGTCCCTGTTTTTGTAAAAATTGAAAAAAACAGTGAGTTTGACTCGTGTCTATAGCAGCCCAATCTGCCCTGGGAAACAATAAAAAGTTCGGGTGCAGTTTGCTTTATTTTATGCAGCATGTCACATTTATTATGGTCTAGGCTGTCTAATGCCTTTTGTAGGTCAATAAAGATACCTTTAGTCGGTCTTCTACTCTTCCATATTTTAGTAATGGCATTGCATAAGTTGAGTAAGGGCAGAGTTTATTGATTTTACCTCTCTGGAGCCGTCCTGGTTTTTGCTAATGATATTTTTGCTTTCTAAGAATAAGAATATCTTTATTTGCCGTTACAATAATACATGTAAGTAGTAGATGAGCTGCAGATTAATTACTTTTTCCAGATATTTGGACAGGCTAGATAGGACGGATATCGGGCGATGGTTTTCAAGCTGATTTCTGTCTCCCTTTTTGTACTTAGGATATACAAGAGCCTGCTTCATTGCAGCAGGAACCTTAGATTGCCTTATCAAGGCGTTGATGATGTCCAAGAGTGGGGTGGTGAGTTCTTCTTTGCAGTATTTGATGACCTTATTGGAGATTCCATCCAATCTGGATGAGTTTTTTTGGTGGGAGTTCTTGGAAGATCTTGTTCAAGTCTTGTTTTGAGATGGTGTTAAATTGAGAGAGGCCTGAGTTAGTGGGTTTGGGAGTTAGTTCTTTGTGTTGACTTTGGTTCGGCTGGTGGTGGCTATTAATCAGTTATTAATATACCTAGTAAACTGGAAGAAGTTTAAATAAAAAATATATATTTTAAATACCTGGTTTAGAGCAGTTACTAATACACAGACCATATCACAGAATAATCTACTGTACAACCTACAATATATAATATTCGATAGGATAGGATAGATACTTCACACGGAATAAGTAATATCAGTACAACGCAATTCTGATTATTTTTTTTCGGTCACTTTCCATCTCCCTAAACCAAAAATTTTAGAAAGGATCAAAATACCTAAATGTTAATCACACCATAAAACATTGACCAGACAGGGCAATGAAAAACACCATTTCCTACAAACTGCTTGGAAACTGCAGACACAAACATTTTTAGATTCACTTCATTTAAATAGAAAATCAAGTACCCTGTACACTAAAATAATTTCAACTCTTGTTGCCAGAATCAATTCTATACTAAACTCATGATTCTTGATAACACTGTGAGTTGATCCATGTAAAATTAGAGGTGAAATTGATAATTTTTCTAAAATCTTCAAAATCCCGGACAAATAGCAACCCTGGACCGGACGTCAGACAGACTCCCTAAACCCCGACTGTCCGGGGTAAGTTAAACCTGGACGTATGGTAACCTTACCTATCTGGCTAGCCAAATGGTTTAATGACTTTTGGATTCAAAAGGTGGTGGTTCAATACTTGTGACAGCCAAAATAATAAGCGCTCTTGTCCTGATGTTCTGGCCGGTTTTGCTTTTGTCCCTGTTTTTGTAAAAATTGAAAAAAACAGTGAGTTTGACTCGTGTCTATAGCAGCCCAATCTGCCCTGGGAAACAATAAAAAGTTCGGGTGCAGTTTGCTTTATTTTATGCAGCATGTCACATTTATAAATGTGTTTTAATGACTTTATATTACTCCTCATTTATATTCCTACCCAAATTTATGATTGTGGTATGCAGGTCTACATATAAAATGTTTTGCTGAAATAGACATTTCTAGCAGGTTGAAAAAAATATAAATATAATATTGTACCTAGCTAAAACAGAGCTAGGCCTATTTTTTTCTCTGATAACGTTTGAGCACATGTTATATACCTTGAATTCAAATGACTATTGAGCTTGAAACTTAATTTGATTTGCAGTGAGCAGCAGGCAAGATTTGTTTTGGATAGAGTCATCAATGTTGAGACAAACATGGCTGATTTGTGTTCAACATTTTCTTTATTCACAAGGAAAGCTGCCAGGTAGGTTTTTATTTACTTATTTATTCCAACAATTACACCATTTTTTACATTTTTCAATCCTTGCCATCATGATGGGGAAATATTAACAATACCGTACAGTGTAGCCTTGAATAAGCCTATACAGTAAATAACAATACGATAACATGCAAATTCATAATAAATCAAACAACTTTGAAATCTGAATAAATAACAGGGGTTTACAATAAATTCTTTCTTGAGATAGGTAACAGAAGTAGATTTGATTGGTTGAAAATTAAAAATAAGTTATAAACATGGGTGTATTTTGTGGGGGTGCTGTTGGGTGCTGTTAACCTGCTACTAAAAAAAAGCCGGAGTGCTCTGACGTAAAATGGCTTGTAATGTTCTAAAAAAAGCAATGTCAAAACATTTATTTGCTTTTGTTTATGTTGCTATTTTTCATTAATTCAATAAATTTTAGTTATTTTTTGTTTTAAATCTTTGTAAATGTCGTATGTGACATTTTTAAACTGTTTTTTTTTTTTTTTTTTTTTTTTTTATTCAAGAACAGTTTAATTATTCATAAAGGGTTATTTCTTATTGTCTTGAAGTTAATTTTAAAAATCTGAATGTTTTTTTATAGTAAGTTTTGTGTTGGAGAGGTGTTACGTTGGAGATTAGAAAGGTTGTACGGTTTGTACCGACAACCCTGATGAAGAAAACAGTGTATTTAATTTACCTAACAATCAGAAAGTAGTATGGCTAAACATTATTCTTAAAATATCGATGATTGAAACAAAGCTATCGTTGTCTGCTAACAACCTTTCTTGGAGAAGGATTGTTCATGGAAATATCATTTGTACCAAAAGTGAGCATATAAAGAGTTATTTTTAGTCTATTCAGTATAATTAAAGCATCAGGCGCGGATTTATTGATTTTACTGAAGAAACTACAATCAATGATGATATGATGTTGTGAAGAATTACGATGAAATGCCACTAACCTCATGCAGAAGTAGTACAGCAAAGACAGCCATTTTTCAATATAATCAACTTAAGTTAAATTAATTAAACTTTTTTTCAAATTTACAAAATAATGTGCTATTCTGTTCATAATGACTACTGTAACGTACCAATTAATATGTTATTTTAAATAAAATGTTTCAATCATTGTGGTTAAATATTTGTACACAATTCCTTACTCCTTACAATTCTTATTAAGTTAGTTAGGCAAATATGTAAATAAATGGTGTGAGAAAATTTACATTAGATACCAAAGAATGGTTCCAGTAACCTATTAAAATAATTTTTACTTAAAGTAGTAACACTCTGTGTCAGTAAAAAATTAATTTAACTTATAAAATGAAATAATTTTACTCAGACAATCGTTTAGACTTTTTGCACGAAATAAGTGAAAGTAAATAATTACCAATAATCATAATAATAAGGTCAAGGTCTTTTTAAAATTCATACATTGGAAATCAAAACTGTATTGGATATAATCTTTAGGTGTAAAGTTGGACAGAAAAATGTTTTTGTTTTAATTATCAGCTGATGTTTAAAGGCAAACAAAAATGTCAGCGCTCCGGCTTTTGTGTTGTAGGTGGTGATGGTGCTGGCATCCCCAGATTTTAAGGATGATAATTATTTTAGTTTGTAATGAGCTCATTTGACTCATAATTTTTAAGATTGTAACATAAAATACTTTAAAATGTTTGCCGTTAGATAAAAGAAATACGGTATGCTATCTTTTTATGCCTAAAAACAAACATTAAATTTTGGTTTTTGGTATTGGATTTAGCATTGAAAAATATGTTATACCTGCCAGTGAGCTTGCACCCCCATTTATCAATACCTAAATTCACCCAGGATTATAATAATTACTATTTACAAGTTACTGTTATTAAAGTTGAATACCATATGACACCATGATAGGGTTTTAGAGATCGGAGGTGACAACATGAAAATACAATCTATAAACAAAAACCAATTTTCAACCTAAAAATGCCAGTGATTATTTTTTAATCCCAATTATTTGAAGAATCAAATGAAATCATTGGTGTTAAAGAAACGGGATCTTCTTACACATTATATCACAACACATGTGCCTGTAAAAGGACAAAACCGCTAAAATAATTATTTATATATATGTGCCGAGGCTCCACCAAGCCCCCCACAATGGTGCTGGGGGCCATGAATTTGCTTCTTCCCAAGCAATTTAATTGTTCTTGGTTAATAGTGAATGCCATTAAAAATGTCTAACCTACATGTTATTTTTTCTAGGATGAGAGATGCAACAGATGAACTTGCAAAAACACTGGCCACATGTGCTGAAAGTGAAACCATAAATAAAACCCTTAAAACCGGATTGTCAGAAGTTGCTAAAACTTTGAATCTTCTGGGCGATTTTAAGTAAGCAATTAATACGATATCAATAGGAGAGTATTTTAAAACATTTCAACACTATGCCTTGCACACTTCATTAGGTAACAGAATGGACATTAAGGCATAACGGATGTATGGACGGATACAGCGGATACGTAGACACTGTAATGGCCTCAGACAAGGACTTTGTGCTCCTTGTTCATTGTTTCATCCAATTCTAGAGGCCTGATGAACTGCATACAATCCCTCCCAGATCTACTGGAACTCATCAACCCACCCTATAAATAATAGTCTGACCCCATGACAAGGGTTCCTTCCCTTTGCTCTTTCGGCTTTACTCTGTCAAACAGCATGATCTGCAGTCTCCTCTATTGTTGGGACCCATGTCTTTTACTTGCCTGATTTGCCTCCTCTTTAGTCCCATGATACCTGTGGTGTGAGAAACATGAGCTTAGCTTCAGGTGTTCCTCCAGAACTTCTGACCGGACTGTTTGACATGCACACTCATTAGAAATACTACAGTAAGATAGTGTGTCAGTAAATTATGAGAGGTTAAAGCCGTAGTACTTGCGGACAGAGAATTTGGTTGGTAAACTCAAACAGGGAAATTCTTTATATAGTAAAATCAGTTAGAGACAGTAAGATAAAATGCTCAGTGCATAAAGGCTTATTTCTTGTTAAAGACGAGCTCGTTTGCTCCGCCCACTTGCCTTCCCGACGAGTTTGTTTGCTTTGCTTGGGAATATATCGGTCTTAAACTTTTCTCAAAACTTCCTGGTGAGTTGCAGAATCTGGCAGATAAACCTAAAACCTTCAAGATCAAACTGAAGGAATATATGATTGCACAACGATTTTACGAAATTCCGAATTTCATTACAGGGTAAATTCCTTTTACCCACCATGGTTTTCTTTTCTTATCCATTTAACCTTTCTTCTCTCCTGCAATCCCTAATACCCCCTTGACATGACTCCTGTTGGATTCGAAGAATACAAAACTGGTCTTATGCCCGGTGAAGAGGGTCTACAAGATGACATCATAGGTAAAGGTAAAGAGGTAAAGGCTCACTCGCCTTTCAGAATGTTTCAATGTACTGACTGATTCAATTGTGGTGCTGCACTCTGGTGTATATTTGATTGAATCTCATCTTGAATCTGTAACACACGTGGATTCTAATAATAAGCTGTTTTCGTTCCATAATTCTTACTAATGATTTTTTTTTTTTTTTTTTTTTTTTAATACAATTCTACAAATTGATTAGTTGTTTCATACTTTTATATGACTTTAATCAATCTAAACTTTTATAATCAGCAGATTGAATTAGGCTACGATTTTAAAAATGATAAATTGTTTTTACTATAAAGTAGTATCATTTAGCTATTTAGTAACTGGCTACCAGGCAAAACCTATCTGGCTAACTGATCTTTTACATTAGTAAATTCTAACCGTTCTTAAGATCATTTTACCCTAACTTGTTGAGGAACGATTTATATAAAGATAGTTATATAAAATATCTGTTGTGAAACTGCACCTATTGTTCTTAATACAGTAAAAAAATCTAGGCCTAGGTAATTTTTACAAGGATTACCAAAACCTCATAATCATATTTTGCATTCTAAGAATGGAAATGGATCAAATTGTGACAGTGCAGGGCCAGTACGGTGAAATTGAGTGATCAAGTCAGAGTTGTCTTTCTTCATCAAGGTTTCTAAACATTCACAAATATTGTTATCAGCCGTACAGTAAATCCGTTTCAAAAGAACTGTGTAGATGATAATCGTTCTTCCTCCTAGTCGTTACCACGAGAAAAGTCAGTTATTCCGGTTTTACAGAACTGTCAGAATGATAATCGTTCCTGGTCTCTAAGTTGTTGTCGGTTCATAACGTTCTAGTCAGTGGATGTTACTTTGGAAATCCGTTAACTGTTATAACAGTTATTTTTTATTAACTAACTAAGTGAGTGAGTATGGATTTGGCAGGGAGCTGGAAGTGCAGAGGCTGGACAAGAAGGTGGTGGACGTGTGGAGCCAGTACGAGGGCGTGTGCCAGAGAGCCAAGGATGAGCTGAAGGCGGTGCTGAGCGCCAGGGACAAGGAGCTGAGTCACCAGCGGCAGCTCGACCGGTTGATACAGCGCAACCCCCACAACCGGCTGCAGATTGTATCCTTCCATCACACTACATATAGAATGGTTAACGCATGTTAATTTATGCTCTTTTTTGATCATCGCCATTTTACCCACAATTCCAGCCGTTTCCCTGGTAACCATCCCACACTCAACTTTCGTTTCCTTGGCTACCAGTTTAAGCTAATCATCTACTATATATTTGTCAAATACCACTGACTCATGTATCAACGCACAGCCTAAACTACTAGAACTAGAACCTTGAAATTTTGTATGGACGTTCCTTTTAGGGTGTAGGCATCCACTAAGAAACGGTTTTTGAAAACTCCTTCAGGGCTCCGCCCCACACGTCTTAAAAGTTACCATGTTATTCTTATGGAAGCAACATTTTTGAATTGGAACATATGATTACATTAAGGAATATTAATTTTGTAAACAGCTGTTCTGATTCAAATTATTGAGGGGAGATTGGTAATAAGAAACTAGAGGATAGTTGCGGCGAGTGAGCTTAGCGACCAAGCTAAACCTGAAGGGAATGTGATTACTGACTGACTCATCATGAAATCTCAGGAACTACCAAACGTATTTACTTGAAACATTAAACACAGGTTCGTCTTGCCTCTTAGGTGCTCACTAAGAAATGATTTAACAAAATTCCTTCAGGGCTCCGCCCCACAGGCCTTCGAAATTTTAATATAACGCTATCTGCATGGCCAATTTTAAATACGAATTAATAAACCTGCACGGTTGAAATTTGGAGTGATCTCTTTTTTCTTAGGTGCTCAAAAAAGTGCTTTAAACATCCCTTTTAGGGCTCCGCCCCACAGGACTTCAGAATTACTTTAGGGCCTCCGGGCCATGTCGATATTTGACATGGATGTTTCTCTTTGCTCATGGGTGCTCACTAAAAAACGGTTTTCAAATACAGTTTTCGAAGTTCTTTAGGACTCCGCCCTACAGGACTTTAAATTACTTTAGGGCTTCCGGGGTCGTTATTTGACATGGACGTTTCTCTTTGCTCATGGGTGCTAAGAAAACGGTTTTGCAAACACAGTTTTCGAAGTTCTTTAGGGCTCCGCCCCACAGGACTTCAAAATTACTGTTGGGCCTCCGGGGTTTAAATTTGAATCGGACGTTCCTCTTTGCTCATAGCTACTTACTAAGAAATAATTTTGAAAAATTTCGTTTAGGGCTCCTCCCCATAGAACCTCAAGATTACCATGGATTCTAGGGGGTATAAATTTAACGTGGATGTTCCGTTTTGCTAACAGGTGCTCACTACGAAATGGTTTTGTAAATATAGTTTTTGTAGTTCTTTAGGGCTCCACCTCACCGGACTTCATAATTAATCAAGGGCCAACGTGTTTTAAATTTGACATGGACGTTCCTTTTTGTTCTTAGGTGATCAATAAGAAACAATTTTGCAAATTTTTTTTAGGGCTCCTCCCCACATATTCTCAAATCTACTATAGATCCTACGGGTTGAAATTTAACGTAAAGGTTCCGGTTTGCTAATAGGTGTTCACTAAGAAACAGTTTTGCAAAAGTACTGTTTAATGTTCTTTAGGGCCCCGACCCACATGTCTTCAATATGACTGTAGAACCTACGGGGTTGAAATTTGACATGGTCGTTCCTATTTGCTCATAGGTTAGGGCCTTTTCTATTTAAGAAACCTTTTCTCTCTAAGAACAGGTTTTGCGAAATTCCTTCAGAGCTCCACTCACACTACTTCATTGTTCCAATGTCATTCTCAAGGAAGTAGATTTCGTTGCTCTTCAAAACGATTGTATTACCTATAAAATAAATTCAATCACGGGCGAAGCCGTGACGGGCAACAGCTAGTAGATTGTATAAATTCAGGCTTTAAAGACATCTGATTATTTGTTGTTTGTTTTTAAAAACACTTTGATTTGTTCATTTGTGACCAAGCTGCTCAGATATTGGCTAGTAGATATTGCTCAGATAAGGTACCGCCTTATAGATGTTGGAAAGGTGTGGGTAAAATGTCAGATAGCTGATGGACAAGTGTAAAAAAGGTCTGGTTACCAAGGAAATTGTGGGAATAATGGGTAAAAAGGCGACAGTCAAATGGGGGGGCAAACTTCTATCTTTGTAGCACTCTATATTTGTACTTTAACCTCATTGCTTCTATCACATGCTGCACTCTGGAATCAGCTTATAGTAATGAAAGTGCCTGTTTTCTAGGAGCACGACAAAATAAATCAGCTTATTGAAAATTTTCCTTTTATCCTGTTGGGGAGTTGACATTTTTTACAATACTGAAAAACAGGTTTTAACATCAAATAAAAACTCTGCTAAAATGAAAATATGAATTTTCCCTTGACATGTCATATAACTTTTTTTCAATTTTCAGAGTGATTTTTGCATTGTGATAAAAAAAATATAGTTCATTACTAGTCTTTAAAGTCCTATTTGTGATATGTTCTATTTGGTGGATATGAATCTTACCTATAAGAAGAGCATTTAAGAGTCTGCAGTACCCGCCATCCTGGATTTTTATTCTCATAAGATTAATTAATTCTCATAAGGTTAAATTTGAAACATTCAGATGTAAACATGCAGTACACCATAAGTATTGCAAAAAATATTCATGTTTATTTCATATAAAAACCTATGGGGCTATAAAATCAAAACTTTTATATTATTAATTTATTGTTTAATGAATAATTAGCTTCTTGATGATCATTTTTCACATGTTGTTGAGTTCACAATGATAAACTACACTTTTACGTCGAAACAACACTTTATTTACATTAAATTGTTTTACATTTTTGGTGACTAGTGTCGACAGACTGTGCTGTCATCATCGGACCTCACACTGGACATGATGGCGGATGTTGACAGGTGTAGGTGGCAGTGGTGCACATTAAGAGCGCTGCTTAGTGTGGGAGCGACAGCAGCGCTCTTAATGTGCACCACCGTACACCTGTCAACATCCGCCACCTTGTCCAGTGCGAGGTCCGACGATGGCAGCATAGTCTGTCGAAACTAGTCACCAAAAAAATAAACAATGCAATGTAATGTAAATAAAGTGTTGTTTTGACGTAAAAGTGTAGTTTATCATTGTTAATGAACAGGCCCGGATTATCCACTAGGCCAACCTAGGCCATGGCCTAGGGCGTCAGCCGAGAGGGGGGCGACAAACAGGCCTTTTTATACTACGTTTCAGTCAAAAGATGATTTAACTGAAAATATAATTTAATTTTTGGGTTTTCAGATTTTTTATTGAATTATTTAATAACAAGAGTAGATAGAATATTCGGCAAAATAGAAAGAAGAAAGAATTATTCAGGCGAACTAGAGGACCCCCTAAGTTGCTGGGACCCAAGGGGCTCCTTCGGCGGGAACGAGCGCCCCTAATGTGCCTGTAAGAGTGTCCCTGATAAGCGGTCAAGAGCATCATCCCCGAAAGGCGGTAAACATCGCCCTGTAATCGACGGTAAATATCACCCTTGATCAGAGATAAATCACGCCTAAGACCGCCGGTAAAGAGCGCCCCTGATCGACTGTAAAGAGCGCCCCCAATGTGCATAAATAGCGCCTTTGATCAGCGGTAAAGAGCGCCCCAAAAAGCGATTAATATTCCCTTAATTGACGGTAAATAGCGCCCCTATGCCTTGACCGTTGCCTTGTAAGCTTTGCCTTGACCTTGTTCCTTTGTCCTGGATTTCAATTTATTTCAGTATTACAATTAGGCCTATACAGGTTGTTTCTGAACTCTCTGCCAACATTTTAGGCCATTGTTTCTGGACCAAAAACAAATATGAAAATCATAGTAATAAAGTCCAAATGCCGCCACTTACCCACACAGCCGCCATTTTGATTTTTACACTTATTAATTTTTATTTCCACAACGGATGGTTGTATTGAGTTAAATTTTGGCATGAATCCTTATCGCACCAATGTCCATTTCAAGAGAAAATAATTATTATTTTCCAATGTGTATTTAAAAAATTGCGGCCATTTTAAATTTGTAAGCTCAAATAATGTATCTCAAAAACGGTAAGTATTTCAAAATTTTTATTAGAGACTAAAAAATTGAAAAATAAAATTATGTAACTATGGATACAAAGTTTGTAAGGATATGACAACAAATAACGGATTTATTGCGATTTTTCTCTTAAAATAACCTAAATTTGCATTAATTTTAATGCTAAATCATTGTTTTTCAGCAGAAAAATCACAATAACTGCGTTATTTGTTTCAAATACGTCCTCGGATTAAAGTGACGAAAATACCAATCATCACTTTCATTAAATAGTTCTGTGCTTTTATACTACAGCCAAAGTAATTAGAATTAAAATAAGTCAATATATCGGATTGTTTTTTTTTTATTTAGTTTTTTTCAGGGGGGGGGGGGCGTAATTGTGACCTTTGGCCTAGGGCGTCAAAAAGTGTTAATCCGGGCCTGTTAATGAATAAAAAATAAAGTATTCTCAAATTTTTTTGTTTGAAGTTGGAAGCTTTTTATCAGTAGTTTAATCTCATAAATCAAGTTATAAGGGGCCGCAAATAAATTACGTCATCGCTTTTTTGCCAGTTTTGGACCCCCCGCCCCCCCTAAAATCATCCTACCATCAAAATTTGACCCCCTCCCTCTCAGAAAAATGACGTCATTTTTAATAAACCTCCGTTTAAAGTAAAAATAATGCTTTTTTCGTCAAAGCTACTTACTTAAGTTCTATTCTTTATTGATTTATTAAGGTTATCAATTAACCCCATTGTGACGATAGTTTGTTTAAAGAACTATTTAAACCAGATATTTTCATTTACAAACTACTGTAGTACTATATTATTTTTATAGGATTGGAAGTTGTGTAAAACTTACAATAGACTGCACAACACAAATACAATAACATCGACTATGGACGAGAAGGAACTACTGATAAGGAAGTTCCGAAAAGAGGTAAAGGACAGGAGGTGCATGATATCAACAACAGGCCCGTGCGCATGCTCTCGCCCTCACGCTGTATAACTCTTTCTATTTACCTTGTTCTGGCGATGAACGCCACCTGATAAACTAAAAACATTGACCAATCAAATCTGAATTTACTTTCAGAAATAAAGCCAAAATTACTTTCTCAATAGAAAAATAAACTAAAATAAACTATAAAACAACATCTCAAATTAGTTTAATGTATTTTCTTTAATAATTATTTTATAATAGGCCTGGTTGAATTGTGTGCGAATTTATCATTGTTTTACTGTCAAAATTTAATGTAAAACATCATTTTTATTTAAAATTACGTCATATCAAAGCCAATCCCCCCTTGCACATCACCTTACGATCATTTTCAGTCAGGACTCCCCCCTCCCCTATTTTCAGATAGTGTAATTTATGGATGGCGCCTATTCGTTATTTTTATTTTAAAGTCCTCTAGATATTACAATTTCCTTAAAAATGACATAAAGATTAATCTTTTTCGATCAATATTAAAAATGTAGCGGACATTTCAAATTTAACATGTTAGTTGAATGGGAATAAAAATCCTAGGTGGCGGGTACTATAGACCCTTAAAAGGGCTTCTTCTGTCCATGTTTCATGTTGGTTTTTATTGGTTAAAATAACACCAAAACACTAAAAATCTACTTAAGCATGGAATCAAATTTGAACAACCCTTAACTGTGGTCAGTCTAAAGCTGAAACAGAATTGATAAAAGCCACCAGTGAGGTTTCTCGCAATCAGAAAACTCTTGAAGAACAGATTGACTTGTTTGAGAAGAAGAAACTCAAAGACATGAAGATGACACTGCTGGACTTTATCAAGATCGAGTTGGCACTTCATGCCAAAGCGGTGGAGCTGTATACACGGGCGTATAATGACATGAGTCAGGTGGACGAAGATCTGGACCTGGAGGTAGCCAGATGTCAACTTAACACAATTCACTAAGTCAAATTAAGATTATTATTATTCAACGGGTGTCTTACCAACTGACCAACAATTTTAAATAATCAAAATACAGCGCACTCTCGTTTATTCTAACTAATATGGCGGATGGCCAATTCGGACTTTGAAAAATTGTGATGAAGCGGAGTCTATTTAGAGGAGTTTATTTTGTGAAGCATTGTTTTCACCATGACGGCAACCAATTAAGTGATTTTCTGAAAATAAGATACTGAAACTTAAAAAATGCTAACAATGAACTTATAGAAATAAAAAACAACCCAGCAAATAAAGATTCCCATACTGTCAACATTATTTTGAACTAGTTTTATATTAAATTTTAACGTAGCCTATTAAATATATTGTTGTTTTAACCACTGTAATGTTAATATTCTATAGTTTCTAAATTTTTTCACAGGACTTTCAAAATGCTCGTGGAAATTTTGATATGGTAATCTGGTGTTTAGAATGCTACGATAAAACACAAACCTGAGATACTTAATTTGAGCCTCAAGTATAATTTACATCTTCATGCTGTGTCTTCTATGAAGAAATATAGGTTCACATTAGTCTGATAGAGTTGTTATACTAATGAATAGATAGATCAATGATTAATTTCATTATAGTTTACTTTGTCCTTTATTCATGACAGATAAGAGAGATGGCTCCTAGAGAGTCTGAAATATGAGTATCAATACCAGTGGCAATTTATAGTAATACCTTTAAGAAATGCAGTTCAATCTTCTCAACTATCTAAGCATTTCGGAATCCAAACAAATGACCTCATGGACTGCTTCCTGATAAATCACAGACTGATATTGTAAATTTTAATTTCTTCGTTTCAACTTGATTTTAAATTATGTAACTCAGGTTTCGCTTGTTGGAACACTTAGGTTGTTTGCAGATGCACTTTCTCACAGTATTGCTTAGTGTTCAGCTAGAGCTTTTTATGCTGGGAATAACAAATGTATAATGTAGCAACTTAAATCTTAATACAAATAAAAAGAACACTTATGAATCTGGGCACTGAAAACCTGAGATTAAGGTAGAATTATCTATCCACTAGCCACTATACCACCCATGAAGGATAACATTCAATTTATATGGTTCGACCTGCTTTTGAGAAACACTTTACATGTGTTGAGTTACTGTATAACAAATTATGTTGATTAAAGATACTGAGAAAGTGGACTTATATAGTTAATATAATTTGTATAATTGAAAAAGTTAAGTTCTGTAAAAGTGGCTAAATCTCACAGTTAGTTAAGGATTAGTATTCATGAAGTTCAAATGTTGATTAACATTTTACAGGGTAGTGCTTCAAGTAACCAGAATGAATTTTTAAAAATTAAGGACTATCTGGGTAAGGATTTAAAAGGATGAGCTAAAACAATTTTTTGTCGTACAGGAATTAAAAAATGTTCTGGCCAATGATTCAGCAAGATTAGACACAGTCAAACGAACCTCATTCCGCCATTCATCTCTCCAGTCCATCGCCAGCCTTTTCTCCACCCCACAACGCTTTCAGAGACACGACTCTTCAGGTATCCCCGCCTCTTCTAAAAGTTCTCTTGCAGAGATAGCAGTAAGTATTTGAAGATATGTTGGAATTTATGTTAGTTTTGCACCCACAGAAAATGCATGATCCCATCAATGAGCGGTCGAAAGACAAAATTTTATTTCCCACCACATGATTAAGTCCCTGTCTACTGTCCTGAATTCCTACATTCTACTTTCTAGTCATTTGTCATTTTAATTTTGCCGTGGAAGTTCAGAGTAAATAATAGTGTTGATTATTGTGCTACTTCTCCTAATTGCCATTCAAAGCATTTCTTTTTACATCTCAAACATCAAAATAATAATATTTTATTACTAAAAAACAAAACTATGCATAGAATGATATAAGAAATTAAAGAGCTGCGATTGTAATTGGTGAGATTCTAGCCAGCTGTAGAAAAAAAGAAAATAGGAAAATACAAAATACAATTCTGCAAGTCAATGGCACATTAATTTTGAATGGATTTCAGTGATAACTTGAGTAGATAGACCTAATTAAACTTTTACAAGTAAGGCTTGTGTAGTTATTTGGTTTGATGTAATATTTCATGTTAGCTACATGTTGATACTACACTACTTCAATATTTCAGCTACCTGCCAACGAGCCGCAAGTGGAAAGTCGCATCGTAAGTCTCCGGGATGAGTCGGATGAAGAGGAACTCTCCACTCCATTCATGGCTGGTTCCTCCCAAACAATCAACCTTACTAGATAATGGAAAGTGAGTCCATTACACAACATGGACCATGGCTATATTTCACTTGCACCAAAGACTAGTTGATGTATCTATTAAACACATATTTTATTATATTGTAATTTAATTACACCCCTTTTGGATTCTTTGCATATCATATTGTCGGTGTTTACGAAATACAACAACGTTTTATATACTTGGGCTTTTGAGGTCGGTTTTGTGGCTTATTGCTCAGAATGTAAAGCTCTTAAAATGATGTATAATATAACATAGACCAATACAGTTCTCTGTACAACTCCCATTAAGGACGTCCCCTAAAAAAATTTAAAAAAAACTTCATTGTATGTGAATATGAATGAATATAAATATGGCAAGCAAAGCACTAAAAAACCAACCTTGAAAGGTTGAGTACATCGGACCCTGTTGTATTTTTTTTTTTTTTTTTTTTTTTTTTTTTATTTTGGAAATACGATCTTAATTCAAAGTCTGATTTCCACTTCTATTGTAAAAAATTGGGTTATCTGCACTGGTCTTTAATAATAGACATTTTATTTTATTAACATTTTGGCCTTTGCTTACATTTAAAATTTTCTTCTTTATTGTCCTATACCTAAAGGGGTAAAAAACCTAGGATATACTTTTTTTTAAGTCAATGAAATTGGCACTCATTACATATGTAACTTCCATGTAAATATTGTAACTAATTTTCATTACTAAAATTAAATAAGTTAAAATCTTCAAACTGTTCCAGGAATTTTTACCACACTGAATATAATAGAATAAGTCATAATTTAATAAGATAAATGCATAAATGTTATGAACATCGTAAGTGTTATACAGGGTGATTCAGACCACCCGTCCACTATTTATAGCAGGAGAACAATTTGAGATAAAATCATGAAATAAAGTTTTTTCCCACTAAATCGCATATGGGCTTTCTAATAAAAATATTTTCATCAATGCCAGTATACAGGGTGTTCCAAAACTGGAGGTCACGGGTTCGAATCTCAAAATTTTCTTAAATAAACATGCAGATTTTTTTAAATAATTTTAAACGTATTAGTCAAAGGAGCATTTTCGTGAAAACAGAATGAATTTATCTTTTTCCGTTTCAAAATGGTGGCCATTTTTGTAAGAAAAATCAACATTTACGGAATACCCTGTAATTCTTTAATTATTTGTCATAAATGACTCCTGATTCAATATCCTCATTTGAAATGAGCTAAGCTTTACAATGATATGTCACAAGACCACATTTATTAAAAAACTAAAAATTCCAAAATTTTATCATTTTGAAAATTTTAACTTTGACAAAACTTAAAAATTCTAAATGTAAACATATGTCATATTGTATATCATCTTAAAGCTCTCATTGAACTGAGCAACTTTGTAATTTACACTATTACCGTATCTCTTGTGGTTTTGTAGTAATAACATAAAAATGTCATTTTCCCATATGATTTGCATGTTAATTGTTCAGGGCTTTATAGTATGGAAGTCCTCCTTTGATTGTTGCCATAACATTGAATTAACATGCAGGTTATATGGAAAAAATGTATTTTCACGTTATTACTACAAAACCTCAAGAGATACGGTAATAGTGTAAATTACAAAGTTGCTCAGTTCAATGAGAGCTTTAAGATGATATACAATATGACATATGTTTACATTTAGAATTTTTGAGTTTTGTCTAAGTTAAAATTTTCAAAATGATAATATTTTGGAATTTTTAGTTTTTTAATAAATGTGGTCTTGTGACATATCATTGTAAAGCTTAGCTCATTTCAAATAAGGATATTGAATCAGGAGTCATTTATGACAAATAATTAAAGAATTACAGGGTATTCCGTAAATGTTGATTTTTCTTACAAAAATGGCCACCATTTTGAAACGGAAAAAGATAAATTCATTCTGTTTTCACGAAAATGCTCCTTTGACTAATACGTTTAAAATTATATAAAAAAATCTGCATGTTTATTTAAGAAAATTTTGAGATTCGAACCCGTGACCTCCAGTTTTGGAACACCCTGTATACTGGCATTGATGAAAATATTTTTATTAGAAAGCCCATATGCGATTTAGTGAGAAAAAACTTTATTTCATGATTTTATCTCAAACCGTTCTCTTGCTATTAATAGTGGACGGGTGGTCTGAATCACCCTGTATACAGGGGTGCCCATCCCCCCCAAAGGTGATGGCGCGTTCCCCCCCCAAAAACATATACCACCCCCCTCCCAAAACGGAAACCTGTTTGAAAATACTGTATCTATTTTAGCTAAGCATATAAGCATAAGTTGCATATTTTTTAAAAAAAGGAGATAATATAGGGATTTTTACCTATGAATTCATGCACATTTCCACAACAAACATTTTTTGTTAAAAAAGTCAATTATTCTACGTCTTTTTTTTATAGTTACAATCTTGTTATTTTTGTTATATAATTTAAATTGATAATTTAATTTTTTATAGTTCTGGGGATTTTTAGCTCTTAAATTTTAAATTACGTCCATTTTGGAACAGTAAAAGTTCGAAATGTTTAAATTTGTCTGAGTAGGCCTATAGGGCACTTGTTTGTTATACATAAGCCAATATTTATCTTTAGGGTTTTTTCAATTAAGGACATAAAAAACGCATCATTTGAAAGAATACTATTTACTGAACATTGTGTGAGAATTCCACGTTTCTAAGTTTTACTGTTTTCGAGTTCTGCTTGCTTAGTCAGCCACACGCCATCGATGATCGCGGCAAACACATCTTCCGTTCACGGCCTCGTCATCAAGCCAGCTACACTCAGCCAAGTTTAGAGCTCGCTGTAGCGGTTAGATTATATTTGTTATTGATATATAGATCAGAAATACTTACAAAAGTTATTTACAGTTAAAATAACACACACAGCTAATCACTATGCAAATAGTGTGTGTAACGTGTAGTCGAATAATTAATTGTAGTATAGTAACTTAACTGGTGTTAAGAGTAAGTAAGTAAGACCGCGGCGTTCGCCACAATTAAGTGACATGGTGGACTTTAAGCAAGCAGAACTAAAAAACAGTAAAACTTAAAAACGTGAAATTTTTACCTAATGTTCAATAAATAGTCTGCATGCAATTTATATATTTTTTAAGATCACACATCAAGAAACATAACAAATAGCTGGCTTATGTACAACAAACAACCGAATACAGGTATTAAAATATGTAGCAGTTGTGCCAAGTTTTAGGGCCTAATTCCGTAGCACGAATCGATGAAAAATTATAAGTGATTCATTAAAAATGCATAGGCCTACATATAGACAGACAGATTGAAAAATAATAGAGATATTGGGCTTGTAGGCCTAGTATTGTATGTACGTGTATTTGCTTGTTCTTACTTTCTGAACATACGTAGTCCTACGTTCTTCTATGGCATGAATTTAAGTTTCATCATTGGTTTAAGACATCTATTTTTTCAGCATATATAGGCCTACGTGTTTAGTGCAATAAAACATCATACTGAAAAACAGTTTGGAGTTACGGTACATTCACTTGCTGGCTAGCTACCTAGTTTTTTATCAAGTAATCAAAATGAAATTATATAAAATAATAATTTAGGCTATTATAATGACACTTTGAGACTAACTATGAAACCTAGAAACCTAAAGTTTCTCTCAAACTGTAAACATAGTTTGGTTTAGTAACAGCTAATATTTTAAAAGTAGTTATTTTAAAATGAGAAGTTATTTTTTAGTTATGAACGTTATTTTGTGAGATTTAAGGCTTGATTTTAAGTTTGTGTTTATAAGTTCACGGCACCTCACCATGCATGCTATCGTAAAAAATTTGTAGGCTAGAGCTAGAACTAATCATAAGTTCATTCATTTGACGACCGTCATGAACACCGTTGTGGTCTTAGAGGCTACGTTGTTTAGGAATTCCCATTTTCGATTTTGCCAATTGCGTTACTCAGAGACGATACAGGTCTATACTCTTGCCGAGCCGTTTGTAATATCAGTTCTCTTGATGACGATTCTTTGACAGAAAAGTGGTCACCAGAGACGCGGAACCGCGGAAACGGCGGAATATACTGATCGAACATGTACGAAAACATATTTTTGTAATTGGCTGCTTGCCGCGTTGAAAATAAAATAAGTTAAATAAAATAAAGACGCACTAGACCACTAAGAAAAGCCGAAACTTTAAGTGATTGAGAGAAACGGTCAACAATGGGGAGGGGTACGGAGTACCTAGCCGACAATGCCGCAATCATAGTCAAGATTGGGGACTAACATTAGGCCTACGTGTTTTGACCCAGAACAACAGGACAGACAAAGACTCTCCTAATTTGTATTGACATGTTCATAAGATTCATTGTTTAACTACTGCAAATTAGTACTTATAACATTTAAAAAAAACCTTTTTTCAATTCCCCCCCAAAAATCTCATTCCCCCTCCAAATTTTTTCCAATGGCGCAACTTGCGCCATTAGTCCCCCCCCTGTGGGCGGCTCTGGTTATATAAATTGTGGGCTGTACAAAACCATATTTTTTCAGGTTTATGAAATATGCTTGTTTAGGTTTATTTATAAGTGAGTAAACCTTACATTTAAAACTGTTCACACACTGTAATGTGAATTTCTAGTTGATTTTTAACTGTACAAGTTAAGTAATTAACTTTGTTATTTAATCTTTACATATGTTAAAATATTCATAACAGGGCTTATTTTAGTAACTTGGTTAGTAATGAAACTGTCATAACACTGTCAAAACTTTGGGCAAAGTCAAATATATCTGGAGGATTGTTTTAACTTAAAGGAATCTTAATAAAAAAACATTTTTAAGTATAAAAATGCTATATTATCATTAACAACTCAAACAGCTCGTGCATTTAAATTAATAATAAAAGTATCCTAATAATAATATTTATACAATAATTGGAACACATAAATCGTTTGTAATTCTAAACAAAGTCTAGAGTGTTTAATATAAAGAATTACACATAAAAAACTTCACAGTCACTGGATAGTTGAATGTTGGTGTGTCTTGAAGAATTTATTTTTCTGCTCCCTCCACTCCTGCCTGGGTCATCAGATCGGAAATGTTCTTTTCCAAGTCATCGATGCGGTTACCCATTTCATCTAGTAAGATTCAGTTAAGGTATATTACAATTTTTACTTTGAAAAAGGAAACATTCTTTCTAAGATAAAATTGTCATAATGAAAATCAGTAAAAACACACATTTAAATGCTTGACATGCTCCAGTGGCGTAACTGATTTTTACGGGCCCCCCTGAAAACGTATTTTCATCACACTACATCAATATCACCTGTTTTCGACCCTCACTTCTACCAACGAAACACCTGTTTTTCCGGCCTAGGCCAGTAATGGAAACGGTAGCAGAGAAATATAGAATATTAGAAGGTATTTAACAACAACAAAAACAAATAACAAATCAGTGACGTAGTTAGTGGTTCAGCTGATGGCAACTGTTAAATATGTATGACGTAGATGGGAAAATAGTGCTTTTCCCTTGGAATCAGCTGTAGTCACTTACCGTTAGAGTATTAGTTTTGGTGGCCTTAGCTGATGTGAAGTGGTTGCCTAGCAACCAGAAACTCAAGCAGTACATCTCGCTAGGTCGGTTGAAGTTATGTTATGTTTTGTTTGTTATGAACGAAAAAGTAATTTTTTCACTTGTTTAGAATTTATTGAATTGTGTAGTGTGATGAAAAATATCGTTCATAACTCGGGCCGAAAGCGTTTTTTTCCAACCTCGTTTTTTGATCTCGGAGCCGGCAAAACGCCACTTTCGGCCCTTGTGACGAAATATACTATTTCGGGCCCCCTCCGATAGGTCTAGTCACCGGTTATTACTGTTTCCCACCAGTAAATCAGTGTCAACCAATGGTTAAGGTGGTGGTAGAGTTCTTTTGATAACTCATCTTTTACACAAAAGATTTATTTAGACAAAGTTAAAGTATTAATGTATGTACAGTAATTGTAACATTGCAGCCGCAAGTAATCTACTATATTTTAAAATTTGTATAGCCTACTTTTATTCAGATTGCAACTATAGTAGGATTCACCAAAATAGTCCGATGAGAGTACATATTGTTGCCAAATTTATTCTGAAACACATTTTATACTGTTATAACACATGACAACCATAACCAGAAATATGACAACATTGCAGGGTGAGAGGGGGTGAGGGGGACACAGCCAGGGGCGTAACAGAGGGGCCCGCAGACGGGGTCTGTGTATTGGGAATTATGTTACATTTAATTTTTTTTTTACTCATGTTATAGAAATTTTAAATTTGATATGGTGCCATTATCTTTTCAAAATTCCTGGAATATAGCTTTTATAAAATATCTAAATATTTTTACAGTTAGGTTTTCGGCAGTCTGCTGGTCTGCCGCCAGCCGCTAGCCCTTGTCGGCTCGACCTGCCCGCGTCGTGATGCAATTCGTCGCGCTGTGTTGCGGCAATTTGTATTTTTGTACTTTGTATTTTGAACTTTTCAAAATTAAAGTTAATTAAAAATATATTTTATTCTGGGGTTTAGGCTGTTTCTAAACTTATAATTGCCCTTGGACCAAAAAACTCCCAAATAAAAAGTTTACAAAACCTACCTGCTACATTTTAGAGATCGATGAAAAATACATCACCACAGACATTCCTTGTATTGTGGTATAGTAGCAGTGTTGGGGAGTAGCGCGCTACTTGTAGCGCGCTACTGTAGCTCCGCTACTTTTTTAGTAGCGTCAGTGTAGCTCCGCTACTTTTGAAAATAAGTAGCTTGTAGCTGTAGCGAGCTACATTTTTAGAGTAGTTGTAGCGGATTATTCCGCTACTTTACTCGCTACTATTGTTTCAATAAAATATAATAATTGTGTTTACATTTCATCATTCACGAGAGAAGGTTAGTCAGCTGTTATGTTTTTTCTCGTTGGAATTGAAGATTACTTTCAATCCATTGTCACCACCAGACGCTCCAATTGAGTACCATAACCTCATAACCACAACATGACAATGACAATCACCAGTCTCGTTCTCTTTTGTGTTTGCTGACCACTAGATGCGCTAGTAGTAGGCCTATTCTACTAATATGCGCCTATAGAATAGAAACTAAACTGCTGCACTATGATTGCACACCGCCAGGATCGCTCAGGTCGGCAATTAAGGAAAGGAATGTTTACAACAATGAGAAATGACGCTACGTCAATGAATTCAAATAAATAGCCAATTGTTACTGTACTGCCATAACGACTCAACTAACATAACCTCAACCACCATGATTGATGTTAGAAGTTGATGTGAACGTTTACTGTAGGCCTACTTCCCGAACTTTGTAAATTTGTACTTAGTACTTTACAGAGTGCTTCATACTTATATTCTGTTTCTGTAGTATCTAATCTAACAATCGACATCATGGCAATTAGTAGGCCTAAAAGCGAGATTAGCCACTAAACTGAAGTAGCTAGTCCTTCTTGTGTGTATACGCCAACATTATTAACCCTATTGTGGCCGGTCTAAGAAAAATGTTATGAACTTAATAACATTAAGTTCCTGGTGAATTAATAAGTTATAACTTAATAAATATTGTTGTTTACGTCTTTGATGTAAGTCTTTTTATTTGACAATTTATATTTTCATGCCACTATTCTGTTTACATTACCTAGGCTCCATAAGAGTCACAAATTATTATATTCAAATGAAAATATGTCTAAACACAACACCAAAAAAAGGAGTAGGCCTATATTAAAAAAAAATTAATTTTACTTTTAAGTGGGAAAATTGTGTGGTTATATATTACAAGAGAAAAACAGGACCAGATTGCGAAAGTAGCAAAGTAGCTTAAATTGTAGCGAGCTACTTTTTTATTGTAGCTGTAGCTGTAGCTAGCTACTTTTTTGAAAATGTAGCTGTAGCTGTAGCTAAGCTACTTTTTTGAAAAAGTAGCTGTAGCTGTAGCTAGCTACTTATAAAAAGTAGCTTCCCCAACACTGTATAGTAGACCTATTGTTTAGCTAACATCAAGGATTCCTAACTCCATAAGCAAAACGAATAACACGTGTTTTAAAAAGGAAAAACACAAATCCAACTTTTAAAGTAGTATAAATGACATCATTGTTATTGACATTCAAAGCGTTTTTTCTATAAAAAATAAAAATCCCCATGCTGAAAATTAATTTATATACTTTTGTTCATTTTAGTGAACAATGATTCTATAGCTATTCCTTAAAGGTACGGTATTTGTTTTGTCTTCATTGGAACTTCTTAGCACTTACGGAGTTTTGGGAAGCAAATTATTTGCTTACCGTACCTCTGAAACGTATAACTGTCTCGTTCTCTATTACTTAGTTTACTTAAGCAACTAAGATTTTGTTGGTACATTGTGCTTCATAGATTGTTTTTAATTAACTTTAATTTTGAAAAGGATTCTAAAATTAAATTGCCGCAACACAGCGCGACGAATTGCATCACGACGCGGGCAGGTCGAGCCGACAAGGGCTAGCGGCTGGCGGCAGACCAGCAGACTGCCGAAAACCTAACTGTAAAAATATTTAGATATTTTATAAAAGCTATATTCCAGGAATTTTGAAAAGATAATGGCACCATATCAAATTTAAAATTTCTATAACATGAGTAAAAAAAAATAAAATAAAATATAACATAATTCCCAATACACGGACCCCGTCTGCAAGCCCCCTTAGCTGCGGGCCCCCCCGCACCGCGGGCTCTGCGGGCCCCTCTGTTACGCCCCTGACATGCTCATCCAGGAAGAAAAGAATATTTGCTCATCATTTGTGATGTCAGACCCTTCTCAAAATGACTAAGTGAGAGTAAGTTACAGTTGAAGCTCATTTAACCGCCCGTCGGATTGCCTGTTTTCCTAGAACCAACGGAATATACAAACTTCCGCTGGGGAGCTGATGTGTTGCGATAATGATCTAAAAATAAATTTTACTTTACAAGAGGTCTATCACACATTTCTGTAGCAAGTCGACTTCAGTCTTTTGGTCTCAACGTTTTGTGAGGGCAGTGTTTACTGTGCTGTGTTTAACAACTTTTTCTTTAAAAGATTTTGATAACATAAATTTTAAGAACAATTAATCACGTTGCAAAAATTTTTAACATTTTTCACTTATACTGTATTATTAATTTTGCTTAACGAGGTCTATGTTGCAATAATCACCAATAATGATTATTAAAATAAAGAGGTGCATTATTAAACCAAATTCAACCCGTTGCTTGCTTAATGGGGTGTTTAATGTACAGTTTTCACATTAATCAATCAAAATCTCTTTATTTACAAAGCATAAAGATTTGTAATAGTGTCAAATGTTTACAATTTCATGTTTTTCATTAGTGTGGAGGTGGAAGCGTGTCCCTCCATTGCAGGAATTCGTCCAGGGAGTGGAATGGGTTCTTTAACAGCCAGTTGGTGAGGGCTGTCTTCAGTCAATGAATACAGAGACTTTTAAGAAGAACACATCTTATGGCTTTTATTCTGCCAGATTCGGTAATTGGGCAACTCACCACGAGACAGCGCGCGCTGTACTCCAGCGCTGTTCCATAATGTGTACCCCCCCTTTCACTCAGGTCTACTGAGGAATTATTGCAATTCCAACGATAAGGTGCGCCTTTGTTTGCACCTTCCTGGGCCATACCAAAGTGGTTGAAGGGCTATAAAATTTAAATAGTCTGTTTCCATATTACATTCCGAATCCAACAATACTAAAATTGCCGCTCACACGGTGGTTGCTGGAGGGGGGATGAAGTGCAATTGGAACAGCCAGCTGTTCGCGGTGTTCGCTGGTTGGAACAGCCATCGCTCGAAACTACCGGTGGTGATTGGCCCAATTTAAAAAAGACTGGGGGTTGTAGTCATTGTTGGAACAGCCAGCACTCCGACGCTACCTGGTGGTGAGTTGCCCAATTAAGAAAAACAGCAGAATATTTAACATGGGGTCTGTTCTTCTTAAAAGTCTCCGTATTCATTGCTTCAGTTTCTTCCCACGTCCTCCGGGAGCAGATTGTGGAGTATATAAAAAATTGCCAGAGCTTGATACAATTGTGTTTACATTCACCAATTACTGATTAACTTATTACGGGGGTATTTTGCATTATTTCTTCAACTTTATCTCTATATTATATATGTGTCTGGTCCGTGGTACTGATAACTTTTGAAGGGGACCTTCGATTTTGGTGAAATTTGATATAAAGGTGTAAGACCAGGTCTATTTTCATGAGTTTGTAAACCTGCATTGTCGGGTTATGGGAATGGGGTTTTATGGGGTTTCAAAGGTGTCAAAAATGGGTTTTTGGCATTTTTGGACCTCAATTTTAAAAACTTATCAATTTTAACTGAAACTATTTAAAAGAGCTTAAAAAAGCAAACAATTTGGTATTTTTAATTTTTATCTTAGGGGTCGTCCATTAATTACATCATCTGAAAATAGGGGGGGAGGGTCCAGATTGAAAATGACGGTAGGATGATGTGCAAGGGGGGGGGTCGGGCTTTGATATGACGTCATTTTAAATTTTAACGTTTTATGTAAAATTTTGACAGTAAAACAATGATAAATTCTAACACAACTCAACTATTATAAAATAATTATCTATAAAATACTTTAGACTATTTTTAGGTGTTGTTTTATAGTTTATTTTTCCAATGAGAAAGTCATTTTGGCTTTATTTTTGAAGGTAAATTCAGATTTGATTGGTAATTTTTTTAGTTTATCAGGTAGCGTTTAAAAAGCATTATTTTTACTTGAAAAGGAGGTTTGTTAAAAATGACGTCATTTTCGGTGAGGGGGAGGGGGGGTCAGACAAATTATGATGGTAGGATGATTTTAGGGAGGGGGGGGGTCCAAAAATGACCAAAAAGCGATGACGTAATTTATGGACGCCCCCTTAGCGTAACTTATCAATCTCAATTTTAAAAACTTATCAATTTTAACTGAAACCATTTAAAAGAGCTTAAAAAAGCAAACATTTTGGTATTTTGAATTTTTATCTTAGCATAACTGGTTAAAAGTTAAAAAAAAACTTGATACAATTTTGTGTTTACATTCACCAATTATTATTTAAATTAGATTTTCTAACAACACCCAATGGCAGCAAACCTACATACTCGATCCTATGGTGTTTTTATGGGGAAAGTATATAATCTGAAATTCCATTGAAAATTCACTGAGTACGCAAGTCTGCTGCGACGGGGGGTATATATATGTGTGTGTGTCCATGGTGCTGATAATTTTTGAAGGGGACCTCCGATTTTAATGAAATAAAAAAAATCCTAACCATCATATTTCCTAACAACTAACTTTTTTTAACAACATCCCATGGCAGCAAACCTACATACTAATTTCTATAGTGTTTATGGAGAAAATACAAAATTCCTTTGGAAATTCGCTGAGTACGCAAGTCTGCTGCGACGGGGGTATTAAACACATCGTAGCCCATATCTCTAAGCTACAAATAAATTAATTTGGTTAAAAGGATATTCCTCGTAATAATCTGCTCTGACATTGTCTGAAACTTGTCTTGAGTCTGCTGGAGCAGCGTCTGGATCTGAAACATAATAAATAATACAAATTAACTAGGCCGTAACAAAGATATTTTTTTAAATCGGGGATGGCTTTCTGCTGGATGATTAGCAAATTGTTCTTGAACTGGGAAGGTAGTAGGGTGCAATTATTAAAAAATCCAAGTGGTGAATTACACATGACCAGTCATGTGGCTGTGGAATGGAGTCCCAACAAAATTGATGACTGTCCAGAGACAGTCTGTACCATGAGGGCTTGGTTTACCTGCACGGTGGAAGTAATTTCGGCTGCAATGGCTAGGCAACCTGGCAAGGTTCGTGAAGAAGGCCTATAATGGGTAGTTATATACTTGCAAATTTTTCTTGTATAATAATAATAATATCTTTATTTGACATCGAAGGATGTATGATACAATTCTTATACATTGTTATAAAAATAAGCCTTCTTAATATTGTCATAATTTATGAAAAAATCTTAAATTTTGTATATATATTTCAATATTAACATAATTTTGAGTTTCTTTTTAAATGTTGCAAAAGGTAGTTCTTTCATCTTGCTATCTAATTGGTTAAATAATTTGTATGAAATTTCATGTAAATTTTTCTTTGTATGAGTAAACTTATATATTTTACGAATTCAGTCCTTATTTTTTGTATTGTGTTCATGTACATAAAAAATTTTCTGATACTGATATAAATTTTTCTTTGCGTGTAATGTCAATTGATATAAGAATATTGATAGTGGAGTGAGTTTTCCAAATTCAATAAAAAAATTTTTACAGGAAGTTCTTGATTGTAATTTACACATTATTCTGATGGCTCTTTTCTGTAATGCAAATTTTTTAGGATATTTTCTCCACCCCATATTAAAGTGCCATATGACTGCAAAAGTTTGTGTTATAACTTATATAGTTTAAAGAATTTCAAATTACCGTATACATTTCCAGACAGTCTTTTAAAGTGTATAATCCTTTAGATATTTTTGTAGAGATGTCATATTAATGTGATCGTGCCAATTGAGTTTTTCATTAAGTAAAATGCCCAAAAAAAAGTATATTCGAATTTTGATTTAGCCTACTTTATAGTCTGCTCCTGAATTAGATTTAAACTTTTTCTTGAATTTTGTCCTTGTTCAGGGATAATTTGTTTGCATAGCACCATATTGCATTGAATAAGTCAAATACTGTGGCATGAGCACTGTGCCACACACAGTTTGATTGATATTTTTACTACTTTACACTTTTTTGAAACACCGGCACACTCTGTGGTGCATATTTGAGAAGAGTATGAGTAAAGGGCGAGTGTGATGATTGTGATGGATCAGATGAGATGTAGCTTTGTTAATTACGAATATGAGCTGTTTCATTTGCCACTATCATTAATTAATAGCCCAATGACTAAAGGCAGCTGGGTCCAGTATAGAACCATAAAAAAGCACTAACTTTTTCTCAGTATCAGTCAACCTTCAGTTTTAAAGGCAGGCTCTATAACCAATCAGGTACCCAGCCTATATTTTTAAATATGAGATCCCGAATTGTTGGTCCATACATCACATTATGACCAAACGCTTAATCCTGTGAGATCAAGTCTACAGAACCTATGAATTTGTGTAGAAACTTTAGTCCCTTGTTTTGATATTTGAGAAAATGTGTCGATAGTTTGTCATATTTTGAGAAATTGATTAAGTTTTTTTATCATATTTTGATCAAGTATTTTTGACTGATTGAGAATTTGCAATCACAAATGTAGGATTGTAGGGCCTACACTGATAGGGTCCTAAACAGTTTTAAGTAATAATTCTGCTCTCAAATTACTCTGAATTTAAAACTAAAGTGAAGCCAAGATCCACCACTTACCTGGAATGAAAATTACAATGTGTTGGGCCTGCAAGACTATACGATACCGGTAATCATTAATTCCTTGTCAAAGACACCAGTGATGGGCGAAAGTTCATTATCCTGCTCCATCGTTATTATTGATGTTAAAATTTCAATATTACAATTATTTTATAGTTATCATTGATTAAGAATTGTAATAGGTATAATAATAAGATAATTTATTTAGGCTATACCGTACATGTGAATAATAAATAATATTTTTGTGTTTTCTTTTTATTGATTTACCTACTTTCATTTTTAGACCAAAATGTTTAACACCGTACCTGTAAATCTGCCTATCCTTGTTGGATTAGAAAAACTTTCTAATATTGAGTACATAAATGGTTTATAGAAATTTGGTTTATTATCGACAAATGTTACTTGTGTTAAATGTGGTCAAGAATTGTCTTTAGGTGTTAAAAACTATCTGAGCGACGGATATGCTTGGCAATGCAATAGATCGGGTTACAACTAGGGATGTGTCGGTACGGTACCTAAAGTCAGTTCTCGGTACCATCGGCTTTTGGCAAAAGTACCGAGAACCAATATAAACCACGGTCCGTTTACGACAAAATAAACTAAAACCAAGCGCGCCCGTCCACAGTTTTCTCAGAAAATAACAATGCGATTGTAGTTTAAGACAACCAGGTGGACTGATAAAACTATGAAGTCTTATCTTATTAGTAAGTTATTGTTCAGCGTACCAGAGGGTGGAGGGTGTCAGGCCAGGGCCGACGGTGGGCCACAAGAACTGACTGATAAGATGAGTACAGTTACCTTGTCTCCTATATCTTGAATTGATTTTCCAAAAATAAATTACCTGTATGGCTCAATTTCGTCGTTGAACGATTTTTGGTTGAAGAAAATCATTATTTTCTTTAAATATTAAAACTTTAATATATGCTACCTAAACCCTTATTTTTTAGTACACAAATTTTTAGTTGAAATTAACACTCCAAGCGTTCAATATAGCACCCCTGGAGCGTTACGCATTTTTTCAAGATTTTGCATACTTTCAAATAAAATTTAGTAAAAAATATATTTTATGACCTAGCACTATAAATCTATATATTAAATGAAAGTAGATAAAATGGACTTTCTAAAAATACAAAAATTATTACCCTTTATTATTGTTACCAAAATTAGGGTATAGGTTAAAAAATAAAAAATTACAAAAAAAAATATTTTGTGTAACTTTTTGTCCCCTAAAATAATTTTAGAAACACCTAATCAAAATTCCAAGATATACATTTTGTTAAGAATTTTATGCAATTCAAGAAAATATATAATTAATATAGGCTAGAAGCATTTGAAAAAAATGTATGTTGTATAAAACCAAATATGTCCTATGGCACTTACCCTAATCCCATAAGAACACATGTAAAATCAAGCTAGGAATATTATACTAATTCCTACTCATATTTATGGTTATAAAGTCGATCAAACATATTAATTTATTCCAATAATGTAAACTAATAGTATTCGTAACATTTTAAATCATTTATAACCTTAAAACAATTAATAAAATATGTATTTCATTGTTTACAAAGTTAGCAGATGGTAACAGTTTTTTCCCCAGATGTTTCATTGCATATTACAAACAATCAATCATGTTTCGCCATTTGAAATGGGTGTTTTTGGATAGCTTAGAATCTCCTGGTAACAGCGGTATCGTTCACGGGTCCGTTTCTGTCATTCACTATAAAGTTACGTCACGTTTTCCAAGAGTCAAAAAATCAACTCAAACGCTCGGAGGTGGAAAAGCTGGGCCGAAAAATTGACGAATAACGCTCGGAGGGTTAACTCTCGTTACAGTACTTGAAAACTTGATAGCTATTTATGACGTAGGTTTTAGCTTTTTATGTAGCCATTGATTTTAATTTGCGTAGTGTAAAATCAAGTTTATTAAAACAGAGTAAACTTAGTTGAAAATTAATAATTAATAATAAAAACACTTTTCAGCCCAACTAATTTTTGGCCTGAGACCTTATGCTTAAAGATTTTTACCAGACCTGACCTGAAGTGTGAGGGTTAAAAACTGGCCTGCGGATCCCTAGATCTGCAACTATAGGTACATAAAAAAATCTTATACTCTAAAACAAGCTCCGTTTGTCCGGGCAAAGTTTTTTTTCGCTCCAAGGATTTTTGATTTTTTTTATTGTATAGGGGGGTTTTGGCTACCAGAAATCGATTGGAGCTGGTCCCATAGCTGGGAAAAATCCGGTTTTCGCGCTAGAGCACTTCAAAGTTTCCATGTTATTCTTATGAAGATTTTTAAATTGAACAAAAATCAGCTGATAACTGTAGATATTAACCAATGTGTTACATCTTTAATGTGTAGTTTAGGAAAATTATACCAAACTGCAGCACCCTTCGGCCTGGCGAGTGAGCGAAGCGGACGAGCTCATCCTAAAAAGGAATAGGGCGAGTGAGCGGAGCAAACGAGCTTTGTGTGAGAACGAAAGTAATAATTTTACCGAGCTTACGCTCGGTCCCCCTGGTACTTTAACTAAAACAAACATTTTACTATTTTTTATTATTTTTGGACAACTATCCTCTTGATGAACGTTTTCCTGGTACACCCCAACACTGCCTGTTTTTTAATTGTCACTCACACATTCTCATGGCTCTACATTTACATCCTAATTCTTTTAGTTGAATGTGTTGGTTAACCCTCCAACTGGTAATTTCATAATTTCCTATACTGGTAAGTTCTTTTTTTATTGCCGCGTAAACATTTAGTAAAATCAACATAAAACATACATATTACACATTTATACATTTTTTCAGAAAGAAATAGGCTATTCAAAAATAATATATTTTTTTTTTTAGTGTACCGGTACCGTACTTACAAAAATGTATAAGCTTAATGGTAATCCTCCTATTTGGTTACAATAAAGATATTGTTTTTCATTGTTTTGCTTTTAGAGTAGTAGTAGTGCTTTTAGTATCATGGTAAGATATGTCTCCCACATAACAAAAATAAGATAGCCAAAATGACTACAATTTCATTGGCTTTTTACTGATATATAACACATGATTGTTTACCGTATATTATAAATAAAATATTACAAAGCAAATATGAGAGGTAAACACAAACCACCTTTTCGCAGCCATATTTTTATTTTTGTATTTTATTAATTTTTTATGATAACATTTATACTAAGCCTATTTATAAATTATAAATACAATTATTTATTATAAATAATTTTATTTATTTACAATGAATAAATAAAGTTCGGCCTATCACTCATTTTTACATTGCAAACTAACTAGAATTCACTAAAATATGCATTTCAAAGCATTCAAGTAAAAACATAATCACAAAACAGCGCCGTCTCTACGATACGCATAAACAACGACAAACACCAGAAATTCAGTCTTACGAACAAACTGATATTCTAACAAATACAGCTGAACATTTGTTGTTCAAGTAGTTTGTCCAGGGTTGTTCCCGTGCTGAAGAAGGCCGATGCTCACTCAGTAAAAAATTACCGTCCGATTTCTGTGCAGTCCTGCTTTGCGAAGATCTTCGAGATTGTTTTTTTGAGGCGTTTTCTGGCCTACATTGAATCTAAAAATATTCTTACCGACAAACAATTTGGTTTTCGGAAGCACATGTCCACCTGTGACGCTGTATTTGCCCTGCTAATTGATGTCTACAGCCACTTGGATCTGTCCGATGACATTCTATGCCTTTTTTATGATATGACTAAGGCCTTTGATCTTCTTAATCACCGAGTCCTTCTGCAAAAGCTCTTGGCCATGGACGTTGCTGGAAAACCCCTCATGTGGATAGCCTCTTATCTCAAAGATCGCCATATGATTGTCTCAGCGAAACACCTGGGCTGCGACAACACTCTCCGAACTGTCAACTCTGCCTTATCTCCCCCTATTAATGTGGGGGTGCCCCAAGGCTCGAACCTTGGACCGCTGCTGTTCCTCCTCTACGTAAACGATCTGCCTAGTTCATTGACAAGTGGGAAAGTCTGGCTTTTTGCTGATGACGTCTGTCACCTCATCTGTGACTCAGACAAAAATGTCTTAATTGATAACACCCAGTCCAGATTGAATGAAATGACTGATTGGTGCAACACCAACAACTTGATCTTGAATAGTGAAAAAACTAAGCTCATTGATTTCTACAATAGGAAAAACCTGATCCTTTTCCAAATTTAATTTTGAATGGAACACCTCTCGATACTTGTCCGAATGTGAAGTACCTGGGCATCCACATTAGTGAGAACTTAAAGTGGGATGAGCATGTCACCGCAATATCTTCAAGATTGACATCTGTTATCTATCTAATCTACAGACTCCACAGGCTAGTCCAGCGTGAAGTGCTGTTGAAAGTGTATTTCGGCTGTTTTCACAGTCTTATCTCCTAAGGAATTGTCTTCTGGGGTGGCAGTACGGTGGCGGAAAGAATTTTTCTTCTCCAGAAGCGAGTCATAAGAAGGATATGTGGTGTCCATCGCCTTGCTCACTGCAGGCCCTTATTCAGGGAACTCAACATCTTAACCCTTCCATCACTCTTCATTATGGAGTCAGCTCTAGTGGTGCGGAAACATCCTGAAATTTTCATAGCCAATAATCAGGTTCATCAGTATAATACAAGACGTGCCAGAAATGTCCACGTTCCTCAAGTTAACTCAACTCTGGCAAGTAAAAGCCCATATTTTAGCAGTGTAAAAATTTACAACAAGTTACCACTCAATATCATCGGTGAAGCAAACCCGAACAAGTTCAAATCTTTATTGAAGGACCATTTGGTTGATATGGCTTACTACAATGTTGAGGAAATGTTACTCGGAGCCTGATCCAAATGCCAAACCTGACGACCACGTCGCGGAAGCGATTCCAGTGGGACTACTTTAAGTATCAAGTAAGTATCAAGTAACATATGTTGACTAGATTGCGCATTGTTTCCTCTTTAATACTGTATAAAAAAACATCAATATTGACCATAAAATAACTGAGTAAAATGCATTTTACTGAACCCTTGCAAATGGATCGCGATCAAGATCTTACCGATCTTACGTACACACGTGATGTAATTGCATCGCGATCGCGATCTTTACCAGTTAGAGGGTTAATTTAACCCCTAAATTCTCTCTAATTTTGAAATACCACATAGATGTACAAACATTTTTTTTATATTTCCTATTATGTTAACCTCTTTAAAAAATTAATACTTGGTACCGGTACCGACAGTGCCGTCCTTAGGGTGGAGCGAGTGGAGCGGCCGCTCCAGGCCTTGCGCTGAGGAGGGCCTCATGCCGTGAGGCCTTGCCCGCTAAAAAGTTAGTTGCAAGCATAAACGTTTATGTTGAATAAAAATAATATAATAATGAACAGATACGTACCTAAATTACCCGCGCAATATACCTGGAGCGGCCACTCCACCCTAAGGACGGCACTGCGCGCAAAATGTTCAATAATTGTGATATAAAACCTACGAACGCGATTCTTATTACTACGTAATAGTAGCGACCAAAAGGATGCAAACGCAAAACATCGTTTGATAGCAGCGGCCGGCAGGCGGGGTGACGGGACCAAGCCTCGCGGCCGCCGGGCCATGCTTGCAGATGCCACACCGACTTTGCCTGTCTCTAGCCGTTTTTTCAACTGTTTGTCTGTATGTGATTGTTTAATTGATCCATTATATCTTTGAAATTATTTAAGGTACAGAATTAAAACTTGGCACAACTGTTAAGTGCGTTAAGGCACAAATGCAAATGAATTTGGACATTTCTAACATTTATGGATGCAAAATGGCGGCCATTTAAAATTTTCAAAGCTAAATATCTTAAAAACTGCAAACAAAAATGTTGAAACTAAGTTTGGTTTGTAATGATCAAACAAGAAACAACGGATTAATCTAAGTTTTTACATTTTTTAAATCATAAAGATTTACATTGGCCTAAGTTTATGAGCGAAACCCGTGTTTTCTCAAAATAAGATTTTAATTTCTCCACTATCCATTGTTTTATCTTAACAATCTTAGTATTTTTACTTCGGTAATTAAATCATGCAATTTTTTGTAAGTTTTACAGCTTTTAAAAATATTTAGCTTTGAACATTTTTAATTGCCGCCATCTTGAAACTTGAAACAGTAAATGTTAGAAATGTAAAAATTCACTTGTATTTGCGACTTAATACAGGGTGTCTCTGAACTCTCTACCATCCTTTTCAGGTATTATTCCTGGACCAAAGACAAGCCAAAATCAAAATATCATATTTAAAAATTCCAAAACACCATACTTACTTGTACAGCCGCCATTTTGTTTTTTTAAGAACAATTTTAAATTTAAGAACAGCTTGACGTAATAAGTTGAAATTCAGTACACAGCTTTTTGAAGTAAACACCTAGCTAGAAAAAAATAATCAACATTTTATAAGTCATGTTCTCAATGGTGTTTTCAATGGTTTTTAAAATCTTTAACCTTAAATTACATAAAAACTACCTACACAAGGTAGCAAAGTTTATGTTCTTATTATTTTTTTTTTTTTTGTAAAATTTAATTTAAAATCCAATGATGTAAGAATCGTGAAAATTGGTTCATAAATAAGCAAGATAGAGCGACATAATTGAGGCTAGTCACGGTCGGACCGCTTCCCCGGGAGCAGTTTTGGTATGAAATCGATTGTTGATCTGGCGCCGCAACCTCGCGCTTTTTGCGCGGCAACCCGCTTATATGCGTGACTATTTATATTAAAATCACTAAATTTTAAATATGATATTTTGGCTTGTCTTTGGTCCAGGAATAATACCTGAAAAAGAGGGTAGAGAGGGCAGAGGGCTAGAGGGTAGAGTTCCAGGGAGACCCTGTAATTAATAGTTGTGCCAAGTTTCATTTCTTTAACTCAAATAATTTCAAAGATATAAATAAATAAATAAATAAATAAATTCTTTATTTTTCAATGGATAGTACAAATTATACAGTGTTTATTACAGAAAACACGTGTTAAAAAAATAAATTACAATAATTAATTACAATATGCAATACAAAAACACACCATAATCCAAAGAAAAATGTAGGGGTTCCTTAGGAAATCCTGAGATGGAACCTCCCTCACATCAAATTTAATTGAGAGTAACGTGTACTCAAAATCCTCCTATGTAATTAAAAGAAAACGCTAACACACAATGGAAAAAAACATACAGTACAGAACTCATACATTACTTAACACAATTAAAAACAAAACATTACCCATTCTATTGTATAAAAGCTTTTTAGATTATCAAACTACAATTTCAAAGAAATCCTCAACACATTCATAACTCAAAAGATATTTTTTTAAATAAGATGAAAAGATTTTTAAATTTTGTCTTTTAACTATTTTGGATGCTAAAATGTTAAAAAGTCTCGGTGCACTACAGGTATAAAATTGTTGATGAATTCTAAGTTTAGATCTTGGAACTGGCACCGACAGCTGTCTTCTAAAATCATATCTACTTATTGATTGCTGAAATTGGTTGTTACTTCTAATAAAAAATAATCGTAAAACTTTATATACATATAAGTGACGCAAGGGTAAAATTTTAAAGGATTGAAAATAAGGCCATGAATGTGAAGTTTTAGCTACTTTGGCTATTACTCTGATAATATATTTTTGCAATACAATAATTGGATACAGGGTTGACAAAAATGTACCACCCCAACAAACCAAGCCATAGCTAATTCTGGAACCAACCAAAGCATGATAAAAAGTTACTAAGACCTTTTGGGGACACTGATTCTTCAGAAAATAGAATTTACGTAGTATACCATACAATTCTCTTTTTAGTTTCTGAATATAAGGTTTCCACGATAATTTAAAATCTATGACTAAGCCAAGATATTTCATATCATCAACCTGACCTATCTGCAGGCAGTTACAGTTTGAAGAATTACAATTTACATCATGGTAGAAGCATGGGACTGAAAATACAGCCCGTTCTTTAAGATTGAAAATTTGAAATTTTGTTTTTTCACTTAGAACCATGTAATTTTTTCCCAGCCAATCACGCAAAATAATTAAATCTTGTTGAATTAAATTTTGTAGATCATCTTTAATGTCACAAGTGTATGTAAAAGCCAAGTCATCTGCAAACGAAGTGATTTTACCATTAAAATTACCGTTACAAAGATCATTTGTATATACTAAGAATAAAATTGGACCCAATACAGAGCCTTGAGGTACCCCATGATTTAGACTCTTTTCAGAACTTAAAACGTTTCCAACCCTCACACTCTGATTCCTTGAACTTAAATAGCTTGAAAACCACTGATAAGGGACTCCTCTTATACCGGCGTTCCAAAGTTTTCCCAACAGAATTTTATGATCTACAGTATCAAACGCTTTGGTGATATCTACATACAACGCAGCACAAGCCTTTCCCTCATCAATCCCATCATAAATTCTACTCAGAAAGGTTGTTAAGGCGTCTTCAGTAGAACGACCTGATCTAAAGCCAAACTGATTATTACTAAAAAAATCAGTACTATTTAAAAAATTTACCAACCGTAATTTAACAATTTTTTCTAACAACTTGGAAAAGCAAGATAGCAGGGAAATAGGTCTATGATTTGAGGGAGCCTTTGAATTTTTGCTCTTTAAAAGTGGTATTACAATGGCAGTTTTTAGACAGTCTGGAAAAATACCACTTGTTAGACTGTTATTAAATAAAAATACAAGAACTTCTACTATGTAATGGGCAATCTTTTTAACAAAATTTGAATTAATATTATCTGAACTAGAACTAGGCTTAAAACTATTAATAACATTAAGAACTTCAATTCTATCAGTTGGAAGCATAAAAAATGATCTATTTTCAATTTTACTTGGAAATGATTGTTCAAACTGATTACTATCTTGCGTTATTACAATTGAAGTTCTCAAGTTATCAGCTACCGTTACAAAGTAATTATTCAAAACATTTGCTATCTCAATTTGATCATTAATAATATTGTCATTTAATTCTACAGCTTCAATAACACTTTTGTTCTTAACTTCCCCTATTAATGAATTTACAGTTCTCCATTGTGCCCTAGAATCTCCAGCACAATCAATAAATTTATTATAATAAAATGATTCTTTAGCTACATTTATTTGTTCCTTGAGTTGGTTTCTAAAATTAATATAATGGTTATGTAAAACAATATTGTTTGGATGTCTTTTAGTCAATACAAAAAGATGCTTCCTTCTTTTAACTTTACGTAAAATTTGGTTTGTCATCCACGGATTTTTTTTCTGAGACTATTGTTAATATTATATGATTCCGTGCTAGAACTTACAGAAGCTTTGAGAATTTCTAAAAACTTATAAAAAGCTATAGAGACTGTATCAGCTTGATATACAGAGGTCCAATTTTCTAATGACAGAATATTAAATAACCTATCATAATTTATTCTAGAAATGACCTCCGTCTTTTTTACAACTAAATCATGCAGTTCTATAGAAAGCAAAACACCCGAATGATCTGTAATTTCAACTTCTAAAACATCAACACTAAACCTACTAACAAATGTATTACAAAACCTTACAAAGATATGATCTAGACAAGTGCTACTAACTTGAGTAATTCTGGTTGGATTATTAAAAGTACAAGTAAAACCAAAAGAAGAAAGACAAGTCAAATAATTATTCGTATCAACACAATCTGTATTTAAGTCAATATTTATGTCACCCATAAACAAAAAGTTCCTTAAAAATCTACAATCATGTAATACTGGTTCAATCTCATCAATAAACTGTGAGACCGTGCCGGAGTGTAATCTATAAACAGCCAGTACCGTCAGCTGTTCACGGCCAACGCAACAATCAAGCAGCAGACAATCAGCTGACTGGACCGCTGTCAGTGGCCGCACAGATCTAACCTGTATATCCTCGTGAATGTAAACAAGCACACCTCCCGCACGGCTCACATCGTTGCACTTACTGTATACATTATAATTAGGTATCTTATAAAAATCTACCTCTATACTTGAGATCCAGACTTCTGTAAGTACAATAATATTGCAAAACTTTTTAAGGTCATGAAGTTCTATTAGAAGTGCATTGAAATTACTCCTAACACTCCTAATATTTTGGTTTAAAATGTAGAGTTCCTTAATCACCATAGTTATGAAATATTATGTTAATGAAAAAAACTAACAAAATAAAAAAGCACAGACTAACCAGTACAGACACAAACTTGAAACATATACCAAGATTAATATAAATAATACTTATTACTAATACAGAACAAAGACAATAGTGACATACCTTGTAAAATACACATAGATTACAGCTTATCTAGGTCTTCCATAGTGTTTATAACTTTGACAGGTTTCTTGTCTGCTTCTCGCATGAAAATCTTCCTGCCTCTGGTCCACAAATAAGTGAAGTTCTTTTCCTTTTTTACTTGTCGAGCAGCATTGAATAATTTCCTTCTTCCTGGGCTGAGGCTCTCGTTCATGTAAACTGGTTTAGCCTCAGGTAATGCAAGTCCGATGTCCGTGGTGTTAAGGTTCCGTTTTACCCTTCTTTTCTGGAGTAAGCCCTCAGCATCCAGCCTCCGGACCATTTTGACAATGATTCCCGGCGGTCTGTCGCCTTTTCCGGTGTTGTAGAGCCGATGACAGGCATCCACCATCGTGTCACTGATCGGATAATCCAGAGCGTTACCCACGGACTTTACAACCTCCAAAACATCTTCATTTGGTTTGACAGGGATGCCTTGAATTTCAATGCAGTTCCTTCTGGAATATTGTTCTGCATCCTCCAGGCGAACCTCAAGAACATTTATTTGTTTTTTGAGTGCCAGGTTTTCAGTGGTTAGCTCTTCGACCTTTTGCATCCATGAGGCGATTTCTGCCTTCTATTCATCAATTTTCTGATTTGTCTCTTTAAGCTGATCATGGCAAGAATTCAATGATTCTCCAAGGCTTCTTTCAATAGATTTTATGTTATTTTTCAGTTCATTAAACATATTCAGGACATCATCAATACTGTACTTGCCCTTACTTTCCAACAGCATACTTGAACGGCGAGTCTTATTACAGGGATCACATCTCCATATTTGCTGATTTGCTTCCAAAAATTCCACATCACTAGCTGTCAAATTCACACAGTTCAAATGAAAAATAATGGAGCAGTCATTATAGGTTATGTTCGGTTTGCTCCGAGTATTTTGCTGACAAATACCGCATTTTGTAGCCATTTTGCAAACGTTTAACAATTGTTCACAACAATAAATGAGTTCTGTTTCAAAAACAACCAAACACTGCTTAGCTATAACATTAAACTCGGGACTGAGCGTATTACGCAACTATGACTCACGGAGGCTACTGCACACACGTCCTCACTCTCTCGCATCACAACAGCAACTGAGATATATGGGTCTAATGGATTGATTACATATATAGACAGTCGGAAAACGTCCAGACATAACTTAGACACATGCTGTCGTATGTTCCATACCCCACAACCCATCAGCAATCACCGTTAAATAAGGCCTCGCATTTCCTAAGGACGGCTCTGGGTACCGAGAATAGATCCTTCTAAAGTACTGGTAACAACTTTGAAATTTTTGTACCAACACATCCTTAGTTTCAAGTTATCAATATCGTCTGTGTAAAGGAAACTACTGTTATTATGTTAAGGAAAGGTAGGCTAATGTTATTTAAGTTTAACTCAAATGTGTATTATATTAGTATAGCTATCGTCGCATTACATATTAGGCTACGGTACTTTGACTATCGATATAAATAATTGAGTAATTAGAATACCAAAATTTTAACATTAATAATAACAAAAGAGTACGATAACAAACATTCGCCCAATGATGACACATAATAACTTATTAGGCCTAATTAATTCTGGAGGGAAGGTCTTAGGTCCCTATTTTAATGAATGGGCAGTCCTAGTGAACTTAGGCCTTTACAGAATAATGTTTAATATTTTTATAGCACTTTCAACGTAAATTATCTTACCATGAAACAATCATTCACATGCAATTATTATATTATTTCTCATTAAAAAATTTATGTTTACTGAAGCCTGAACTAGGCTAAGATGATGCTGAAAGACAACACTGTTTGGATAAAATGAAAAACTTACATATTGAGTCAACTCTTGTACATTCTTAGGGTCACTTGTTGTACCTACTGCAAAATTTTGTGGTTCCTCAGTAGGTTTTATCTCAGGTTTAATATCTGCCATAGCTGATTCTGCTAAGGTAATTATGATATTCCACTTCCACTTCAATCTTCAATCCAATTGTATTTTGTTGGTTAGATTAGATTGCTCCAAAACCAAAACAGCTGATGATGTGCAGACTGATTTCTTTGAGCTCGCTGTAGACAGTCTGATGGCACTGACAGCTGTTGAGGTATCGCCAACTGCACAAATAATCTAGCATAAAATTAGAAAAATAATAGAAATACTCAGTAAAATCATTGACTATGGGTCCAAAGTCAATGGTACTATATACGTAGTATTCATAGTTAATGCTTCGACATGTCAATATCTCGATTAGTTTCCGTTATGTAAATTTCAAATAGTCCATAGTAAACTTGTTAATAATTAATATATGATTGCGGAATTGGACCTTGGAAAATTATTCCAATGATATTTCCTTAGAATAATGAAACGTTTTGTGTGGCTGGTGTGGTTATTTTTGTGTAGCTAGTCTGTGCTATTACTCGCGACACTGATCACGGCCATCTCTAGTAACAAAGCCCCGGCGAATTTAGGCCAGTGGCTGATCCAGCATTGAGCTGAGAAGGGGGTGAATGATATCATAGCCTTAGACAATGATGGTATAGAAATTTCCCCACCCCCCTAACCATACCAAAATATGTATAAACAATAGAAAGAACCACATTATCTGCTTTGACGTATAATATATTATTAGTAATAGCAAGCCATCACTCATCAACCTAAGACACATCAATTTTATTTATTTAATTTTGAAATGAATTATTGTAATCCCCGAATAATTAATAGAATGTAGTTACTGTCGATAACACTATCAATTTAATCTCATCTTTGTTTACGTCGTTTCATCAGGGGTGCCTCTCACATTAACCTCAAACATAAGGTGAACTTGTATTCACGCAATTTCCAGCAGTGCCGTCCTTAAACTGCGTTCACACGATTTTACGCCGTCCGCCGTGTAGGTTGAATTACATTGAAGTATATGGACGTGTTTACACGTAATGACGCGCGTCGAATAATACGGCACTGTTGCGTCCACATCGGTCGTCACGGTGGCCCTGGACGGCACTATAATCGAGACCACGACGCTTTGGCGGCACATTTTCGACCATTTCAATTCAGTCAGATATTAAAATCTGGTTTGGTGCCAGTGTTGCCACTTAAATTTTTTCAACCATTTCGCATAATATAAACAGTACCAGGTTAACCGAGCCTTGCTCATTGGTTTTAATTGAAGTTTTAAGTGAAATATACCAAAAAATAGTATAAACTAATCAATGATGTTCGATGGTGGTTGTGAGACAATATCTTAAGAAATACGGAAAAAATTAGGGGGGGGGGGGCATTAAAAACTCACCCTGCATACGGCGCGAGCCGTAATGTTCACGCGACTGAGGCCGAGAAATGCACGGCGCACGGCGAAAATAAATCGTATTGTGTGAACGCAGTCTTTACTCAACGCGGGGCCCGGCGCAAGATCAGTCTGTGAGGCATTTCCGCCGCTAAGACTGCACAACCTCTCTTGCCTTTCCACAACTAATTTATAAAATTACCATAGTGTCTAAGCCTTGGTAATTCCGGTAAAATTGGGAATCGCACGGAATTTTTTTATCGGCATGAAAATAGGAAATATCTTAAAATATGTGATTTCGAATATAATAATTGAATGAGAATGAAACTCTTTATTTGCCTTTAAGCATTTAGGCCTACTTGCAATTGTTTTAGTTAACTTAGCCTAAAATAAATTAAATACAATCAGAATTAATAGCGGCCGCTAATGTACGCTCAATGGAGACGCTCGTGTCAAACATTTGGACAATAGTGTCCACCAATCTTGGAAGATCACGTTCGCCGATCGGGGCAATCGTGTCACCCAACCAAATCCGTATACCGGGTGTCTCACGTAAGGTGTCTCAAATCGATTATAGATCAACAGTTTGTCCTACAATCTTGAAATAAAATCATTTCCCACTAAATTGACCCCAAGGAATAATTTAAAAATATTTTTAACCTTGTATAAATACAGGGTGTTCCAAAAACTGGGGCTCATAGGTTCGAATATCGGAAATTTCAAATACAAACATATGTCATATTATACATTATTAGAAAAGTCTATTTGATACAAACATTTTGGTGAAAACAGAATTTGGTTATCTTTATTCGTTTCAAAATGGTGTCCATTTTTGTAGCCAAAATCAAAATTTACGAAATACCCTGTAATTTTTTTATTATTTGTCATAAATGACTTCTGATTCAAAATAGTTTTTTTGAAATAAGCTAAGCTTTACAATGATATGTCACAAGGCCACATTTATTAAAAAACTAAGTCAAAGTCAAAGTTAAATCATTTATTTGTCGTTGATCTTTTCACAATCGGCATTGTCATACAGAGAATACATCAATATTGATCAAACTTAAATACTTATGCTTATTGCACAGTTTACAATTTATCTTAAAATTCTATATTCACATTACTGCTCATAAATTCAGAGATAGAATAAAATGGGTTGTTTAAAAGCCATGTTGTTACTTTGTTTTTAAAATTGGTGAGTGTAGTGTCTCGGGCTGACTCATTGATTTATTGAAAAAATGAATGCAATTTACTTGGTGTGATGTTCCCGTTTTGGTTAGTCGGTGTTGCGGAATGTCAAGTTTCAATCTATTTCTTGTTGAGTGTGAGTGAATTTCTTGTCTGGTTGAAAAAAAGGTGCAAGTTAGTCTTTGTAAATGTTAATATATGTAAAATGTAAAGGTTAATGACTGTAAGAATTTTCATCTGTATGAACAAAGTCCGACAATGTTCAAGACGATGAGCTCTGCACATTGTTCGAAGAACTTTTTTCTGGATCAGAAGGATATCAGATACAGATGAAGAATGCCCCCATAAGATCAATCCATAGGCTAAAAGAGATTGGAACAGCCCAAAATATGCAGCTCTAAGATATTCTAAAGAGATGATGTCCCTCAGTTTCCAGAAAAGGTAACTCACACGAGAGAGCCTTTTACAAAGATTGCCGACATGATCAGACCATTAAAGTTTTGAGTCAATAAAAATGTCCAGAAGCTTCACTGATTGGAAATCATGCTTATGAGTTAAACTGAGAATAATGTTCTGAGTTTTGTCCTGATTACAGAGCAATTTGTTTGAAGAAAACCAAAGTTGAGCATCAACCTGTGCCAGTCTAATTATTTCATGCAGGTCATCTAAGTTTTTCCCACTAGTGAAAAGAGATGTGTCGTCAGCATAAACTACAGTTCCAACACTGACATTTTTAGGCAAGTCATTTATAGCGATTATGAAGAAAAAGGCCCCAACACCGAGCCTTGCGGGACGCCCAATTCAACATTCTGAACTGAAGAAGATTCTCTTTTTATACAAACATATTGTTTTCTATTCGAAAGATACGAAGAGATGAGTTTACAAGATTGTTCTGAAATCCCGTAAAACTTGAGTTTCTCCAGTACAATGTGAAATGGGACACAATGGAAAGCTTTACTCAAGTCAAGTAATGAGAGAGCAACAGATTCTTTTTTCTCGAAAGCATCTAAGGAACAATTTACGATTTCCATTACTGCTGATATTGTTGATTTCCCTGGACGAAAACCAAACTGTGACTCGGAAAGAAGATTATAACTGCTAAAGTAACTGGAAAGTTGTTTATGAATCAGAGACTCAAAAACCTTGGGAAAAATCGGAACGATTGAAATGGGGCGATAGTTTTCTGGAAGTGACTTGTCACCCTTCTTATAAACGGGAATAACCTTAGAAATCTTTAGAATGTCAGGAAAATAGCCATGTTACATGCATCCACTAAAAATCAAAGCCAGGGGTTTACTGATTACCCTGATTGTTTTCTTGACAATGTTATTTGAGAGCCAGTAGCAATCCATGCTTCTGGAGTTAGACAATTTAGAAACAACATTTATTATCTCCTCTGGATGGATATTTTGCCAGTGAAAGGATTCTGGAGGTACATTCATATTTCCAAGGAAATCAAGAAAGTGTGTGTTAGTGGTGTTTATGTTATCTGAAAGTGTTTTAACGGAATTGAGAAAAAAATTGTTCACCTGCTCTGGGTTAAGTGTTACTTCAGGTGTTTTGTGTGAAAATTGTTCTTGAGAAATTATTTCCCAAGCTGCCTTACATTTATTGGATGCAGTCTCAATGTAGTTTTCACATGATTGACGCTTTGCAGCCTTAAGATTAGCTCTGTACCTTCTTTTACACAGAATATACATTTCATATGCCCTATCTGCATGATGCGAACAATCTTTCTTAAAATTCTTATAGATATAAAAAATATTTAACATTTGCTGTCTTTCTTTTGCCAACTCCTCGGTGTACCATTTGACATCTTTCTTATTGGGAATGTTCCTACCACTCCTATTGACTTTCTCTATCAAAGGAGAACATGAATGCCAAATATCAACGTATCGTCTGAAAAAGTTATCAAAAAGTTCATTAACTGGTAAAGAACCAGCAATAAACTCCTCAACCATACTCCACTTTTCCTCCCCCAAAAGTAGAGGTACTAGGAGGAATGTAGCTAAAATTTCCAAAATTTAATATTTTTAAAAATGTTTACATACACAAAACTCAAAAATTTTAAATACAAACACATGTCATTTTGTACATTATATTCAAACCCTCATTAAATTGAGTAACTTTTTAATTTACACTAATAGCGTATCTCTTTTGGTTTTGTAGTATAAGTAGAGGCATTATGGGGCTTTCAGGACAAACGCAAATTCAGCGGTTTTTAATCAGTGGTTACGTATTTGTGACGTGTGATGACGTATGTGTGACGTCATACGGTGACGAGGTGGAGTGTGTGACGTCACGGGTGTGACGTGGTGGTGTGACGTCACTAATACGCTATTGAACTTAAAGCAGAGACCAGAGAGGCCTAATTTTCATTTTATTTTACGTTTATTTATGATGAAAAAGTGTTAAATAATTGTCTAAAATGATAATATACATGAATTTACATTTTTTTTGCAAAAAAAACGAAGAAAAACGAGCAAAAACGAAGTTTTTACAATTTCGACGTGGGTGGTCCCTCTTGGGAGGTTATCTTATCTCTTATCTTATCTGTTATCTTATCTTATCTATTATCTTATCTTAGATCTTAGATAAGATAAGATAAGCGCGCTGGGGGGGGCTTCGCCCCCCCCAGGCCCCCCCCTTGGTTGGGGGGCCTTCGCCCCCCCGAACCCCCCCGGGTGTTGCACCGATCAGGCTAGTAAGGCTTAATTGCTTCGCCCATTAAGTTGCAAATGGCGGTAATTGCTACTAATTTAAGACTAGATCTCAACATAATTCGTTTACTTGGGATTATTTTACAACGGTTATATTTTACTGCTCTTTCTTCATTAATGACTTACACTTTTCTATCAAAAGATAGTTTATTAATATTAAATCACGTAATATTAAATCACGGAGGCCGTTTTAACTACCCGGTCAATAAATAACATTTTTCCCCTTTCTATTTCTCTACAAACTCCGTTTAACAACAATCATTTGATGCAAATATTCTATTTTTATTTCTGACCAGTTTCATTATTTTTTATACACCAACATTTCACTTTTCTCTCTGAATTATTTGATTTATCCTGTTTACTACCGTGGCCTTTAGAAAGGCCGTTTCGGCTTTCTCTCAAAATTTTTACTGCGGGCTTCATCTGTAAGTCTCCGACATTTTTGATTATTTAGTCCGCCACTAATAATTATTTTGTTTCCCCGGACTTTAACTAATATTTTTACCCCGGGCAGGTTCAAACATGTTCAAGGTCATTTGGGACTTAGAAAAAAAGGAACTTGACTGTAGCGGACATGCCAGCCGACCAGCCAAGTATAGGGGCAGTTCATCGTAGCTGGGCAGGCCAGCCGACCGAGTGAACCAAGGTGTGGGGGACCGCAGAAACCGCACTGCGCGAACCACCCGGGTATGTTTGTTTTTGGGGGTTGTGATAGGAATCAGGTAAGGGAACATAGTTTAAGTACCCTTGAGTGTTAGTTAGTAAAAAATAAGAAAGAACCCACGCAAAAGCCATGCAAAGAAAGGACAGTAAAGAAGGCAAGCGCAGAGGCCAAGTGCAAACGAGGGAAGGGACCTAACGGTCCCGTGATCAAACTGATCTTGACGCCCAGGGAACGTCTCACAGCCACAGCGGCTCCGAAACTTCTCGCCCTCGTACGGAGTAGTCTTTCCCAGGCACGGCGACATTCCTCGGTACAGGGGCGGCGCTCAACCCCGGTGACTCGACGGCAACCTCCGTAGACATCGAGCGGCGCAAGCGAGTTGACCTGCTTGGGTGCACGCTTGGCTTTGGCTCCGAGGCGGTATACCACGTAGGGATGCGCTTCTCCGAAGACAACGCCGAATGCCCGGTGTCTCCGATGGTGCCCGCCGAGTCCCAAAAGTCGGCCGGAGAGGTCGGAGCTGCTTCTTGGATGGTCCCGAGACGGCTCGATCCGGAGTGATGCTGTGGCGTGAGCAGCTCCTGGTTTTATCAACTTTTCCGCTGACTCAGCGAGAAATCGACGTCTCTCATTGGCTCAGCGGCTGGGCCAATCAGAAGCGAGCTAGAGTTTATGACTACCCCACGGCCACGCTGCGGAATTATTCATCACTCCAGCCAGATCCCGAGGATGCCAGCCACTGAGAAGACTCCATCGATGCTTCTGAGGAAACCTACTCGGCCGAAGAAGGTGGTTATGCCTCGGAGGGACCCCGTTGCTCAGTTGCCCGCTAAAAACCCCAAATCTCCGGTACGGAATCGAACGAGGACCAAGCCGGCGTCACCAACTCCAGTTCTGCCTCAGCGGGTTGTCATCTCCTCCAACGCCGTGAGAGCCGAAAGTCTTCTTCGAGAAATTCTTGGGGGGAAGAGAGACTACGCGGAGAAATATGTTCTGCAGGCGGGACCAACTTCAGCTCCGGCTCCCGGGGTCGTCCCAACAACGGAAGGCAGGCCGATTTCTCCCATCACGCCCAGTGAACGATGCCGGCCCAAATCACCGTTTCCGGGAGTCAAGACCCACCGCCTGTGGAAGCTCAAGCCCGGGCTTTATTGTCTGCTGGACTTCAATGCGGAAGAGAGAGTGGCCTTGCTGCTTCTGGGGAGAACCGTCGTGCAAACGCCATTACCCACTGGCGTACCTCTTCCACATCGGAGTCCGAAGAAGACGTACTTGGAGATTGGGGTGCCAACGGATGGACAACTGAGCCAGCGAGTCACCGCTAAGTGGATATCAGTTTAATTTAATTGATACCACAAAACGGCCTTTCTAAAGGCCACCAATATTAATCGTTTTGCAATCAAGTCGAACGCTGATATAATTCCTATCAGAAAACTAATGGACTATTCGATGTGCAATATATTATTATTATTATTATTATACAAAAATTAATATAACATACAATTCTTTTTTCCTTATTTAACACGCCACTTCACTCACTTACTTTCGCCCAGAACTTTTAATCGTCTCGGTCAAACCGCTTTATCGACCCCCTAATTGCTACCAACTTAAGACACAAAGTTTTGGTTGAATAATGTTTAGTCTTCAGCTCTAAACACATTATTTTTTATCAACTAACTACCACGATTTCAGTCAACAAAAGTGTAACGAAATTTGTTATCCATCATAGCGACACAAAGGGATGCGTCTCCTTAAACTTTGGCGGAAAGTTTTTAAACCTCACGGTCAAACTTCTTTATTTGGCTCCCCTGACGATGCCCGACCGTAATAAATAATGTTTGGCGGAAAACTTTTAAACTTCGCGGTCAAAACAACTTTATTTTGTTCCCCTTACTACGTACCGTACAGAAATCGGTTTTGTAAATTTCACCGGTCACGATATATTTTGGCGGGATACTTCACTGCTGTAGGGCCATTTCCATTACTTACCGTACTCAAAGCAAATTTTTGTGTCAAAATGAATGAACTCGATGAAGCTGGCAGGATAGTTCAAACCTTGTCACCAAAATAACTTTATTCTACTGCGCTAACTACAACCCCGCATCCACACAAAATATTTGGCGGAAAATATTTAATCGTCGTGGTCTAAATCGTTTGTGTGTCTCCCTTAACCTTTGGCGGAAAGATGTCAAACATCGTGGTCAAACTACTTTATTTTATTCCCCTAACAATGTCCGACCATGTTCCGTAAAGATTGGCGGAAAAAAAGTTTAAACATCACGGTCAAAATCACTCGAATCTTTCCCCTAGCTACGTACCGTACAGAATACTGTTTTAGAAGTTTCATCGGGCTAAACATGTTTTGGCCTAAACAATTAAAACTTTTGGGCTAATGTATTTGGTTCCCGTTCCTCCCGACATTTGAAACGGCCTTTCTAAAGGCCACGGAAAAAATGTTGAGTAAGTGTAATTCATGCGCACCAATAGGAAGCCAGAGCGAGTTAACGAAACCCGAGAGCTTGTCGAGCTCCCTTCACTTGTTCCTGCACCGCTGAAGAGCCAAGATGGACCAGACTGGAACGACCTCTGCTCCTCGCCCGATCCTGAAGAGGGCCAGCGAGAATTCTGCTTGCGCGGTCCACAAGAAGCGGGTGACTTGGGCAGACTTGCCGCCAGTGGAGGAGATTCTGGCTGAGATGACTCGACAGTGGGAGCTCGTGACGCCTATCGAAGACACCTGGGCCGAAATACTGTCAACGACTCCGAAGAAGAAGCTGGCAAGGTTGGAACGGAGGTTTGCAGCTCCACTGGCTCGGTTCAGCTCCTCCACACCTCCAATTCACCGGCTGTGGCGTCTCGATCCAGGCCTCTACGAAGTGCTGTACACCGAGACATCAGGTCGACTGGTTTTCGTGAGGGATTCGACGCAGACGTTGAGGGTCCAGCTGCCGAGATCAATGGAGTGGCCCAGCACTTCTACGAGGTTCCTGAAGAAGGACGAGCCAGGCCAAGACCCTCGCTATCCAAATGGATTCGCCTACTGGATCTAGTTTCCACCCAGGACAAAACGGCCTTTCTAAAGGCCACCAAATTTTCAAGTCGTTTGAGCACTAATGCAGTAGTTACATTACTATTTTAATGCAGCACCTCGTGTGTTAATAATCACAATGCCAAGTAGATACCGGCTCAAATTAATGCTGTATTTTGACCGTAAATTTCATTAATTTTTCGGTCAACATAGTTTTTTTTAAATGCGCTTAAGGTTTGAGTAAAGAAAATTATAAGTCTTTCATCAACTTAACTATCCTCGTTTCCTATACGGTACGTTGGTGTTGTACCTTAGGGTATTTTCCATTCGCTCTTGATTCCACTGAAGCCAGGAGACATGGACCCTTCAGAGACTACTGCAGCTGTGCAAGCAATCCTGCCAAAGAAGTCCATCTTCGATCCGGCAGACGAGGTTCCCACATTGAGCGCCCCGAAGTACATCGCACGTCCACTGAACTTTGGTCCCGACCTCTCGGAGTCGTCAGATGAAGAGACCAGGGACTACATCAGAAGGACTGACCCCAAGCTTTCGACGGGAAGTTCGACCTCCGGTACACCGAAAATACGGTTGACGCCCAGGGTGAAGAACACTCCACGGTGTACCTACGAGTTGAAGAGAGGAGCGAAGAAGGGCGAGGCGTGTGGCAAGTACTGCAGGCTGGGCGAGGATTTGTGCTCCACACACAACCGAGCGGCAAGACCCAAAGCAAGTTTCGACTTGGAACCGTTCGCTGAGGGTACAAAATTTGAAAGACTGAAGGTGTCGAAGAAGTATAAACTTCTGCAACAGACCAAAGAGCCTAGAATGGTCATCTTTCTAGATGAACATAAAATTATAAAGGTAAGACTGCCTAAATTCATGATGCCAATACCCAAGACTGGGTCATATTTAATGTTTAAAAAGAATGTACCGAAGACAGAGGGACGAAAAGCAACGCCGATGTGGGAGTCCGACTAAGCTGGAGGAGCTGGTCCTAAACGGCCTTTCTCAAGGCCACCATTTCATTCACTCGTTTTGCAGCTATAAGTGCAGCCTCTTTTAGACTGACTAACAAAGTACATTATGATATTAAATTAAAAGATTTAACGAGCTCCCAAACAAACTAACATTTATAACTTCTTTTTAAGGAACTTATAAAATAAGTTTCTGTGTTCTGTTTCCCAGTGATTTTTTTTATTAAGAAATATTTGCCCAAACCAAATATTAGTTGTTTGATTAGGTCAGCAAAATAAAATGATGAATCAGCATAGCTTATGCGATTTAAGAAGCTACCAGTGTATTCTGTACGGTACGTTGGGTCGCACTTAAGCGTACCATTCAAATGAAAATGCATGAGCTGAACATGGCCTACGAGATCGTCCACCACCAGACGGCGAGGAGCCACCACATCGCAGAATGGCCATGGAACCAGCGGGCCAACCTGCAAAGAGAAGTCCGGGATCGATCGGACATTGCTCTGGTCGCCAAGGACCTGGACAGCATCGCGGCCGACCCCCGCGGGAAGACAGTTCGGCTCCGGCTGTTGGAACCTGGGGTGTGGGTCCCGCCAACTCCTCTGGAGGATGACATGCCTCTAAAGTCCGCGGTGCTGAAAGACCTTCGGCGCCTACTTAAGATCAGCGGCCGGGTCATCGTCATCATCAAATGCCCGTAAGGGCACAGTCTGCGGACCGACGGCACCACCTCACACAACATCTGAGGGCGGACACAAACGGCCTTTTTCAAGGCCACCATTACACTCAATCGTTTAAAGACTTTGCTGAGCTAACTTATATTGTATTTTTATTTAATTTTATATTTGTCGTTTCGACACTATAACCACCATTTCTCGTTTTGACACTAACAGTGCAGCCTCTTTTAGTCTTTGACCAACAAAGTATATTATGATATTAAATTAAAAGATTTAACGAGCCCAAAACAAACTAACATTCATGACTTCTTTTTTAAGTTTCTGTGTTCTGTTTCCCAATGAATTGTTTTATTGAGAAATATTTCCTCAAACCAACATTCACTCGTTTTGACACTATCAGTGCCACCTATTTTAGTCTTCGACCAACAAAATACATTATGATATTGAATTAAAAGATTTAACGAACTCAAAACAAACTAACATTAATAACCACTTTTTTTAAAGTTTCTGTGTTCTGTTTCCCAATGAATTGTTCTATTGAGAGATATTTGCTCACACCAAACATTAGTTATTTGAGTAGGTCAGCAAAATAAAATGGTATGCGATTTAAGAAGCTACCAGAATATTCTGTACGGTACGTTGGGTCGCACTTAAGCGCATGTTGTGGTCTATTTTCATTCTCATCCTACCCACCATGGCACCACTTGACATGCCTCCCACCTGGAAGCGACTGCAAGACACGATGGAAGATGTGTTAGATGAAGAGTTTGATGTGGTCGTTGACGAAGTAATTGCTATGCCAGACGACGATCCTCATGTTGACATGGAAGTTTTCAGCAACTTCGATGAAGCTGAAACATCATCTTTCGCATCGGACATTGATGAATTCATTGATTTGACCGTTGCTTACCATGTCACAGAGTCCGAAGCCTACAGCATTGAATATTTCCTTCCGATCAAAAATGGCGAGGGAGACACGACCCCTGTTCTACCTGATGCTCCTGATGCCAGACGGAGACTATTTGACGGTTGCAGCGATGAGGAGGATGATGATGGTGTCGCATACTTAAGCGATAGTTAGACTTTTAGTCTACTTCAAAACGGCCTTTCTAAAGGCCACCATTACACTCAATCGTTTAAAGACTTTGCAGAGCTAACTTATTTTGTATTTTTATTTAATTTTATATTTGCTACAAGCTGCTGCTACAAACGAGTGAAAAATTGGTAGCCGTGAAAACGGCTGTTTTGTATAGGGTTTACACAGTAAACCCTTATGGAGCGTAACTACTCTGCGTTGGCATCTTCATCGGACAAATAATCTGCTCCCACTAATCTTTCCAACGCAGCGATCACTTCTCTTGATGTTATACTAGTTCTGCTTGTTACAGAATGAACTTGTACGGGTTGATTTTCACCGGTGACTTGCCTCCCCGTAGGCAATATTTGAAAAGGTGGTGTAGTAGAGGATATTTCAGGGACCTGTACAGGCTGCTCCATTACGATGTTGTCGCTAGAAAGGTTCGTGCAATAATGATTTTAAAATACATTCATGTTCACAGGTTAATTTGATGAGCCAATGAGATTAAAGGTGCTGATGTCAGCAAAAAATGAACCAATAGGAATTTAGTGCTGAGGTAAGCATTTGATATATAAGTAGAAAATTCAAGCATTTGTTCTCATTCCTACTTCTGGAACTGCATACAGCGCATGGAACAGCAATTCAACTACGATGTATTACTGCCATCGTTGTAATGAAGATTTCTCTAACGAAGATTTGTATGTATTGCATTATGAAATTTATCATAATGCTACGGAAAATACACCGTCCGACTGTGAAGACCATCCGGATTTTGTGCGCTTCCTTGCCGAAAATTCTACGGCGCAGAATAGGCCAAGTGTCATCGCATATGCACCCCCAAGAGAAGATGTGGTGGATCCTATAGATGAATCGTCTCAACCTTCGACTACAGGAACACCGAGTGAAGCTGCACCCCCAAGAGAAGATGTGATGGATTCTGCTGATGAATCGTCTGAACCTTCGACTACAGGAACTCCGAGTCAAGATTCTACGTTGGGAGTGGAAGTTTTAGTGGAAGCATTTGAGAGAGCTGTTGTCCAACATTATAGAATAAACAATACAAATTCGCTTGAACTACAAAATTTCCTGACTATAGTAAAAGATGTCATTGTTGAAAAACTAAATTATGAACTCCACCGATTGAATTTCATAAAATTCGGATTGCTATTAGATACAACTTTTAATAATGTTGAAGGAGAACTGTCCAACAGAGGGTTTCTCTCTAGAAACCGCAGTATCATGGTGACCTCAAATATTGATGAAATTGTTGAGGAATGTTTGCAGGAACTGGTACTCAAAATAACGGAACATGAAGCTCGAGGATCTGGATGGTCCCTGTTCAACATTAACAGTATGGATTTACGCGTTCATAAACATGGATATGGAGATCGTGGCAACAGTTATATTCCACTGCCAGCAAAGATAAAAAATACTTTGTCATGCATCAATGTTCAAAACAATGACAATGAATGCTTCAGATATTCTATGTTAGCAAAACATCTAGTGAATGAAGGTGTCCAACATCCGGAACGACCAAATAGAAGGTATCAAGAACTAATCTGTAGGTATAATTTTAATGGGCTAAACTACCCAGTGTCATTGGCCGACATAGGACGTTTTGAAAAATGCAATCCAGGTGTATCTATTAATGTTTTTGGACTCGACAGTAGAAACAATGTCTACCCTTTAAAAGTAGTGACTCGGCAACTTGCAGATCATACAGATTTATTGCTATTAACAGATGGTGATGTTTCACATTATGTGTATATAAAAGATTTTACTAAACTGATTCACAAACAACTTACAAAAAGGAAAAGTCAAATAACAGTTTGTAAAAGATGTTTCTGTTTTAAGACTATCGCTTTTATTAGAGGAGGTCATCGTTGGCTGACGGAACACTCAAAGCTTTGTGGAGATCATGCGGCAGTAAAGGTTATCCTGCCTACCCCGAGGAATTCCGTTCTGAAGTTTAAGAACATACATCACCAATACCGAATACCAATAGTCATTTACGCAGATTTTGAATCTTCGTTGATACCAGTAGAAAATATAGATCCCGATGTACCCGACGGTGGAAAATATCAAAGACATGAACCAAACAGCTATTGTCTTTTGGTAAAATCGACACTTTCCGAAGAACATCTTCAGCACTATGGTATTCCAACATCGCCAAAACTTTACCGGGGAGAGGAAGCTGATAAACGATTTGTTGACGATCTGTACATTATTGCTGAAAAGGTATCTACCCTCTATAGCCACATCGTTCCAATGGAAACTCTGAACCCACTTCAAGAACTGTGTCATTTAATGGAGAACATTTGTTACTTGTTCAAAAAGGAGTTTACTGAAGATAACATCAAGGTTCATGACCATGATCATTTGACAGGCGCTTATAGAGGAGCTGCTTGCAACGCCTGCAACATCAATTTCAAACTCCCAAATTTTATACCTGTTGTATTACACAACCTAAGTGGATACGACGCTCACTTTATTATCCCTGAGCTCGGTCGAGACAAAGGTCAAATAGATGTATTGGCACAAACTACAGAAAAATTTATCAGCTTTTCGAAGAAAGTAAAAAATATAAAATTAAGGTTCATAGATTCATTAAGATTTATGCCTTTCAGTTTGATGACACTTTCAAAGAATTTAGAAAGAGGAGACTTGATTGAAACGAGGAAGCTTGTTTCAGAAGATAAGTTGGAGCTTGTATTAAGGAAAGGAGTATTTCCCTACGACTATATAGACTCCATTGCCCGATTTGACGAGACTGAACTACCTCCACCAGAAATGTTTTATAGTAAACTCAACGAATCACCAGTAGATCCGGAGGATTATGATCATGCTGTTAAGGTATGGACAGAACTTAACATGTCTACGCTTGGAGATTACAATGATTTTTATGTGAAACTTGATGTAACTCTCCTTTGTGATGTAATGGAGGAGTTTAGAAATTCCTGTTTGAAAGCTTATGGACTCGACTGTTTTTATTATTTCACCTCTCCGGGATTAGCTTGGCAGGCAATGATGAAAGAAACTAAATGTGAACTCCAACTTTTGACGGACATTGACATGGTTCTCATGATTGAAGATGGTGTTCGAGGAGGGCTAACACAATCAGTTACACGTTATGTCAAAGCCAATAACAAACATCTTCCAAATTATAATCCAAGAGAAGATTCAGTATATCTGGGCTACTTTGACGCCAATAACCTATATGGTTATGCCATGTCCATGCCATTGCCTTATGGTGGTTTTTGCTGGGTAGAACCTACTGTATTAGGAGACATCGTAAACATCCCAAAGTTCAATGATATTGGATACATTTTGGACTTTGACTTCGAGTATCCACAAAATCTTCACGACCATCATTATGATCTTCCTCTCCTACCAAGGACCGAGATTCCTCCAGGAGGTAAACATCCCAAGTTGATGACAACACTTGAAAATAAAACTAACTATATAGCACACTACTGGATTGTGCAACAAGCGATTGAACTGGGCATAAAAATTGCTAGAATTAATCGGGTACTTCAATTTACACAAAAGCCTTGGTTGAAACAATATATTGATTCTAATACTGCAAGAAGAGCTGCTGCAACATAAAATTTCCATTATAAAGAGTTTTATAAACTGATGAATAACGCAGTTTATGGAAAATGTCTCGAAAACAAAAGGAATCACATGAATCTGAAACTGGTCTCTGACGAAAAGAAAATGTTAAAATTAGTTCAAAAGCCTAACTTCAAAACTTCTATTGTAATTAATGAAAATCTTGTAGCAGTGTGCATGGACAAAACCAATGTTGTCATGGATCGACCTCTATATGTAGGAATGTGCATACTTGACATTTCAAAGACCCATATGTATGACTTCCATTACAACAAGATGGTTTCCTATTACGGACGGGATAAAATTGGAATATGCTACATGGACACTGATGGGATCGTCTACTGGATCAAGACACTCGACATGTATGAAGACCTCAGAGTGTTTCCTCACAGGAATTCCTTTGACTTCTCAGACTACCCCATTGACCATTCAACCTATGACAACTGCGTGAACAAAAACGTGATAGGAAAGTTTAAAGATGAAACTTCTGGTGTGCCCCTAGAAGAAATTGTAGCACTTATGTCAAAGATGTATGCCTTAAGGATGTTTACAGGCAGAACAGAAAATGACACGGCGGATGAAAACGAAGCCGGAATCATTAAAAAGGCAAAAGGAATTTAAAAAAATTATATAATGAAGAACATGAGATTCGAACATTACTATAATTGTTTATTTAGAGGAGCTGAGTACAATGCAACTTTCAACACCATCCGGAGTTTTAAGCATAATTTGTACAGTATGACAGTAAAAAAGAAGTCATTGTCAGCCAGAGACGACAAGCGTGTGATCCTTCAAAATAAGATCCACACACTCCCTTATGGGCACTATTCATTAACAGAAATGGATTGAATAAGACATTCAAAAAAGAAACGGACATCCACAAAATCTGTATTGTACTGTAAAGAATAACTGTAAAACTGTAAAGTTTTTTAAAACTTGAATTGGATGACCTTGAACTCATCTTTTTTATATCAATTTGACTTTTGAAATGCATACAAGTATAATTGAATAAATTACAATTATCGTTCAGTTGTATAAAGAACGAAGAATGAAGCAGACCAATGGAAGAGAGAAAAATTATAGTTGAAGAACTTCACAAACCAGTTCGAAGAAATTTTCCCAGAAGATCAACGGTCGTGAAGGGTATTAATGACTTATATCAAGCTGACCTTGTAGAAATGAAACCATACAGTAGAATAAACAAAGGTTTCAAATACATTTTAACAGTTATTGACTGTTTTACAAAGGTTGCCAGTGCTATTCCCCTTAAAAATAAAAATGGGTCTTCGGTTACTAAAGCTATGAGAAAGGTACTGCAAGCAATAGGAAATGTATAAAGCATCTACAGACAGACGACGGCAAAGAATTTTTTAACAAAGATTTTTCTGATCTGATGAAGAAAAATAAAATAAATCACTATTCTACTTTTATTGAAAAGAAAGCCTCCATTGTAGAACGTTTCAATCGCACATTGAAAACATTGATGTACAAGAAATTTTCAGAAAGAGGAAGTTATGTGTGGTTTGATATTCTTCCAACTCTAATCAAAGATTACAACAATACAAAACATCGTACTATAGGTATGAAACCAAATCAGGTGAACAAAATAATGAATCTTTAGTTTTGAAACGCATAAAGGAAAATACTACGCCGCGGTTAGATAAGAAGCCTCCTCTTAAATTTTCCATTGGAGACCATGTGAGAATAAGTAAATATAAACAGATATTCACCAAAGGATACCTACCCAATTGGACAAATGAAGTTTTCACAGTGCATCGAGTGCAACCTACCTTTCCAGAAACATACATTTTAAAGGATAGTAAAGGAGAAATATTGCAGGGGGGATTTTATGGCCACGAATTGTTAAAATCTAAAACTGGTAGTGTTTATTTGGTTGAGAAGATTTTAAGGAAAAGAGGTAATAAGCTTTTAGTGAGATGGTTGGGATTTGATAAGACCGAAGATACTTGGATAGATCAAAAGGACTTACTTTGAAATGGAAAAACCAGTAAGGTCGCAGCATTCGGATAGACTGCTCAAGTATAACTAACATCATGGAAGTAATCCGTCAAAAGGATAGACTTGACGTCAATGACATTGATTGTTTGACACCGGATATCTTTGATAAGGAAGTAAGTAAGCATGGCACTTTATTGCCCAACACAATGAGATGTATTATTAGTGGACCTTCAAACTGTGGGAAAACCAACGTTGTTTTCAATTTAATAACAAAGCCAAACGGTTTAAGTTTTAACAATGTATATATTTTTTCCAAGTCTCTCAATCAACCAAAATATCTGTTATTGGAAAAGATTATGAATGATGTGCCCGATGTCTCATTGTATAAATTTGATGCAAGTAGTGAGATCATAGAACCCAACAATGCCGAGCCGTATTCAATTTTTATTTTTGACGATGTTTCTTCTGAAAATCATGACCGAATAAGAACATACTTTTCTATGGGAAGGCATAATCATATCGACTCTATTTACATTGGTCAGACATACAGTAAAATCCCAAAACAGTTAATTAGGGACAATGTTAACTTCTTAATAGTTTTCAAACAGAATGAAAAAATCTCAAACACATATACAACGACCACGTTGGTGCTGATATGACATTTGAAAAGTTTAGAGAATTGTGTGGGAGAGCATGGAAAGAAAAGTTTGGATTTTTAGTTGTGGATAAAGAGAGGGCTATGAATAACGGTCGTTATAGATTAGGTTTCGATAAATTTGTCTTATTACATTAACATCTAAATGTATAATCTTCAGTATTTATTGTGACGTTGTAGAGAACACTCGAAACTAATAATGCCAAATCAGGAGGAGTTGCTTAGTGAAATAAAAGTTCTCAGTGACTCTATACGGAAGAAACACCTGTTACTAAAAGAAGGATTAGTGGCTAGAAATAAATATTTAGAGGAAACATTCAAACCCATTGTAGATCCTCTGAATAAAATAAATGAAAAAATTAACAAATCTAAATTTACGGATCAAGAAGAAATAGAAACAGAAAAACCAGTAATTAAAGCAAACTCATCTTCAGAAACCGACAACTCAGAGATCGATTCGGAATTATTTAGTAGGTCAACGCATTCATTGGAAAAAGAGGATGAAGATGAAGATGAAGCAAGCAGTAAATCAGATGTAGAAACTCAAGATGTAGGCAGTTTACAAGAAGCAGATTCCCCTACAAATATCAGCATTTTAAGTAAAGAAATTGGGAACAAAGGACCTCTTTCACGAAAATATATTTTAAAAATGCTACATGGGGCAAGGAAACCGTCAAGATACCATGTATATGGAGCTCGCATGGATAGAGATGGTCTTCGAATGGGAGATAGTGTGATAGAGGTGGATGACAAAGATAATATTAAAGTAAAAGATCAAACTTTTAAAGGCACCGCTGGACTGTTTGTGTTGATCTTTAAGTCGTCTCCCCATAAATATTCCAAGAGGGATTTAAATAATTTTAAAAATATATGTTTGTTAACTAATTCCCATAGAAAAGGTTATTCTCCTAATGCACCTATTCATAGAAATAAATCAGATATGTACAAGGATGTAATTGCAAAGCTATTTTCTAATATTAGAGGAAAACCTTCGAAAGCTAAAGGTAAAGGGATGTCTATGAAATCTGCCTATGATACAAACATCATATATTATAATAATGTGAATAAGCTCGTTGACAGAATGCGGTTATTATATGAATCTATTCAGGCTGGACATAACGGGCTGCATAACGAAATGATTACCTTAACTGAAGAATTAAAAAGTAGAGGATACATAGCTTAAGGGTTCAGTCTAAACATGAGTGTTGACAAGTTCGGTCGTCATGAAAGCTCTTTGGCCCGAGAGGTTTGGAGGGGTCCACCTGGTGAAGGTTTTCAATTGACTAGAGATGGAAACTATGATCTAAGAGGGAAACGTTTGTGCAACATTGCGAATCCCATTTCTAAGGATGAAGCAGTAAATCTTGGGATTATTCATACATTAACGTTAAATTGCAAGAATGGTGAAGAAATGTTTGATGCCAAATATAAAAAAAATATAAATGTGGCGAATGCGGAAAATGATACTGATGTTGTAAATAGAATATTTGTTTTGGAAGAGATATACAAACTAAAGAAAGATATTTATGAAAAAATAGATAAATTACAGTCTGGGAGGAATCCTTTCGCCTTTTCACGCGGAGGCAGCAGTGAAACCCCTACAAACAGTGTGAATTCAATATATAATACGAAGAGCGTTCTAGAAAAACCATTACCATTGCTGACCACTAAGGAACTAACACGTTAAAACTATCATGCATAGGAGGAAGCCATTTAGTAGTGATCCGTCACTCATGAGAAGAGGAGGTGGACTCACTAGTTCAGCAGTAGGTCTTTTTAAGAAAGCGTTTGCGACTTTACCTTCAGGTGCACTAATAAATACAGCTATCGACGCACTTCCAATAGAGCTACATTTACTTGGAGGTTATCAATACTGTGGTCCGGGTACGAAATTACGGAAGCGTTTAGCCCGTGGAGATCCTGGAATAAACAAATTGGACGAAGCCTGCAAAGCGCATGACATTGCATATTCAAATTACTCAGATTCGGAAAGAAGATCAATCGCTGATAGAGCTCTTGCTGAAAAAGCTTGGCAGAGAGTAAAATCTAGTGACGCAAGTGTTGGGGAACGAGCAGCTGCATTAGCAGTGACAGCAGCTATGAAAGCCAAAACAGCAGTTGGAGGAGGGTCGAGGAGGAGGAAAAGAAAGACAACACGAAGGAAAAATACATCCGGTGGAGGCACAAGGAAGAGAAGTAGCACTACTAAGAAAATAAATCGTAAAAGGAAAAGGTGTTCAACATGTTCTAAAAAAAAGTCAAACGGAAAAGGATTATACCTAAGACCATACCGTGCATATTAAATAACAACAAATTAATTTTGCCAAATAAAGCCTTGAACAACGAGGAGCTTGAACGCTATGCATCATGTTTGAAAATACCTTTTTTCAGAGGTGTGTTTATGCGGAACGGGTTGCCGAGAAAAATCTGGAAAAATGAAGCCGCAATCGTAAATCTTGATGATATTCATGGTGCTGGTACTCATTGGGTTTGTTACAAGAAATTATTCGATTCTGTGTTTTATTTTGACAGTTTTGGGAACCTTCCACCTCCAAAAGAATTGTACGAATATTTCGGTTCAGTGCCTAAAGTGTATTTTAATTACGATAGAAGACAAAAAGAAGAAACATCAGTATGCGGACATTTATGTTTGGACTTTCTAGCCACAAGCGTCAGTCAACTATAAGATGTCTTCCTGTACTGTAACAGTTACAGGCACATCGTCAACTTTGAGGAGTTCACTATTTCCACCATTACACCTAAGAGAAGATAAACAGTGGGAGATTGCACTTTTGGATTTTACAACTTATAACTCAATTCCAAACATAATAGAAGGTGTCAACAACAAATTACACTATACAAAAAATAAAACGGCTAAGGATCTTACTGAGCTACCTGAGTTTGTTGCGATTGAAACTGGTGCTTATGAAATAGCTGACATAAACAGAGAGCTCCAAAATAATTTGGGAAAGGATGCAATTGAACTAAGGGCTAATAACAACAATTTAAAGTGTGAAATAAAATGTAAATTTTATTTGGATCTAACTCAACCGGCATCGATTGGCCCTTTACTTGGTTTTCCATCCCAAGACACAATCCTTGAACCAAATATGTTTCACACTAGTCCAAAAACTGTAAACATTATCAAGGTGAATACCATTAATATTACATGTAATATTGTTCAAGGGGCCTACAAAGATGGTTCAAACCAACATATTTTACATTCATTCTATCCTACCGTTCCGCCGGGATTTAAGACAGTTGAAAAGCCTCATAATCTGATATATCTTCCATTAAACACCACTCACAGTTCAGACATCGTATTGAACGTACTAGATCAAGACGGTGACACTGTGGATTTTAGAGGAGAAGTTATTACATTGCGCTTACACATTAGACAGGCACCATAAAAGAACGATGGGACTTGAATTTGGATATAGCACCAAACAACCTTCGAACAGTTTCAGTATATCTCCTAACGCGTAGAGGTTAACCAGAGAGAACACTAAATTCTTAGAAGGACTCGGTTTTAAAGTTAATGAAAATGGACATACTGGATATAAAACATGGACCGGTTTTCGACGAAACACTATGGGAGAAAGAGTTTCACACACACAACCCCTACGCTTCATCGAAATTAGGAAATAATGATGAGATACGAATTCCAATACAACATCAAGATGCTTATACCTTTTTTTTTTTACCTTACCATCTGAAAGTTATATTTATATTGAAGGAAGGGTTTTGGCAAAAAATGGATCTACACCGTCTAAAGTGCCATTTATTAACAATGCAATGGCCTTTTTGTTTGAAGAAATTCGCTATGGAATATCATTCATTGTAGTGGATTCGACTAAAAAAGTCGGTGTGAGCAGTACGCTTAAAGGTTTGGTATCCTTATCACCCAATGAAATAAACGCATTAAAAACAGCCGGGTGGATATTACCTAGTGCAACCAAAGTAAAACCTAATGCAAGTGGTTATTTTGACTTTTGCATTCCGTTGCGGCTTTTACTAGGATTCGCTGAGGACTACAGAAGAATAATCATTAATGTCAAACAAGAATTGGTCTTACTGAGATCGTCTTATGATACAGATGTTATAGAAGCCGATAGTGAAACAACACCTGACAAACTTGAATGGAAATTGAATTTGGATAAAATAGTTTGGAGGGTACCTCATGTACGGTTGGCCGATGAAAGGCGAGTAAGCCTATTGCGGATGTTGGATTCTGATAGGGATATTGTGGTTCCATTTAGAAGCTGGAAAATGCATGAATGGCCAGTTTTGCCAACAACTCAGCGTCAAACGTGGGCTGTGAAAACATCTAGTAACCTAGAAAAACCAAGATATGTTATTTTTGCTCTACAAACAAATAAAAGATCTAACATTACGGATAACGCAAGCAAATTTGACCACTGTCAACTTACAAACATTAAACTGTTTTTAAACTCACAGTTCTTTCCATATGACACCCTCAATGTTATGTTTTCTAAGGACAGATTTGGAATTCTATATGATATGTATGCAAGATTTCAGTCATCTTACTATGGAAGGACAAACTCACCTCTTCTCCAACATGATTCATTCAAAAATATTGCACCTATAGCAGTCATAGATTGTTCGAAACAAAACGAATTAATAAAGTCGTCAACAGTAGACATTCGCAACGAGTTTGAGTTGGAAGAAAATATCCCTGACCAAACTACAGCTTATTGTTTGATACTACATGATACAATCGTAACCTACACACCACTAACAGGCGTAGTTAGAAGAATAATTTAGTTTTTTTACGACAGCATGCAGCTCTTACACATATTTACCCCCACCACAGATTATAAAAGAGAGATTGCTCGGTGAGAAAATATCAGTATTCATCCTGACACCAGCAAGTCAACATTGATGGATAACATGGAGAGTGTACTATCTACTATTCCTGACGATGAATCAACGACAGGATATAAAGCCCTCGAGGCCACGCCACCAGCTATGACATCTGCGTCTGAAATATCGGCACATGATTTACCAGGATCCTCACAAACTAACGAGAACTCTACTAAAACAACTGAAGATGTTCCTTTTGAAACTGACAAAAATTCACTAGAATCTCCATCTTCGTCAACAATAGTTCAAGACTTATCTACTAATCCAACAGAACATATTCCATTGCCGGTTGACAAAGTACCAATCAGTAACATAAATCCAGCACAAAACGAAGAACAACCGACTGAAAACTCCAAAAAGTCTACTGAGAAGATTAAGAAAGAACTGTCTGATTTTTTATCTTTGGAAGGAAACGATCAAAGAAAAAGGAAACGATGTGACAATGAAGATGATGGTGAAGAAAATATGGATGTGTTGATGGATGTGTTTTTACGCTTAATGTACCCGTTGAATCAAAACATGGATAAATCTGTCACCGTTGGGGTTTTCAAATCGTTAAACTTTAATCCTGCAGTGCTTATTAATCACTGCGGGAAAGCCTCGTTGCTGCTCACGTTGGATATGTGGGATAAATTTACTAAATACGTATCTATAATTGAAGCCTATTTATTCAACAACTTGACAGGAAGAAAAACTGCAATTGGATTCGAAGATTCTAATTTGGAAATCGATAATATAAGACTTCGAGGTACCCAATTTGTGAGGTTTAGAGATCTTTCCAAACACAACAAGAAGATCCTCATGACTTTGGAAGAATTTCAAGCTCTGTCAAACCTAACACCTGTAATAATCAGGTACATCCAGCAACTCACTACATATTCCCCTCTCATATTTGATTATCTGAACACTTCGGTGAACACAAATCCAGCTGTGCCACTGCTATATGGACCGATAGACCAGTCTATATACAACAGATTACCTCAAGAGGTGTCGTACTACAGGAAAACTGTATTCTTCTTTAATAATCGTCGAAGTGAAGAAACCACAGTGAAAGTTTCTCCAACAAAGAACCAGCAGGAGAACATTGTAAATCAAGAAAAGTCGTAAAAATGATTTGAGTGATCGTGTCGTAAAGTGCTCTCATTAGTAGCACTTATATTTTTTTAAAAACAAAATGACGTGACCTTGAAACAGTTCAGGTTTGCACATATTTGTAGCGCTTACACTTTTTTAAAAACAAAATTATATGACCTTGAAAAAGCTCAGTTTTGCAAAGGTGCTAATGTAGGTATTACTTATACTTTTTAAAAACAAAATTACGTGACATTGAAACAGCTCCAGTTTACACATGTTATTGTTCTTTTCACCAACTATATATTAAACAAATGTTGCAACATGGATGCAGTTGATTGTAAGATTCACATTGAAGAACACTCGCAAAATGAATAATTATTGCTGCAACAAAAAATGTTTTATATGTCCAAATTTACAAGTTGACGGAATAGCATGTAAAACATGTGAGTGCTTCAGTTACTTTAGATGCAATTGCAAATCATTTACAATCTCACCCCCAACCCTGCAGATGTTAAAAATATACAAGACTCGACACTACTTCACCTGTTGTATGGACATGTGTTACAAGTTTAATGTACATGATTTTACCCGCTCATGTTCAATGTGCTACCCTAAAGCATTCTGTGAATGTGTATTGAAGTTTTGTAAAAACAGGAAAGATTGGGAATCTTAAAAACACCCCTCCCCCACCACCAACACATACAAACGGAAACTAAGGATTGACATGATCATAAAAGTCAAGCAACCTAATATTTTCTCTCAGTAATCTTTAGTTACTCACGAACAATGGAACAATGGAATGGTTCGTTTTGTTGATAATGTTTCCATGTCTAAGAAGTGTGTGGTGGAATTCCAAGCTTTCAGAAACAACGACGACAGATTTATCATTAAAGAACTAGCCTTTTTTGACATAAATACAAATGTTGTTAACTACTTTCTTTTTAAACCACCGTTTTCTTTTAAGAAACTAAACCGAAAAAGTGCTAGAACAAATGCGTGGCTAACGAAATACCTTCATCACATCACATGGAACGAAGGATTTACACAATATAAAGAGCTGGATAACATAATGTATCATTATTGTCAACAGTATGACGAAATTTTTACTGCTGGTGAAGAAAAATCTAATTGGATCAGAATGTACACTACGTCTGATATAACAAACGTTAGTTTGGATAAAACTTATGCTACGGACTTAAATGGTCTTTGTATCGGTGTGAAAAATCCTCAACACAAAATCTCCAACTGCGCATTGTCGCGAGCATACAGGATTGGTCGACTTATATCAAGTGGAGGGGGAAATCCTTATATACCGGTGTAGATCCATCCTACTATCATTCTAACGCAGGATCTCATCCAGTAAACATCATCTCCACTATGGCTTCAAGTTCTCCATTGCAAGCTCTTGCGGACAGATTCAACCAACATTCCAAATCTGACCTGCTAACAACAAAGAAATGCAGCGAACTTCAAGAGAAGAAGCATTATGCAGTACATTCAATGAAAAAGATGGACACATCGGTTGGTGAAGCAGTCATCGCTGTTCTTGGAGATTCGCCCTACAAAGAAGGAGACAAACCTAAGTTCCAAGTATACCTTCCGAGACGATTTGTCAACGTGCTCATGAACGAAGACCTGGACTCTATCAAACCCGGAATATTTTATATAGTTTCCCATGGACCATCTGGGAACAACTCTACAGAAATAACGATCCATTTGAACACACCTTTGTAAAATTATCTTAGTTCATAGCTTGTAAATATTCTTTCATTCTTTATTATTTAGCATTGTTAGTTCTCATATGTATGTCTTACGTTTTACTGTTATTTGTAAATAAATCTTTTTTAAAAAACTCCAACCAATGACCTTGACATAGTTTCTTCAAGACGTTATAGCCCCCCTCCCACTTAAATTTATTCATCATAAGTAATCAGCCCATCACCGCAACCTTACAAAAAATATACACGTCTTCTGTACGGTACGTAGGATATACACGTCTTCTGTACGGTACGTAGGTAGGGGACGTTATAGATTGTATATGTAGTACTGACTACAAGCTTCATTCATATACTCCGCTATCCTACAACCACATCAACATGAAGTTTCATCTAGTTCTGTTGGACGAACTGTGTAGAAAATAATTAGACTGACAAGACTGAAAATATAATTCAAATGGACATTTTATTTTGCATTACCTTTTATAACAAAATATATTCAGTAACTTAATAATAAACAAATCATATGATATTAAAAACATAACAAATTATATCAAATAAAACATGTGTCACATTAGTCTGATTTGGAGCAAATTACATCTTTTCTCCTCCAACAGAGAGAATGGCAACTTTCGTTAGAGGGCGACGAAAAGTTCCTTTAGTGGTGTCAACATCCACAACCCTCACTTGACCATCACGACCTGGGTGAATCCCTGAAATTCTTCCTAGTGGCCAGGTATTTCTAGGGCTATTTTCGTCCACTATAATAGCCAAGTCTCCAATACTTGGTGGATTTTGTCGTTTGTGCCATTTACATCTTCCTGTCAAGCATGGAAGATATTCCTGGACCCATCTCTTCCAGAAACCATTTAAAAGATTTTTTACTCTTGACAATTGCCTCTTACAAAGTTCGTCTTCGTTGATATTTACTTTAAATCCTTCACGGAGAAAATGATTGGGAGTAATTGGCTCGGGGTCAGAAGGGTCAATGGAAACATGTGTAAGTGGACGAGAGTTGATTATAAATTCCACACGTGCTAGAAATGCTTGCAGCTCTTCGTCTTTTGGGTACTGAGATCGCATCACACTTTTCAAGGCAGTTTTCACTGAACGTACAAGCCGCTCCCAACAGCCTCCCATATGAGGTGCTCTAGGGGGAATAAAATTCCACCTAATGCCATGTTGAACGACAGATCTTTGAATTTTAGGGTTGTTTAAGGCTTTTATGGCATTCCGAAGTTCTTTGTCAGTCCCGACGAAGTTCGTTCCATTGTCAGAAAACATTTCTGATGGACAGGGTTTTCGACTTATGAATCGTTGAATGGCCATAACACAACTCTCTGTACTTAGGGAATGGGCTACCTCAAGGTGAATAGCACGCGTAGACAAACAGGTAAACAGTACACCGTACCGTTTTTCATGTCTGCGACCAACAGTCACTTCAATCGGACCAAAATAGTCTACTCCAGTGTAAAAGAAAGGATGTTCAACTTTTGTTACTCTTGACAAGGGAAGAGGTGCCATTTGTGGTGGATTTGGCTTTGCGTTGTCAATCTTGCATCGCATACAACTCCTCTGTACTTTTTTTACTAATGAACGTAGATTCAAAATCCAGAATTGTTCTCTGGTCATCTGCATTACCGTTTCAATTCCTTGGTGGAAACACTTCTCATGGAACATTCGTACAATCAATTTTGCTTCATGACTTTTCCCATCTAACACAATTGGTAATCTATTTTCTGGGCTAATATCTGGTGAGTTGCACGTTCTTCCAGACATCCTGATTAGGGAGTGTTGGTCAATTATGAGTGGTGTCAAGGAATGAAGTCTGCTTGACTTAGGTATAGGTTTGTCGTTCTTCAGTAAAGTCTTTTCATCTGTGAAATAAGTGTCTTGTGACATCCTAATCAATGTTTTTCTGCTTTCTTGATTTCTTCAGGTTGAAGTTCTGAAATAGTACGAAAGTCGACTGGTTTGACTATTAAATCCCTTTTTTTGTCAAGTTAACACGGAATTTTAACAAGTCTATGTATCTCAATAACCATGCTGTTACACGAGTTACCTTCTCCCACGAAGAAAATCTTTCAACTTCAATTACCTGGAGTCTGTTTTCATTATGTATTCCAACATATTTTTGCCTTATTTCCTCATCTTTTCCTATTTGAAGGGTCAGTGGTTGTTCAGGCCAATGGTCTGATTCCTTTTGAAGAAAGGAAGGGCCGTAAATCCAGTACTCATGTGTGTTGGAAGTAAACTTCTTATTACTTCTCGTGGCAATATCAGCAGGGTTCTGCTTTGTTGGTACCCATTTCCACTCTTCAGGTTTTGAACGCTCTTGAATTTCAACAACTCTGTTTGAGACAAATTGTTTGAATGTTCTAGGGTCTGACTTAATCCAGTGTAAACCCGTTACAGAATCTGACCAAAACTGCTTTCTGGTAATATTGACCCCGATATCTCGGTCAATGTTTGCAGAAAGTCTGCATCCGAGGACAGCCGCTTGTAATTCCAGTCTTGGAATGGTGGTCGGTTTTAGTGGTGTTACCTTTGCCCGTGCCATGATTAACATAGTTTCGTATGAATCGTTTAAATTCTTGTGTCTTAAATATGCCACAGCTGCATAAGCTTCTTCACTCGCATCGACAAAGATATGGAGTTCAACTTCATCAGTAATTGTTAGAGATTTTAAATAACATCGAGGAACTTTGAGACTTTGAAGTTGTTTGACTTCCTCCAACCATTCTTCCCATTTCTTAGTCAATTCCAAGGGCAACACTTCATCCCATGTTGTTTTTGTTCGCCATACGTCTTGAACTAACATACGCCCTTTGATTGTGGTTGGCGTAACTAACCCCAAAGGATCGAATATCGACATCGCAGCTTTTAAAACTTCTCGTTTTGTTGGGTATGCGGCTTCCATCATTTTGATTTTTTCGGCATTTCGATGAAAGACAAAGTTGTCGGATTCGGCGTCCCACCACATTCCAAGTACACGCTCTGTAGGTAAACTACTGTCATTTTTCAGCTGCTTAGTAGAATTCGCCTTAAGTTCCTCAGGTATTTCCAACAAAATGTTTTTGGAATTAGACAACCAGTTGCATATTTGAAATCCGCCAGACTTATGGATTTCTATTATCTCATGTACTCTTTGTCTTGCTTCCTCTTCAGAGTCAGTGGAGTCAAGCAGGTCATCCATATATTCTTTGGTCAGTATTGATCTACTCGCTTCAGGGTATTTTTCTGAGAAACTTCTCGCGTTGCTGTTTACCACATATAGAGCTGTGCATGGAGAGCAAGTTGATCCGAAAATCATTACCTCAATAATGTAGGTGTCTGGTCGATCATTGGGATCCTCCCTCCACAAGAACCTCTGTGAATCCACATCTTCTTTTCTGATACGTACCTGATGGAACATTTCCTTTATGTCACCAGCAATAGCGAATTTCCCTAAGCGAAATTTCAAAAGCACGGACGGCAATGGGTTCAGGTAGTCTGGCCCACTCAGCAAGGCGTCATTAAATGAGATACCATTCGATTTTGCTGCTGCATCAAATACTAATCTCAATTTGTTCGGCTTGTTAGGATTTACCACTCCAAAATGAGGGAGGTAAAATGTACGATCGTTGACGATGTTAGCCTCCTCCTCACTTAGTTTTCTTATGTAACCCTTTTCAACATAATCCTTTATCTTCTTCACATATTCATTCTTGAATTTCAAATCTTTGGTCATTTTTCTTTCAATACCTTTTAGTCTCTTCAGGGCAATGTCATAGCTTGGGGGATATTTGAAATCATCTGATTTCCATAACAAACCTGATTCAAAACGATCTCCAATCTTCTTTGTTGTTGTTTGTAAAATTTTGACAGCTCGTTCGTCGTCAACTGATTTTACTGCGATGTTATCAACTTTGGACGCACCATAATTGTCAATCTCAAATGACTCTTTCACTATGTCATGTAATCTGTCACGTTCAAATGACAATAAAGTAAAGTTATCATCTACTCGTTCTCTGTATTGAGGGCATTTCCCATGGAGTGTCCAGCCTAAGTAACTCCATGACAGTATAGGAGCGTTTGCAGGCCCCTCAACAATTTTCCTAGCTAGTATAAGATTGCAATTATCCTGACCAATTAATATAGTAGGTTTAGAATCAGCTGTTGGTAAAGGCTGAGGAATAGAATTCAAGTGGGACCACCTGCTGCGGAGTTTTACTGAATCAACAGCTTGGTACGGCAAATCTAATGGGGCTTGAGTTCTGACGTTACTCAAGACGAATATTTCATCCTCATACATTCCTTTTATCTTAACATCAACTTTCATCGAGTATGGATCAAAATGTTTTGTTGAGTTAGACCAACATGTAGTAAGGGGTTCAATCTTACCTTTAACACCAAGTTTCTCTGCCGTGGATGAATCCAGCAGAGAGACAGTCGATCCATCATCCAGGAGTGCGTAAGTGTCCAATTGACAATTTGGACCGTAAAGGGTAACAGGACAGCTCCTAAGTAAAACTTGGTTATTGACATAACCATCAACATGGTTACTGTTTATTTCTTTATTATAACTGGCAACTTTGTCCTGATCAGAAACCTTAGGTTTTTCCTGATCAGAAACTTTAGGCTTTTCCTGACCAGAAACCTTCTCTGCTTTATCAGTGTGAAGAAGACGATGGTGAAATAATTTACAACCATTTATTCCACAAGCCTTTTTAATTTTACAAAACTTAATTTGATGACGACGGAAACAAAAGAAACACAGTTTCTTTTCCGCCACCATTTTCCATCTCTCGGGAATGCCAGCCTTTCTGAAAACCCTACACTTTTCACTTTCATGATTTTCTTGACAAAATGAACAGTTATAATGGTTTTCTTTGGTTGAACTAGTGAAAACGGGCTTGGGCTCGTTTTTCTTTCTGACTGCTTCCTCAGGAGGGCGAAAATAAATGCTCATAATCGAACACTGATTTTCCAACCATTGAGAAAATTTATTAAGGTCGGGTCTTACCAAAGAATTACTGTTAACATGTTCAGCCCATCTATACTTAAGACTATAGGGAAGTTTACTAAGTAGTTCATTCAATAATTGAGGGTTTAGCATATAATGTTCCATTTGCAATGACTCTGCAGTTGAGGTAAAGTTTAAAATAGTTGTAGAAAATTCTATAAGACTAACTACGTCATCCTCCCGGACAGGAAGGAGCATTCGAACCTTTTTCATCATAGACTCAATAATAAACTCGGGTCTGCCAAACCGCATTTGCAGAGTTTTTATGACAGTATCCAAGTTTTTGCTAGAAACAAAAAGAGGTTTAACCATTTTAAAGGCATCACCTTCCAGACATTTTCTAATCCGAGTGAGGTTGTCCTCCTCGCTAAAACGATGCTTAGTTCTTTCAAAGGCAGAATAAAATATCTGCCATTCATCAGGTTTACCAGTAAAGGTCGGAAGTTGGTTTCGAGTAGAAAGAGGCTGTATCGCTTGCTCAAAGGAATCTGCGAGTCGTTGCACAGCCGATGTCACGATGGCTGACGAGGACTTTGGAACTGACGGTTCCTTTTCATTTAGCCATCTTTCGACTTTGCAACATGATTCCTCCTCCTCCTGCATACTTAAATTAAGGCCTACCTTACAGTCGGAGTTTTGACTGCCCGAATCCGACATTGACTTAAGTTCAACCATTTTCTGCAGTAATCGTTTCTTTCGATCCAATTCCTTGGCTTCCAGTTGCCTCTGACGCTCTGCTTCCCTCTCTTCAACCAGTCTCTGACGCTCCATCTCCTCCTGAAGTCTCTGGTGCTCCATCTCCTCCTGAAGCCTCTTGCGTTCCATCTCCTCCTGAAGCCTCTTGCGTTCCATCTCCTCCTGAAGTCTCTTGCGCTCAATCTCCTCCTGAAGTCTCTTGCGCTCCATCTCCTTCTGGAGTTTCTGGCGTTCCATTTCCCTAGCTTCAAATTCCCGTTGACGTTGCAATTCTCTTTCTTCTTGTTGTTTCTCTAGTTTATTCATTTCTTCCATTTTTTCCAGCTCTAATTGCAACAAACGACGTTTACTGGACGTTTAAGTTCTAGTTTTGATTGTCTCAGGTTTCGAAGACAGAGGCCTATCCAGCCTAAGCTCATTTGTCCTATCATTTAGTGTATCAGGAGAGTACCTATCTGGAGGAGGTCTTTCTCTCAAAGATTTTCTTATAGACATTATAATTAATCGGGTTTCGGCACCAAATGTAGAAAGTAATTAGACTGACAAGACTGAAAATATAATTCAAATGGACATTTTATTTTTGCATTACCTTTTATAACAAAATATATTCAGTAACTTAATAATAAACAAATCATATGATATTAAAAACATAACAAATTATATCAAATAAAACATGTGTCACATTAGTCTGATTTGGAGCAAATTACAAACTGGATTTGGGAATGTTTCATGAAACACTGTTTCGTCTGATGAGTGGTGATCCACCTCTCCGTTTAAACATTACAATTGAGTTTGACGATATAACGGTTGAAGAACCAAATTCATCACAGTCACCGCCAGGATCTCCGATAGCATCATCTTTACCATATGTTTCGAGTGATCAGCTACCTGTGAAGACAGAGCAAGAGTCCTCGAAGTCCGGGGATGATGTATCTCCGTGATGTTATGTTAAACTGGAAAAACATTAAATGATTTCTAACTACTAAAGTGTCTAATACTTAAAAATGTTTTTTTAAAACTTCTTTTGAGTGACCTTGATCATGTTTGAACTTGTTTTATTTGATAACTCTCTTCCCACCGTATTCTGTGCAGTACTTAGGTAGGGTACGTTAATGGTTCATGGTATTTTACTAGCTAAATCCACTCAACCTCTACAACAACATACTCCACAGAAACATGAAGTTCCAACTTGACGCCTCTGAATTCGACATTCTGGATGCAGTAATATGCTATCAACAACTTTATCGTCTGTTAAGTGGTGATGATCCGCAAGATTTATATATAACACTCGAATTTGTCAATGAAACTTTAGGTCAGTCCGATTCCACCCATCCTTCACAAAAAATTCAACTGGTTCTGTCAAACATGGCTGATTTGGAAAGCTTCCATGGATTACTGTTTCGTCTCGTGAGTCGTGATCCTCCGCTGCATTTGAAGATAACAGCCGAGAGTGAATATGGAGTTTCTAACGAGTCCAATTAATTTCAACCTTTTGTTCAATATTTGTAAGTTATGATTAAAAATATTTTTTAAAACTTCGTTTGAGTGACCTTGAACATGTTTGGACATGTTTTTAAGTCGCCGTCAAATTTAGCTAGACGGGGTCAACGCTAAACATTGGTTTTCATTCAGAATAACGTGGCATTGGCGTCCGATTACGAATCAGTGACGTCACACACTCCACCTCGTCACCGTATGACGTCACACATACGTCATCACACGTCACAAATACGTAACCACTGATTAAATACTCCCGTCGCAGCAGACCTGCGTACTCAGCGAATTTCCAAATTAGTAATATTAATTTTGACAAGATAAACTGTAAACCAAATATGATCACGCGCTCATAAATAAGGAAATAAATGTCTATTCTCCTTATGATAAATATGGGGTATGAGTATGCAGGTATGCTGCCATGGGGAACACCAAAAGTAGGTTTTTAGCATAAAAAATTTTTATTTCGACCATATGAAGCCATATACCAAGTTTCATCAATATCTGTCCATAATTAAAGAAGTTTGCCTATTCTCTATATGATTAACATGGGAAAAGAGTATGCAGGTTTGCTGCCATGATAAGCACAAAAAACAAGATTTTTTATGAAAAAAAAGGAGGAATCTCAATCAAATGAAGCTGATTACCAAGTTCCATCCAAAAATATTGGTTAATAAGTGAAATATTAACACATTCTTATTCACCATAAGATTAACATTGGAGCCCCAAAATACAATGTACTGTCTTTAGACTTTGTAATATCTCGGTAACCAATGGAGATAGAGCAAAACTTCAAGATACTAAATTGTGTGTTTTTTAGCTAAATCCAATGGTTAAAATAAAAATTTTAAATTTTTAATAATTACATATGAAAAATGCAAAAAACCCATTTTTGGGGTACAAAACCCCCCAAAACTACCCCTTCCGATAGGTCGATATGACTGGTTTACGAACTCATCCGAATAAATGTAGGATTACACATCTCTACCAAATTTGGTGTCGATCGGACCATTTTTACGAGAGTTATCGTGTCTAGGGACATATATATATATATATACATATATACATATATATTTTAATGACTATTATTTTTGGTCTCTGGGCCAATCAAAACGAAAAAGTAACATGGTCCCGGGCTTAGGTCTTACCATGAGACCTACGGTAATAGCTTATTCCCTACGGGAAATTCGCTAAAACCGCTGAATTTGCGTTTGTCCTGAAAGCCCCATAATGCCTCTACTAGTATATAACGTAAAAATGTCATTTTCCCATATGATTTGCATGTTAATTAATTAATCAGAACATGATAGTATGGCGGACTGTCATGTTCATTCTTTCATTGTAGCCATACCATTAAATTAACATGCAAGTTATATGGGAAAATGTCATTTTTACGTTATTACTACAAGACCATAAGAGATACGCTATTAGTGTAAATTATAAAGTTGCTCAGTTTAACGAGGGCTTTGATATGATATACAAAATGACATGTGTTTGTATTAAAAATATTTGAGTTTTGTTTATATCAACATTTTTAAAAAATATTAAATTTTGGAAATTTTAGCTTTTTAATAAATGTGGTCTTGTGGCATATCATTGTAAAGCTTAGCTCATTTCAAATAACTATTTTGAATCAGAAGTCATTTATGACAAATAATAAAAGAATTACAGGGTATTGTGTAAATGTTGATTTTGGCTACAAAAATGGACGTCATTTTGAAACAAATAAAGATAACTAAATTCTGTTTTCACCAAAATGTTCGTATTAAATAGACCTTTCTAATGACGTATAATATGACGTATGTTTGTATTTGAAATTTCCGAGATTCGAACCTGTGAACTCCAGTTTTTGGAACACCCTGTATTTATACAAGGTTAAAAATATTTTTAAATTATTCCTTGGGGTCAATTTAGTGGGAAATGATTTTATTTCAAGATTGTAGGACAAACTGTTGATCTATAATCGATTTGAGACACCTTACGTGAGACACCCGGTATAGACATGTGAGCCTATAAGGCCGATTGTGTCTGCCGATCTTAGGCGACAAAAATGTCGGCCGAGCAGGTCAATGATGTCCCCGATTGGGGCACATGTAATGCTCTTAACAATTAACACTTGAAAAAAGTTATCCGCTGGTCTTGTCATAGCTCAAAGTGTGCAAAAATATGGAGCAGCGCGGGGCCTTCCCAGTTGCAGGGATACAAATTCGCCAGTGGTTGGAGGGTCGACGAAAAAATTCAAATTCGCCAGTTCCAGGAATCCGCCCGCAGCCCCTCGGCGCGGCGAAACAGTAGAGGACCCCGGTTCAAGTACGTAGATTCGGCAAGAAGTAGATTCGGCGGTGACGACCTATCCTGGCAATATTTATTTAAACGGAATGGTAAATCGGCCAATCAAACGTCACCTTGAGTTGAGAAAAATCAACGATCGGAAACCAAAGTTCCGACAAACAATCTTCGATAACAATTATGAGTAATCTAGTTCATCATTAGTTAATTATATGATGTTATATATAGATGTGGGGTGCGTACGTAGGTATGTCGCCATGGGAATGTTGTAAGCTAATGTTACTCAAGCATCACCTACGAGTAAATTAATAGTAGTTTATATAATGATTGTATTATGAAAGTGGTTAAGATGTAAGTTAATTAGAGGACGAGCGAAGGGAGTGTTGTAAATATCTCACGAAAATCAATAGATTTTAGGGGCCATGGGCAATCAGTATTTACACAAAAATTGCCAGGATCCGTTCAGTCGTTTCATATCTAGACACTTAAAATACATTTTTCATTATGTAGGATTATTATTTAATGATATGCAATTAAATGACTAATCAATCTCACATTGGCCTATATGTACACAAAGTGTTCAGTTAACTTTTTCTTTTTCATTAGAATCTCATACCCGTATTATTTTAATGCGATTTTTCAGGGAGAAAAAATTTAACAATATAGCTTAGGACTCGGTCAAGTCGGGAACAGCACTCAACTCCAGTGAGGAAGAGCTCGACCGGCCACATTCCTGGGTTGTCCGAGGGGATGAGCGCTAGTTCCAAGAACTGGCGAATTTGTATCTTTTCGTCGACCCTCCAACCACTGGCGAATTTTTATCTGGCCTGTGCAGCTGCACCTGTCGCACACCCCCAAGGACGGCACTGCTTTTCAGAATTAATTGACAACCTAATTGTTGGTCCAATTCAATTTATTAATATGGATTTCAGACGGTGAAATTATTGGTTTTGTCGAAAGTCCTTTTTTGAAACTCACAAGAAATAAAAGACATGACAATAGGTGTAATAAATTAACTTTTTGAAATGACATGACTTTAAAAACAGCGCCGTTTTTTGGTAATTCCTATTCTGTATACATGGAATTAATTAGAATATTAAGTTTTTCATGTTATTTCGTTTCAAGGACATTAAACAGATAACATGGTTACTCCATATTTTTATGTAGATAAACAATAATAATTAACATAATACTAAATTTAATATGTTAGGATTCACTGAAAAATATCAATTGAATTAGTTTTATAATACATTAGGCTACGTTCTATCAAGTCGGCTTCAACCTTTTTAACCTATTACCTATTTCACTTATAAAATCCCAACATCCTTATAGAAAACTTCACTTTATAATATTAATTTTAGTGCACTTGAGTGCTTTATTTATAGAAGGTTTCCTAAATAATTGAGAAAACAGAACTCAGAGAAATTACTTAATTCACACAGAAGAAAAAGTACGAGAAGAAAATGAGTGAATAAAGCCTTCTCTCCAGATTACAGTTTTATATCTAAGAACATGTATGATATTTTAAACTCATACCGTCTCAAACTGGTATGACCGTAGTTTTAGGTTAACGTTAAGTTATTGCCAATTCAAACGGTAGAGTCTAGTGTCGCGTCTACCTCGTTCAATGCCGTTTTGTGCCTTTTTCACGTGGTATAAGTCCCAGAAACCCCACTTTTTGAACTTTCCGTCCTGTGTCGCTTTAAAGTTAAAGTTTCAACATTAGTCATGTTCGCTGTTACATATTACGTTAACAAACCAAAATCTAATATATTTGTGGAAAGTGATTCGTTTTTATAAATCTCAATGTCAACTGTCATGATCATTTACAATAAATTATGCAATTTTATCGGAATTTCCACTCTCTTCGGAGTTATAGCAAGCAAATGTACTCGGTCCAAACTTACCTTCGAAGCGTGCTGCTACACCTTACCGTGGGGCCAGACTGGGGATGCTCGACCGATACTGGCACGGCCGATACTGGCACGGCCGATACTGGCACGGCCGGTACTGGCACGGCAGGTACGCCCCGCGGCCGGTACGCGCCGCGGCCGGGGCTGATCGATACCCATGAGAGACAAGCACTCGCTTATCTACGCATCTTATCGAACTTCGACGCCTCGCAACTAGATTCACTTACTGCGCTGAGGACGGTTTGGAAACAACAATCGTTGATTTTGTAAACGCAAGAAATGAGGATAGCGCGGTAGTGATGTCAACAACCGAATGAATCTCAGTACATATTGTGATAAAAATTTCCGGCACGGTTTTAGTAATTTTTTGAAAGATTTAATTTTAGTAGGCCTAATTGAACTTTGTACGTGTACATGTACCATTTAATAGGTCTAGATATTTAACTCATATCAAAGGGGATGGCCTATATCAGCAGTGAGAAGAAAACCTTAAATATTAAATTAAAAGGTGAGAGCAATGCCGTAAATCCCGAAATCTTCAAATGGTTACCGAGATGAAAATGGCAGGCAATCAAAATTTGATTTACAAAATAATGATGGAGAAACAAAAAGGTGCGATAACTCCCAATATATTTTTAGGTTCGGTCTTTGAATTGTCAACAATGTTCCAAAAAACAACCTCAGAAAGTTGAATATATTGGGTGTTAGTTTCTTCTTAGCGAATTTCCCATAAGGAATAAGCTATTGCAGTAGGTCTCTTGGTATAAGACCTAAGCCAGGGACCATGTTACTTTTTCGTTTTTAGGTGCCCAGAGATCGAAAATAATAGTCATTAAAATATATATATATATATATATATATATATATATATATATATATTTGTGTGTGTGTGTGTGTGTGTGTGTGTGTGTGTGTGTTTGTGTGTCCCTAGACACGATAACTCCCATAAAAACGGTCCGATCGACACCAAATTTTGTAGAGATGTGTAATCCTATGTTTATTTGGATGAGTTCGTAAACCAGACATGTCGACCAATCGGAAGGGGTAGTTTTGGGGGGGTTTTGTACCCCAAAAATAGGTTTTTTTGAATTTTTCATATGTAGTTTATAAAATTTTTTATTTTTATCTGGACCATTGGATTTAGCTTAAAAAACACACACAATTTAGTATTTTTGAAGCTTTGCTCTATCTCCATTGGTTACCGAGATAATGAAGAGTCTAAAGACAGTTCATTGTATTTTGGGGCTCTAATGTTAATCTTATATGGAGATTAAGGATGCGTTAATATTTCACTTTTCAACCAATATTTTTGGATGAAACTTTTGGTATTCAGCTTCGTTTGGTTAAGATTCATCCATTTATGGTAAAAAAATCTTGGTTTTTGTGCTTATCATGGCAGCAAACCTGCATACTCTTTTCCCGTGTTAATCATATGGAGAACTCCTTTAGAAATGGACAGATATTGATGAAACTTAGTACATGGCTTCATATGGTCGAAAAATAATTTTTTATATGCTAAAAGTATGCTTTTAGTGTTCCCCATGGCAGCATGCCTGCATACTCTTTCCCTATATTTATCATAAGAAGAATAGACATTTATTTCCCTATTTATGAACATGTGATGATATTTGGTTTACAGGTTTATCTGGTCATGATAATTATGACCATTACTATATTAATTATTAATATTACTAATTTGGAAATTCGCTGATTCGCTGATTACTCAGGTCTGCTGCGACGGGGGGTATTTTACATATACTGATTCAGGTGCTCTGCACCGCAGAATTTATTTTCTTATTCTTAAATCTTGGTGGCTGGCTAAATGAGCCATGCGATATATATGGATATATATGGTAAGATTTAAGCTTGGACCATGATACTTTCTTGTTTTGAAGTCCCTAAAATCTAGAAACACCGTTCATCCCAATAAGTGTATATATATTTTTTTCAAAAACTTAACCCATTTGTGTGTGCAATATTTTGATTTTAATCTTTATCAAACACATAGTGGTGTATGATAGTGTAAAACCATTGACTATATACACTAATATGGTGTACGTAGTCAATGAACGAGCAATGATAAATCAAACATTTGGCACAAGGACAGAGGTGATGTGAAATAAAACTATTTAAATATTTTGGGAAAATACAAGCCAGTAAAACTTTTCTGATCAACGAATGCAAAGCCGTAGCCAGAAAAAAATTTGGGGGGATGTTTGAGCTCTGCGGGTACAGGAAGTACCTTACCTACAAAATTTTTATTTTAACACATTTCTTAGAAGTAATTTAGAAGTTTTATATGTTTAAATAGTACTTACACAATTACAAAAATAATATTAATTTATTATTAAATAACCCAGAAAATACAGCAGTAATAATTGAATGAACTCAATTCTTCTTTCTCCTTTTTACTTCAAACTTGCCAACTTAAAATGTCTCTGCTAACGAGATATATTATTAACTTAACTGAAACGGATTAATGTTAATATAAATTAACGGATTAATATAAATCCATGGCCTAAATAAATAAGTTCTTTTAATTCTGGGAAACTAAGTCGTAAGCTATTAATAATTAACAACTCTAAAATGATTTATTTTGATGCACAGCAACGAAATAATGGTTTATAACCTAAACGAAACAATGTGACAAATCAAATCACATTCCTTTAATGCGTGAGTATGAGATAGTCAGAGAGCACATAAGATAATGTTATGTGCTATAGAATACTATCTAAATAATTAATTGATGTACTCATTCATAGTTCTGAGAGAAGATTCGATTCGAGCAGCTTGTTACTACCGTTAAAAAAAAAACATAACGGTATTTCAGTGTTAACCCAACAAGATATACCAGCAAGCTTTTTCGCCATCAACTTCAAAACGGTGATTTCTTCAGTAAGAATATAACCTGCTTGGTTTTACCTACCTATAGCCAAGGTTAGGGCGAGAGCAGCCGATGCAGGAGCAGGCATATTTTCACTGTTTTTTTTTTTTTTTTTTTTTTTTTTGTTTTACCATCCTTGCTGAGCATTTACGTCGTCGTATAAGTCAATTTAATAGACTACACAAAGCTTTATGAGACTAACTGTCACTGTGAAAAACTGTAAACTGCACAGTACACACACGATTGGAGCGAATAAGTTCTGACGATTGGGTTGACAGGCAAATGTTATGTCGAATTCCCGCTCAATCGTTGTCGTTCACACTCTCCCGCGATCCCTATGATATGGGGTTCCGCACAGCTGACTAACTACGACTTTCCTTATGAGTTTAACATTTTAATTAGACAAATAAGTAATTTTGTATTTCCTTTGTTTTTAATTTTATTACCTAGCATCAATTAAATTTTCAAACGATGCCTTTACACATTTTGGGCTGTTTTATGTGTCAAAATTTCGGGGGGGGGGGTTTCGACCCCCTGACCCCCCCCCCCATTGGCTACGGCCTTGAACGAATGTTGAGTCCATGTGGTTTCTTTGTTCTTAAGACTAACTAATGAGCTAATTCGTTCGTCCTTAAATTCATTTCATTCAGATCTTTGTACTCAGTTTGTGTGATTTTGTGGACAGCCTTAAGAGTCATCTTCACGCCTGGGCCAGTAGCCCATTGTTGCGCAGTCGGCAATGTTAATCATACGGCTTTTATGCTAAAAAATGGTCTTGTATTCCCCTGTTCCGGACGCCATTTTCAACCGATTTTCTTGGAACTTGGTAAGTGTTTAGTTGAATAGTTATATTAGGTTTCTCATACCTCGAAATTTTGAAAATTTAACAAATATTAATCTCTGTGACGTTGCAAAGTAACTCAATTTTCCTTAGTAATATTTCAAAATGTAGTAAAATTTTCAAAATTTCGAGGTATGAGAAACCTAATATAACTATTCAACTAAACACTTACCAAGTTTCAAGAAAGTCGGTTGAAAAACGGCGTCCGAAACAGGGGAATACAAGACCATGTTTTAGCATAAAAGCCGTATGATTAACTTTGCCGACTGCGCCAGGGGTGCCCATCCCCCCCAAAGCTGATGGCGCATTCCCCCCCCCAAAACATATACAGTCCCCCTCCCAAAGTGGAAACCTGTTTGAAAATACTTTTTTTATTTTAGCTAAGCATATAAGCATAAGTTGCATATTTAAAAAAATTGAGATAATACAGGGGATTTTTACCTATGAATTCATGCACATTTCCACAACAAACTTTTTTTGTAAAAAAAAGTCAATTATTCTACGTCTTTTTTGTTTGATAGTTACAATCTTGTTATTTTTGTTACATAATTTAAATTAATAATTTTATTTTTTATAGTTCTGGGGATTTTAGCTCTTAAAATTTTAAATTACGGTCTGAAAAAAAATTTGAATTTGAAAAATTACAAATTTTTATGAAAATTACTACATTAAATTAACGTTTTAATGTCTATTTTTTTATCAGTATATTACACTTCACTGTAGATTCTAATTTCACTAAACGTCTCTTGAATGTTCAATTAACTGTCCCTAAAATGGAACACAATACGGTACTCACTATCACACTAATTCTCAGTGTTCACATCACCACTTCAGCAGTCCAGGCGCCAAACTCTTCATATCTTCTGAAGAATGCAGGTAGGTGCACGTCATTCCATTTTTCTAACTTACTTTTTCTTGGGTTTAATTTATGTTCCCTCCGGGGTCGAATGGTCTTATCATTGGTAGTAGATTATTTTCTTCTGACTTTGCTTCATAATTATGTCCCATATAGTGTTCATTATAATTTTCCTTCTCAGGTTGGTTGTCATGTTTGTAGTCAGTCTCAAATTCTGGTTTTAATGTTACCTGTCCGTTGTCATATTTCTCTTTAATATTTGTTTGTATATCTTCACACATTATTATGCCAACTATTAAATTATCTACATCGTCATCTTCTGTTGTGTTATTTGCTGATGCAATGTGTTCAATCTTCTGACGTAAACACTCATTTACTAAACTGTCTTCAACTGTGATGCATGGGTTTACATCATTATTATTCATATTTTCTATTTGTACTCCAGTTTCACTGGACATTTGTTCCTTAATTATATTCAGCTCCCTATTTTCATGTATTATTGTGCTAACATTTAATTCAACAATATTTACCTCACCCTTAACATTAATACTGTCTTCATTACTATTAACATTATTTATTTCTGGTAGATTTCTTTCTATTCCAGAATTATTTCCTTTGTCGATAATTATATTGTAATCTTCATTTACAACTTCTTTGTCACAATATTCAATATTATTTTTAGGCCTATCATTATTTTCATGCACTGGAAATCCATTATTATTTGTCATATCAGGGGGTTTAATAATATTTCTCAGGCCTTTAGCATTTCCAGTGCCATTTAGTTTAAATGACCTGGTCGATTTTCTTCATCCCTGTTTTGTGGGTTATTCCTTGGTCTGGAATCCCAATCCCTACTTCTCTCAAACCTATGTTGATCATTTTGCTTAGGAGGGTATTCTCTCCTTTTGTAGTCATCTCTCCTGTCATACTGCTTGTTATAATGTAAAGTGAACCATATGTGGTTGTAGGGAACACAGTCACTACTGAAGGCTGTGGATTACAATGGTGTGTTCTTCTTCTCCCTTCCTATTAGAGTTATAGTTTAGCTAGCACGAGATGTGTCGGGTGTTATGTCTACCATTTGTATAAAAGTGTTTTTTCAAATCCAAATAAATCGAGTGTCTCGTAAAATGAGTATTATTTCTACACCACGCCACAACATAAATGGCGACGATGGAAGAAAGTAAGTTTACCTACGTTTGGATAGTTTGGAAAACTTGGCTAAATTAACTCGACCACATTGTCAATGGAGCACATTTGCTCGTGATGTCTCAAATTGGACACTCACCATTTTTTGATCACAATAAGGTGGAATTCGCCATTTTCAAGTCCAGATTGACTAATTATTTCATAGCCAATGAAATTAAGAATGAAGACAAGAAGAGAGCAATTCTCATCACTTCTTTGGCAGACGAAACGTTTAAACTGCTGCATGGACTTTGTGTACCTGATGATCCCGAAGATAAGAAGTTCGAGGATCTTATTTCTACCTTGGAAAAACATTTTACCCCAGTCAAGTCCTACTTTACTTCGAGGAGAAAATTTTACGGAGCTAGTCAAGGTGCTGAGGAAACCGTTCGAGAGTTTGCTGCTCGTCTACGAAGTCTCGCTGTCGATTGTAAATTTGGAACTGAACTATCCCTGGTACTACGATATGTTTTCGTCATCGGAATTCGTGATGATAAAATCAAGGAGCGGCTGAATGAAGAAGATGCGTCCAGTTCAAGCTGCACATTTGATAAAATGATCAACCTCGCAGCGGCTCGGGAGTCTACCTTGGGAGAGCGGGAGCAGCATCAAGCGAAGATTTCAAAAGGTGTAAGCAACATAAACATCAAATCGGAACCTGGTGAATGTCATTATGTAAAACCAAAAAGGTATGTTTCAAAACCTAAACATGAATCGAGTAAGCCTAGTTCTTTAGGTAATTCTAGATGCAAACATTGTGGTAGGAATAATCACATAAGTTCAGATTGTACTTTCAAAAATCACACTTGTCATATATGTAATGTCAAGGGACACTTAGCCCCTGTATGCAAAAGTAGGCCTAAAGGGAATAAATCTAAATTTCCTAAGCCTAAATCTAAAAATAAGTTTTTGTGTGAAGTTGAAAAAAGGGATGAAATGCCATGTAATGATAAGCCTAATTTTGGTGAAAATGTCATAGTTAGACCTAACCTTGAAGCTGACTCTGGGGAGATGTGTGACACATTTTTTAAGATTGAAAATCTTATTAGGCCTATGAGTAATATTTGTCAAACTACTGCAAATAATTATGTGCAGCCTATCAAACTATCTTTAGATATAGGCCTAGTTGGTAAGCCATTTTCACTTGAAGTAGATTCTGGGTCCATGTACAATGTCATGTCAAAGAGCTTGTTTGATAAGTATTTTAGTCATGAAAAATTGGAAGCGAATGACATAAGGTTAGCAGACTATGTTGGTCATATTATCAACCCAGTAGGGAAAGTTAGGCTTAACACTAAGTTTAACAATATTGAACAACAACTTATTTTCTATGTTGTTCCAAATGGTGGTCCACCGTTGCTGGGTCGCGAAGGTATGAAGGCTCTTGGAATATTGGTTAACAATAGTATATATTTAGAAAACAGTGTTCAACAGCCTAGACCTAGTGACAATGAATGTAAACCTAGACCTAACATGAATAATGTTTTACCGCAACCTGAAACTCATGTACCGGTAGGGCTACCAAATAGTGTCAATGATATTGTTAACAAGTATCCAGAAGTGTTTGATGGCAATCTAGGGACTTTCAATAAATACAAGGTAACGTTAAGAGTCAAAGAAGGTTCTAACCCAAAATTTTTCAAACCTCGAAATTTACCTCTAGCGTTGAAAATACCTGTTGAGAATGAGCTAAATAGGCTACTTAAATTAGGTATTTTAAAAAAGGTTGACCATTGTGATTGGGGGACTCCAATCGTTCCCGTCCTTAAGCCTGATGGCACAGTGAGAATATGTGGGGACTACCGGTTGACTTTGAACCCAGTTTTGGTTGGTACCGAATATCCGCTACCACGCATTGACCACATTTATGCAAAATTTTGTGGTGCAAAATATTTCTCTAAGATAGATTTGAAAGATGCCTATCAACAGTTATTACTGTCCGATTCATGTCAACATCTCACAACCATAAACACTCATTTAGGGTTAATGTCGTACACAAGACTTTGTTTTGGCATAAAGAGTGCCCCAGCTGAATTCCAGCGGGTAATAGATAATTTACTTTGTGGTGTAGAAGGAGTAGGAGCACTGCTCGATGACATTTATGTCACGGGGAGATCTGAAGCAGAACATAACGAAAGATTAACTTATGTTTTGAACCTCCTCAAAAGTTGTGGATTAAAAGTAAAGCCTGGTAAATGTGTGTTTGCCAAACAATCTATTGAGTATTTAGGGCATATAATTGATGCCCAGGGTATACATGCAACTGATAAGCACATTCGTGCAATAGTAAATGCAGAGAAACCTACTAACGTAACAATGCTCAAATCTTTCTTGGGAATGGTGACATTTTATCTAAAATTTATCCCAAGAGCAGCTGAAGTTTTACAACCATTATATGCGTTGTTGAAAAAGAATATACCATGGCAGTGGACAGATGAGTGTGACCATGCTGTCGAGGAAGTTAAGAGGATTCTAACCTCAAAACCGGTACTGAGTCATTTTGACCCCGACTTGCCCGTACATTTAACAGTTGACGCCTCAGCAAAATCTGTAGGAGCAATTTTGTCGCACGTTTATCCGGACGGAACGGAACGTCCTGTAGCATTCGCATCTCGGAAATTGAGCGAAACTGAGGCTCGGTATCCGCAAATTGAACGGGAAGCATTGGCCATTATTTTTGGCATCAAAAAGTTTCATGATTTTTTGTTTTGTAAGCGTTTCACACTTATCTCAGACCACAAGCCATTGATATATATTTTTGGTGAAAAAAAGGGTATCCCTGTGTTTGCAGCCAATCGCTTACAGAGATGGGCTTTTATCCTTTCAAACTACAATTTTGAAATTAAATTTGTGAAATCAGGGGAAAATGTAGCCGATTACCTATCTAGGGTGAATATTAATGAAAATAGCGTTCTTAATAATGGGCCTATAGAATCTAATGATGGTTATCTCAACTATGTACACGAATCCTGTCCGTTTATCGTTGATTGGAAGAAAATTAAGTTAGAAACTAGAGTCGACCCCGTTCTAAGCAAAGTTCATAGTATGATAATGAATGGCAACAAGTTGCCTTATAATGATCCTGTGTACAAACCATTTACGAATAGAGTAAGAGAGCTCACTGTAGATCATGGCTGTGTTATGTGGGGTTATAGAGTTATTATACCTAAGAAATATCATAAGGCTATTTTACAAGAATTACATGCAAATCATTTTGGAGTAAATAAAATGAAGGAGCTTGCTCGCTCGTACTTCTGGTGGCCGAATCTTGATATAGAAATCGAAGAAATTGCCAAGAACTGTAATGTATGTTCTAAATTTAAGAATGTTCCACCCAAATCAGTGTTGAAACCTTGGCCTTGGCCTAGGAGAGCTTGGACCCGTATACATGTTGATTTTCTTGGGCCCGTCAGTAACAACACTTACTGTTTTGTCATCATGGATTCAACATCCAAATGGATTGAAAACTTTATTGTACATAGCACTAGTACAGAAACTGTTATTAATAAGTTGTCTGAAACCTTTGCGCGATTTGGGTTACCTCGGTTCTTAACATCCGATGGTGCAGCATGTTTTACAAGTGAGTCTTTTCAAAATTTTTTGAAAAAGTTAGGCATTCAACATTTAATGGGTGCCCCATTCCACCCTCAGTCGAATGGAGAGGCAGAAAGTGCAGTTAAAATTATTAAAAACTGTATTCGCAGAGCACCATACAACCCAAATGGCGCAAATCTGGCTCGCCATATAAATGATTTTCTGTTTCAATACCGTAATACGGTACATGCCACGACTGGTGAATCACCTGCTAAGTTGTTGCTTAACCGATCTCTTAGTTGTATATTTGACTTGCTAAGGCCAAACACTGTTGATATTTTAGAGAGAAAGCAAGTAAAACAAATTAAGAATTACAAAGGTAAAAGAAATAGTAAATTTGAAGTAGGGCAAAATGTATCTGTCCAAGATTATAGGGCCCATCATGATAAGTGGCAAACGGGTGTAGTTTCTAAGGCTTTAGGATCACAAACTTATAGTGTTCAAACTTCTGATGGATTAGTGTGGAAACGTCATGTTGACCAAATTTTACCCGGTAAGGAAGTAAATGAGGTAGAATCTTGTTCAAATAGTAATGTTGAAAGTTCCAGAAAGACTAATGAAATAGATTCTCAAAATGTTTCAAATGATCAATCTGTAACAGTAACTAAGGAAACCCCTGTGGTGTCTCCTAAAGTTAGGCCAAAAAGGCAAATTAAACCACCTAATCGGTTCTCGCCTTAAGTATTTTTTTTCATGTCTACTTTTTTTTGCCTACAATGTTAATTGAGTTGTTAAAATTGTTTCATGTCTGAGAGTTTGAGCTTATGTATCTATATATATATATATTATCTGATTAAGACTTTCCGGATTTATTGTATTTTTATGGTAGACATATGTTTATTTTATTTTCCCAAGGGGGAAGGAATGTTATAATGTAAAGTGAACCATATGTGGTTGTAGGGAACACAGTCACTACTGAAGGCTGTGGATTACAATGGTGTGTTCTTCTTCTCCCTTCCTATTAGAGTTATAGTTTAGCTAGCACGAGATGTGTCGGGTGTTATGTCTACCATTTGTATAAAAGTGTTTTTTCAAATCCAAATAAATCGAGTGTCTCGTAAAATGAGTATTATTTCTACACCACGCCACAACACTGCTCCCTGTCCCTAAATTGTTTATAATTATGTCCACTTCTATACTGATTTTTCTCTAGTTCTCTTCGTAGATTTTCGTTTGTCTCCTCTGTGTCTTCCCTATTCAATAATTCCTCCATTTGTTGTATTGTGGTTATATTTTGCACTCTACATGCTTGTTGTATAGTGCTGTCAAAGTGTCTAACAAGTCGACGAATGATTTCTCTTTCTGTGAAGACTGGTATCATGTTTTGCATAATTACCACCCTCTCGATAAAATATTCAGCTCTAGATACTCCTTTGTGTGGGATGTATTTTTCCAGATCTAATTTTCTTTGTATCCCATATTGGATTTCATCGCTCCTATATTTATTTAAAAACAACTTCTCAAAGTCTTCAAAATCTTGTACTTTAGATTTGATCATTTCCCACCAGCAAGCCGATGTTCCTTTTAAGCATTTGTCTAAAACTTCCTCTAAAATTAAACTGTCCTCATGTCTTGCTGCCCTACGTTCATTTTCTCTACAATAATAATTCCTTAGTTTTGAGAGGAAAGCATTTCGATTCTTCATTTTTCCATCAAATTTCGGCAGTTCATTATTCTGATTTGCCGGACATGTAATATGTAGACCTAAGGTTTTATTTTCATTGTTTATAGGCCTAACTATTGACTGTTCAGGAACATTTTGGTCAGTATTTTCCCTTTCTTCCTGTAATTTTGTAAGTTTTTCCTCAATTTTATTGTTAAGTTCATCTCTAAGTTCATTTATTCTGTCATCTATTTTATTATTTATCCTGACTTCCATTAATTTAATTTCATCAGTCATTTCGTTACGCAGTAGGCTTATCTCAAGGCGTATAAAATCTACTTCTTGTCGAATTTCATTTTTTAAATCTGTAAAGCCTTGTATCATTGCTTTCATTTGATTTGTTAGAGTCATCATAATTTGTTCCATGTTTGGTGAATGTGTCCTAGGTGGACTAGGTATGTTATTTCTGTCTAGATTATATCCTGCCGCCAAGGTTTCCTCAGGTAGGCCTACTTGCGATACGTTTGATCCTATACTATTATTTATATTCCTAAGTGGAGACTGATCATCAGTTTGGTTATTCATTTCCTCTACATTATCATTGTCTAGGCCTAACATATCTAGATTTTGTCTACTCATTTTGAATTGCGCTTCCCTTGCTCTTAAAGACGATTTAATATTTTTACGTAAATTGTAATGATTCATACAGTTTATTGTGTGGATCTAGCCACGCGTTGGGCGCCAAATGTAGAGATACCTAAGTAGTTTTTGTATATATTTTATTTATATTAACTTGTAATGCCTCAAACTAGCTCTTAAAACTCTGAGCAATGAGATCTCAAGGGCGGTTCTTTGCCAAGGCTGATCCAGTTGAAAGGAAAATTTATGATTCGTGTTTTTGTAAGTGTTAGACCGCAGCACAGTCCGAAGACGTGACACGCAGCCGTGTAAAGTGTAGATGTTAATGTTCGGTCCACAGCACAGTCCGAAGACGTGACACGCAGCCGTGTAAAGTGTAGATGTTAGTGTTCGGTCTACAGCACAGTCCGAAGACGTGACACGCAGCCGTGTAAAATGTAAATGTTAGAGTTCGGTCTACAGCACAGTCCGAAGACGTGACACGCAGCCGTGTAAAATGAAAATGTAAGTGTTAGTGTAAAGTGTAAATGTTCAATTGAAAAATGGGGAAAGCCTAGGAAAATGATCTGGACAATGAAACCTTTTATTATTTTACTGTATTAATTTAAACTGAAAGAATAAGACAAAATAAATTGTACTGACCTTTTATTTAATATTTCTGTAATAAACAATACACATTTTACAATAAATATTCCTCCATAAGTTACTTCTTAATCAACTGACCAACAATCAATTACTAATAACATACAGTGCATCTATTAGCCTAACATCCCTAAGCTATCCAGCCACAGCACAGTCCGTAGACGTGCACGCAGCGACCCCTAACAACCCTACGAGCCAGCCACAGCACAGTCCGAAGACGTGCACGCAGCGACGGAAACAATGCCAGTCAGCTGCCGCTGCACTGCCCCCTTATATACCCGAGTTGCCGGCCGGGGTGTCACGTGACTGGGATAGCGACACCCAGTTCAGTGGCCATTGTTGCTGCTAAACAGCTGACAGCGCTACAACATCTGACGGCGATTCTGCCGACGCACTAATGTCAACATCAATAATAAACGCTTATCAATATACAATTATGTGTGTTCTTAACTATCTTGTATGTATTATTTTAATAAAATAAATAGACACTTACGTGTTTAGCCAGTGGTGTCAAATTTAAGGTTCAATGCAGAACCGGTTTCGTACTAATTACAGTACATCTTCAGCTGCCTCTTCTTGTTAAAACATAAGCCCATCTTGTGGTTGTCAAATATTGTTAAAAAAGTATTCTTCTTAGTTTAAAATAAAGCCCATCAAATGGTTGTCATAATTTAAAGAAACTTTACACAAAACACAAAAATAAATAATTACAAACACAAACACTACACAGATGGAGGACTATACATGCTCACACTTCAATAGTTGTAGGCCTACTGCCCTCCAGCCCATTCATGCCTGCAGAGGTCAGGTCTTATCTCTGTCTGGTCTTTTGTTTACCTCCACATCTGATTTAGCATTCCCCAAACTCTTGTATAGTTGATATGTAATTTTGTTTGAAAATTCATCTTTTTTATTCAGCATTTTGTTACTGCCATACTTCAAAAAATGTTCAAAAATATAATATTCTTCAAAAACTTTAGCCTTTACCTTATTGTTACAACTTTTCAATATTTCTAAAGATTTATCTATGCTTATATTATGAGAAGGGTTATCTTTGAGGTGTTGTGCAACCTTTGAAGAGGGATTCTTTTGGCTACGGGCATTATGCTCCTTAAATCTTGCATCAAAAGATCTTGTGGTATACACCCTACATACATTTGTTCACAACCCTCACTTTCATCACAATGAATTTTGTACACACCTTTTGTACCGGGATAATCCTGGCCTATAAGATGATTTCCTAAAGACTGAAGCGACATTTTCTGTATACAGTATTTATTGGTATAGCCCATGGGAATGAACTTTTCTTTAGCTTTTTGTTCTATACTGTTTTGTAATTTAAAATTTGTTTTTCTAATCATATTGTCAATCATTGTGGTTTCATATCCATTGTTGTGAGCTATTTGTTTAATTACATTTTTTTCCTTTTCATATTCAGTAGGCGATAAATTATGTGTAAGTAGTCTGAATACCATGGATCTGAAAGAAGACTGTTTGTAAACAAATGGGTGGTTCGAATCTATGGGAATCACCAAATCTGACTGAGTTGGTTTCCTATGCACACCAAACTCAAAATTTTCTCCATTTCTCATTATTTTAACATCTAAAAAAATTTGACACCACTGGCTAAACACGTAAGTGTCTATTTATTATATTAATAGGTGTCAAGGCTGTTAAAAAGTATATATTATTTTAACTTATGGTTGTTAATATTATTTAAATATTGTAATGAAATTATTAAACTATTCGTACAAATATACCAACTCATTATTACAATTCTTATGTTGTCATAACCTATCGTCTGTTGTAAGTACAATACAATATTTACAAACCATTTACAATTAAATATTACTGCTTATGCTAATATTTACCATTAACAACAAATAATTCATCATACTTTCAACTAATAAAATATTCATATCACAGAAATCCAATCTAGTCTATCTATTTACAACTCTGACCAAATTTGTCTAGGCTAGGCCTACTTTTAAAGCTACGTTGGATAACTATTTTCATTTTATGGAAAACAAATAATGTTACTTAGGTTAGGCCTATTGTGATATTATATTAACAGTATTATCAAATCAACCCATATGCTAGGCCTATTTGTAATGCAATATTTGGTAAACAAACAATATGTTCATGTCAAAATTAGGCTATACCTATTTGTTACATTACAGGTCATTTTAGAACAGTAAAAGTTGGAAATGTCTAAATTTGTCTGAGTATAGGGCACTTGTTTGTTATGCATAAGCCACTATTTATCTTTACGGGTTTTTTTTTTTAAATTAAGGTCATAAAAACGCATCATTTGAAAGAATACTATTTACTGAACATTGTGTGAGAATTTCACGTTTCTAAGTTTTACGGTTTTTGAGTTCTGCTTGCTTAAAGTCAGCCAGACGCCGTCGATGATCGCGGCAAATGCATCCTCCGTTCACGGCCTCGTCATCAAGCCAGCTACACTTACCCAGCCAAGTTTAGAGCTCGCTGCAGCTGTTAATTTATATTGTTATTGATACATAGATCAGAAATACATACAAAAGTTATTTACAGTTAGTTAAAATAACACACACAGCTAATCACTATGCAAATAGTGTGTGTAACGTGTAGTTGAGTAATTAATTGTATAGGCCTATAGTAACTTAACTGGTGTCAAGACCGCGGCGTTCGCCACAATTAAGGGACATGGTGGACTTTAAACGAGCAGAACTCAAAAAACAGTAAAACTTAAAAACGTGAAATTTTTACCTAATGTTCAGTAAATAGTCTGCTTGCAATTTATATATTTTTTAACATTACAGTTCAAAAAATATAAAAAATAACTGGCTTATGTAAAACAAACAACCGAATACAGGTATTAAAATATGTAGCAGTTGTGCCAAGTTTTAATTCCGTAGCACGAATCCATAAAAATTTATAAGTGGTTCATTAAAAATGCATAGGCCTACATATAGACAGACAGATTGAAAAATAATAGAGATATTGGGCTTGTAGGCCTAGTATTGTATGTACCGTGTATTTGCTTGTTCTTACCTTCTGAACATACGTAGGCCTATGTTATTTTATGGCATGAATTTAAGTTTCATCATTGGTTTAAGACACCTATTTTTTCAGCATATATAGGCCTACGTGTTTAGTGCAATAAAACATCATACTGAAAAACATTATTGGAGTACGTTACATTCACTTGCTGGCTAGCTAGCTCGTTTTTTATCAAGTATAATCAAAATTATATTATATAAAATAATAATTTAGGCTATTAATGACACTTTGAGACTGGGAAACCTAAAGTTTCTCTCAAACTGTAAACATAGTTTTGTTTAGTAAAAACTAAGATTTTAAAAGTAGTTAATGAACGTTATTTTGTTAGATTTAAGGCTTGATTTTAATTTTGTCATAGGTGTGCGCACGGGGGGTGCCAGAGGTGCCACGGCACCCTCATTAGGTCAAGACTCGGTTTTTTTTAGCAGGCTAATAACAAGATTATAATACAATCAGGTAAATTGTGAAATAGAATAATTTGTCAAATGGAAACGATTCAGTACATGATGGTTAATGGTATTTTTTAGCCATTCACTCAGTTTAGCAGCGTTTAACGTGAAGTAATTTGAGACGGAATCACCGCATCACCGCACACTCACCGCGGGAAGGTTTACTCCTTGGCGGCCGGTGGGTTGGCAACACTGTCTGTCAACCTGGCGCTTAACTGCATTCCCCGGTCCCTCGGAATTAGTGATGGCAAAATAAAATCGATTTTTCGGAAAAATCGATTTTTACCATTCGATACATCGATTTTTTGACATCGATTTTTTGTTCACGATTTTTTATTGAAATCGATTTTACTCTTTCGATAGGCCTACATCGATATATCGAAAAATCGATTTTTCAAGAATTTTTGCCATTGTAGTGATGGCAAAATAAAATCGATTTTTCGGAAAAATCGATTTTTACCATTCGATACATCGATTTTTTGACATCGATTTTTTGTTCACGATTTTCTATCGAAATCGATTTTACTCTTTCGATACATCGATATATCGAAAAATCGATTTTTCAAGAAATTTTGCCATCACTACCCGGAATTCCGTTGTGGGACAAAATATTTTTTGTATTCATGGCTTGAACCATTTCCTACTCATACTGGAGACCAAATTATACCGTATTTCCTTAAAAATCCGTCACCAAACTTCATAAAATGGCTTATTGGGTCAAAATAAGCGAAAAATGTTATATGAGGGTATGGCCTAATATGAATATTTACCTAGATATCCGCCATTTTTTTCATTTAATAATTTTTATTTCAGTGACGGATTGATGTAGAAACTTCATATTTGGCATGAACCTTTATAAAATCAATTTCCATCTCCACAATACAAATTATTTTTCTGCAATGTATATTTTCTAAATGGCGGTCATTTTAAATGTTTAAACTCAAATACCTTAAAACCATTAAATTTTATAAAAATTTTAACAAGACGCAAAAAAGTTGACAAATTTAATTATCTAACCGATGATAAAAAGTTTGTAAGGATCTAACAACAAATAATGGAGTTATTGTGATTTTTCAGCAGAGAAACGTTGATTTTTCAATGCAAATGAAGTATTTTAATAAAAAAGTCGCAATAACTCCATAATTTGTATTCAGATTCTTACAAATTTGGTATCATTGGTTAGATAATTAAGTTTATCAACTTTTATGAGACTTGTAATTTTTTTTAATTTACTGGTTTTAAGATAGTACCAGGAGGACCGAGCGTTGCTCGGTGAAATATTAGTAAATTTAAATATCAGAATAAACTTTATTGACATTTAATATGCAATACATAAACAGCTGTTACATTTCTTTTTGAAGTTCTGAATGTACTTCTTGTTTATATGTTGTTAATTCGTTGCCAACATGGCAACCCATAAGCCCAATGTTAAAATTTTGTAATTTTAAACTTTAATTTTTAGCAAAATTAGATTTTCCCTGGGGGCGAGACCCATCTCAATCGTATTTTTAAGGTAAAACTAAGTTTATTCCAAAATTTGAAGGAAATCGTCGGAGCCGTTTTTGAGATAATTGTGCAAGCAAGCAAGCAAGCAAACAAGCAAACATTGCTCGTATAAGAGTATAGGATTCGAGGTTAAACGTTTAAAATGTCACCCATTTTGAGAATATACTTCGCAAAAAAAATTTACTGTGGAGATGGACATTGATATTATAAAAGTTCATGCCAAATATCAAGTTTACACCAATCCGTCACTGAAATAAAAATTATTAAGTGGAAAAAACAAAATGGCGGATATCTGGGTAAAAATGTATATTAGGCCACACCTTCATATTGAATTTTTTGCTTATTTTGACCCAATAAGCCATTTTATTAAGTTTGGTGGCGGACTTTAAAGACACTCTGTATAAAAGAACGCCCTAAATCCCTGTAAATAAACTGCAAGTTTACTAATATTTTGTAAAAATACTTTTTTAATTTATTGTACCTAAGTCAATGGTACAACATTTATAATTTCATACTTAACAAACCTTAAAGGAACGGAAATTTACGGGAATACGTCCACATATTAGGTCTAGGATTTGACAAGAAGCTATTAAAAAAATTATGACCAATATGGTCAGCAGTACTTTTTACTAATGAATTTTTAGTTTAATAATATAGTAACAACACTAAGATATACAATTTTTATTTTAATAAGCATCTTTGAATGAAAACCTCTAATCCAGTGAACCTACATATTTATTATTATCAAATTTTCGCCAATAGCAAAGTCAATCTTTTGGAAAGATTCTCCTATTTATTGAAAAATGTACGAGACACCAAATTTAATTTGGCAATTCTTAGTCTTGGATTAACCTCATCCCAAATTAAAATTTATTTTTGAACTACGAAACAACTGTTGTCCTTTTACCTTTTACTAGGACACGTACTCAACCATCACAAAGACCTGGTTATGATATCCATCATTTTCACATTAGGTCCTATGTATCCTGTCCTAATGTCCATTAAAAGAGAGGTAGATCTATATTGGAACTTAAAATGGATGGCAAGTTTTTTTCATCTCATCCTCATCCAAGACAGAGTAGTCCTGCTCTGTGTATTCTGGCGGTCAACGAGTTAACTGATGAAGTTCACACGTTCATCCACCCCGCAATCCATCGCAAAACAGTTTTTTACCTATCTTGTGACTAATCCCACAAATAAAGTGTCTAAAAATTTGTCACATCATAGGCAAAAAAAAGTCGCGGTTGATTGTGGTGGATGAACGTGAAATAGCTCATTGTGTTACAAAAATGAAAACAAACATATTATTACCAACATTTAACCAGACAATATCCCCGAGTTTGGCTCCTGAGATAAGAATTTTCATCTAGTTTGTTAATCTCTCTTACAAAAGTAAGTGTAAAATTTCCCTTCATATATTCACTGATAAGAGTAATATGAATGCAATTTTTGTTATGAATAACATCAAGCGGCGTAATCCCCGGAATTTTAACGTAAATTTGGCTCATTCCCCGGAAATTCCCCGGAATTACTCCATTCCCCGGAATTTCGCCGGAGAACCTCTCCATTCCCCGGATTCCGGGGAATTCCCCGGAAATCGGCAACGCTGCGCTTGAGAGCGACAGACAGTGCTGCGACAACTGTAGCAGTGTTATGTTAACTTATGGTTATGTTCGTTCTTATAAGTTATCGCACTTGTGTAAGTTTTTTACTAACTACTAGTTTAGAATATAAAGTACACAAATTAAAATATATTATGTTAGTTTATTAATGTTTGATTATTGATCTTTGAATGTCTAGTCTACAAAGAATTGGTTTAATGGGAAAGGGTTTCAAACTCAGAATAATAACAATGTGAAAAACAAACAAAAATACACAATCTTAAATATAAAAGATATATATATATATATCTTATATATATAATATATTTATATAATATTTATAAATATATTATATATTAATATAATATATTAATATATAATATATATATATATATATATATATATATATATATATATATATATATATATATATATGTTATATATAAGATATATATATCTTTTATATTTAAGATTGTGTATTTTTGTTTGTTTTTCAGATATATATATATATATATATATATATATATATATATATATATATATATCTTGAAAAGCATTAAAATTCGACATTTTGGCTCTAAATTTTCAAAAACTTTCCCGGGGAGGACCCCTAGCTCCCCTTTGGTTAGGGGGTATTCCATACCCCCCAAACCCCCCGGAGCATATGGCACCCCCAATTCCAAGACCCTGCGCACGCCTATGAATTTTGTGTTTATAAGTTCACGGCACCTATCGTATGCATGCTATCGTAAAAAAATTGTAAGCTAGAAATAATCATAAGTTCATTCATTCGACGACCGTCATGAACACCGTTGTGGCCTTAGGCCGGTTCCTACGTGAGCGACAGATGCGACGCGACGAGAGCGACCGAAGTGACACCAGCGACATGCTTGCATCGCCATAATGTTATTACATTGTAGATTGTTGTCGCTCTTGTCGCCCACTAAGGATGCTCCAATGCTTATATATTTGTTTGAAATTTTGTCGCTCTCATCGCGTTGCATCTGTCGCCCACGTAGGAACCGGCCTTAGAGGCTACGTTGTTTAGGAATTCCCAGTGTCTTTGCCCTTTGCGTTACTCAGAGATATAGGTCTATACTCTCGCCGAACCGTTTGTAATATCAGTTCTCTTAATGACGATTCTTTGATAGAAAAGTGGTCGCCAGAGACGCGGAACCGCGGAAACGGCGAAATATACTGATCGAACATGTACGAAAACATATTTTTGTAATTGGCTGCTTGCCGTTGAAAATTAAATAAGTTAAATAAAATAAAGACACTAGACCACTAAGACAAAACTTTAAAACTTTAATAACTATAAGAAAAGACGAAACTTTAAGTGATTGAGAGAAACGGTCAACAATGGGGAGGGGTACGGATTACCTAGCCGACAATGCCGCAATAATAGTCAAGATTGGAGGGATAACATTAGGCCTACGTGTTTTGTTCCAGAACAACAGGACAGACAAAGACTCTCCTGATTTGTATTGACATGTTCAGAAGATTCATTGTTCAACTACAGCAAATTAGTATACTCATAACATTAAAAAACCCCTTTTTTCAATTCCCCCCCAAAAATCTCATTCCCCCAAAATTTTTCCAATGGCGCAACTTGCGCCATTAGTCCCCCCCCCCCAGTGGGCGGCCCTGGACTGCGCAACAATGGGCTACTGGCCCAGGGGTGAAGATGGCTCTTAAGGTCAAAACAATCCTCAAACTCAGCATTAAGTTGCTGAACAGCGTGTAAGGCCACCAGTTTTTTGTTGACATTGTGTTTGACTGAAAAGTGAAAAGCGATGCCCAGTCATTCTGATCCTCAGGGAGTTTGATGTTTGACCGATGTATTCTTTAAGACAATGTTTACACGTAAGTTGGTAAATAGCATGGCTTGAGTAACAATCTGTGTGTCCAACTATTGGCTAAACCCATAGGTAAACCTTGTCTGTCACGGTGCTTTTAAATCGGTCAGCCGTGCTCATAAATTTGCATATTCCGCAACGCGGTTTTCCACGCGATTCACAACCATGGGCCAAATCATGACTTGAGGCATCTGTCTTTTCCAGCTTGAGCCTTACATTATAAATATATATGAAGTGTTCAAATACAAATGAGTGTAGTTTGTGTCCGTTTTTACACGATACTTACTTCGTACTTCGTACTTATTCAGCTTTCCCGTAGACTCGTGAGTTTTGGGAGCGTCATCCTCTTCTCCTTCTCAGGGGAAGGGTAGGGTTAGGCCTAAGGTGGGTTGGGTTTACCCATTGGCTCTTTGTGTGAAAAAATCATCCAAACTGTAGAAACAGTTTTGGATAAGGAAAAACTTGAGCTCACTCTTAAATTTGACTATCTTATCTATTGTCTGAATCTTTTTTGGTAATGATTGAAAAATTTTTCTGCCAATGTATTGTGGTTTTTTTTCATACAATTTAAGATTGTGCTGCTCTGAAAAATTATTCTTAAATTTAGTGTTGTATTGATGTGTTAAATTTACATACTCAGGAAGAAAAGTTTTAACATATACTGCAATTTCAAAAATGTAAAGACTAGGAACTGTTAGAATCCCCAATGAGATGAAATGATCCCTACAATGTTCTCTTGGGTGGAGTTTGAGCATTGCTCTTAGTGATTTCTTTTGACATGTGAAAATTTGTTTGAGATTTGTCTCAGAAGCACCCCAGAGCGCGATGGAGTAAGAGATGTGCGACTCGAGTAAGCAGTGGTAAACACCCTTCAAGAGACTCAGGTTCTCCAATGGCCTGAGACTTCTCAGGACAAAGGTCCCCTTTGCCATCTTATCTTTGATCCTCACCAGCTGCTCACCCCAGCTCAAACCATCGTCCAACACCACTCCCAGAAAGCTTGCTGATTTTGCTTGACTCAACTCTGTATCACCAATCTGAAGACTTGGTACTCTGTTATTTTTTGAGAGCCGCTTTTGATCTGTTTGAATACAGAGATAATTGGTTTTGTCTGGGTTCAATTTCAGTCGGTTTTCTTCGAAAAACTGGGCCAGTTCATTTATTTTGAAAAATGATTCTTGTTCAAGGGTATCCAAGTTTCTATTTTTTGTGATAAGGGTTGTGTCATCGGCGAAAATGAAAAGATTTTCTTCTGGTGTTTTGTTTGTAACGTCGTTTATATAAACAAGAAATAACAGGGGCCCAAGTATCGAGCCTTGTGGCACTCCTGCTATAATTTGCTTTTCGGTGGATCTTACTGAAGTTATTCTATTAGTTGTTTCATGAAAAATTTCTGTGACTTGAGTTCTGTTCCCCATGTATGATTTAACCCATTCTATTGCTAGGCCACTGATCCCCAGACTCGTCAGTTTCCTAAGCAATATGTCTGCATCAACACAATCAAATGCTTTAAATAGTCAGCAAAGCAGCTTATGACTGACTCTCCTGCATCCATTGCATCGATACAGTCGTTTAGAAAATCAATTAATGCCAATTTGGTTGACTTTGATTTGCGAAAGCCATATTGCTTCCCACATAGAAGGTTATTACCCTCCAGGTAGGTCGCAAGCTGTTGGCAAACCACTTTTTCCAATAATTTTGAAAAAATGGGGAGGAGTGATATCGGACGATAGTTGCACACCTCCCGCTCATCCCCCCTTTTGAAGATTGGTCTGATTTTCGCCCTTTTGCAGCCATTTGGGAAGATACCGTCCCTCAGTGAGGTGTTGATTATATTTACCATTGGTTTTACGAGTTCCATCTGGCAATACTTCACCATTTTCATATTTATCTTATCCATTCCTATCGAACATTTAGGTTTAAACTTTTTGAGAATGTTTATTAGGTCATTTTCTGTGATTTCTTTAAAGTTACTAAGGCCTAATCTATTATTTTGATTGTCTTGAGGAAAAGATCACATTTGCGGTGTCCTTAAATCATTAGCCAAATCTTTTGTTACATTTATGAAGTAGTCATTAATTTTTTCACTGACAATTTTTGGGTCTTCTATTATTTTGTCATTGTCTTTAAGAGTGATGTTTTCCTCTCTCTTGTTTGCCTTGCCTCTATGATTATTTACTATGTTCCACGCTTCCTTTGCTTGGTTTTCTGCCTCACCCATTCGCCTATTGTACCATTCGGTTTTAATTGTTTTAATACAGTCCCTATACCTAACCTGTGAATCTTTCATCTGTTTTTTATTAAAATCTGTTTTGTTTTGCTTCCATTCCTTATATTTATCCATAGAAATTCTTTTGAGTTCCTTTAACCTTTCACTTCTCCATTTCAGTTTTGCTTCACTTTTAATTTTTATTTCTTTAAGTGGGCAGGATATTTCTACATAAAAGTTTAAGGTTTCGATAAAATTTTCATATTTTTTATTCACATCTTTTTCTTTGTATATTTTGTCCCAATTCTCACAGCGCAACCAAATCCTAAGTTCATCGACATTTTTTTCTCTAACGGGTCTAACAATTTTAGTTTTTGTTTGGACTGATTTGGTTTTTATCCCTTGCAAGCCTATTTTAATAGCCTGATGATCTAAAATTTGGGGCTCAAAAACATTACTGACATTACTTGTGAAATTCGTTACAAAGTTATCGATGCATGTAGCAGTGCTTTCTGTTATTCTGGTTGGCTCATTTAATGCATGTATTAATCCAAAACTGTTTATTAAGTTCAGAAACCTTTCTTTTTTTATATCGTTACTAAGCAAATTTATGTTCCAGTCGCCTCCAATACATACACCCAAGTTATTATTTTCCAGTTTAAGATCTTCAAAATAACAATTTAGTTTCTCAAAAAATGTATCAATATCTGCATCTGGACTTCTGTACATAACTCCTACTACTAGCCTATTTTTCCCTGCTTTAATCTTAATTTCAGTTGCTTCAAAAACCATTTCCTCAACGTAATTCCTACTAATATTTAGTACCTTAATATTATCCAGCTTTAGGCTATCCCTTTTATAAATAGCGACTCCTCCCATCTTGCTTACTGACCTAGCAAAATAACTAACTAATGTGTAGCCCTGCACCCTGCAAGTGGATCATCTGCAATTTATCTTCTGTTAGGCCATGCTCGCTTACTAGAAATATGTCAGGACTTTCGTCCTCTAACAGAATTTCAATCTGACCTACTTTATCTTGTAGTTGTAGGCCTCTTACATTTAAGTGCAAAATATTGAAAGTATCTTCCTGAGTTATTTTTTTGTTTTTGAGCTTTTTCCTACCATTCTTTTTTAGATAAAAGGTTGTTTGACAATTTTGTTTATTTTTTAAGTTTTCTTTTCGAACGACACTACTTCTAAGTTTTTTGGTTTTTCACCGCTTAGCCTAATGTGATTTCCTAAGAGACTGCATAGTACGTCCTTACCTCTCCCATTCAAGTGTAAACCATGGGTGGTAAAACATCCTCTGTCCAAGAGTGAGTTTATACAAAGAAAATCCCATTTTTTTGCACGGCAGATTTCTTTAAGCTTTTGGTTTTGTTTATCAATCAGCAGATTACAGTGAACCTTGTCCCATCTATAGGGAGTCTCAACACATAGGACTCTCTCCCCAAAGGCTGCCAGGCTACTAGTCAAGACCGTCTCCAAATTCCCTATACTTTCATTTGAAATTTGATTTGTCCCTCCCACCAAAACCAAAAGCTCCCTCCCTTCCCCCTTGAGTTCTTGAGCACTTTTTGCCACCTCAGCCAAAGACCAGCCTGGGTGCACTGACATTCTCGCATTTACCCCCTCCCCCCTCAATCTCCCACCGAGTCCCCTAGCATGGCTGTCACCGACCACCAAAAATCCCCCACCCTCAACCCCCCTTCTCCTAGGTTTTCTAAGAGGAGGGAAATCATGCTCCGCAAGACAAGGAGCCGCACTCGCAAGCACCTCATAACTATTTGAGGTCGGGATCACTCGGCTGACCGATGCTAATCCCTCCCTCTCACCCCTGACCCCCTTTTTGACCTTTTCCCATTTATTTTCATTTTTTTTGGGCCTATCACTTTTTGTTTCCAGTTCCTGATCCTTAAGCATTTTTAACATCAAGTCCCTACTGGCTAAATCAGACATAAGGTCCTCGTTCTTACTTTCTAAATCTACAATCTTGCTAGTTAGCCTAGCATTCAATGCCTCCAAATCTACAATCTTTTTACTTAAATCTACATTCTCACTTTTTAAATCAGTTAAATCAGTTAAAACTTGGTTGTCAACATTTCTTTGGTTTGAATAAAAATCTATACATTTAGAACATGCCCAATTGTCATTTTTACGAATGCACCTAAAAATAGTTTTTTTTAACTTGCTACATTTCCTATCTGCATGATACCATTTTTTGCATATATCACAAGCAATAGACTCGTCTTCTTCATCATTTATCACAGTCAAACAATTATTACATTCTATAACATGCATTTTGACACTTGCCTAACAAATGAAAAGTTTCTGACTTTTCATTTGTAACTTTTGAAAGAATAAACCTCCGATTTTATGAAATTTTGTATGGATGTGTAGGGCAGCGTTCTTCAGGTTAGGTTCGAAAACCAGGGTATTCCAACCATATGAGTACGGGGTTTTATGGGATTTAAAAATATTTTTTTGAAATGGGGATTAAAAATGGGTTTTTGGTATTTTTGGTCGAAATTTTAATTTTTTTTTTTTTAGTTTTAGCTAAAACCTCTTAGAAGGGCTTTAAAAACTACTGATTTAGTCTTTTGAATTCTTTTCTAAACAAAGCTATACATTTGATAGTTAGGCCTAAGGAGAAATTTAAAAAAAAGTTTTCCATGTTATTCTTATGGGAAAAAGATACAACTTCTCTACCTCACTTATGCATTCTTACAAATTGATAAAATTTTGAATGTACCTTCACGAGGCAGGAGTTAATTTAGATTTGCTAAAAACGAGATTAACTCTAGGCACAGGGCCGTCCCCCTGACATGACTTAAAATGTTTGATAATGTCCAAAGGAACTTTGTGTTACGTTATTATCATTTTCAAAAAAAAAAAAAAAATATATTTGTCGTTGCAAATAACAGTCGTTGCAAACCATCCGTCCGTGTCGTGCGAAATGTGGCCACCGCGTCGACGTGATATATGTTTAAGTGTTACCGGTATTATTTATTATGTGTCTGTGTCGTGTTTAAATGTTTGATTTTAACTTATGACGAAACGCTAGTGCGAAGAAGATGCTTGAAAATGTCACTGTTGTGACGAAACGCGTCGCAACTTAACCACCAGCGACAAGGAATGTCAGAAGGTAATGCCTAGTTCAAAAAAAAAAAAATATTTGTTTAAAAAAAATCACCAAACAAAAAATTAATGAGGGGGTGGACTTTTTTACACTCTGTATATGTGTAAAGCAGGCTTACTTACATATACAGTGTAAGAAACTTTATTACATTTTAAATTTCAAAACTGGGAAGAGTTTAATTGGTTTAATTTGTATATTATGCAATACGGAAGTTTAATCTGCATCGGATAATATACAAATTTACCAACATTATCATATTATTGATAAAGGCAAATTATGTTAAAGCGCCTGACGAAATAAAATGAAAATGCGATGCACTTGTGTAATGCGGACATGACGATAAAAACTGGAGGTGGTTAACGCTGTCCTCAAAAAAAAAAAAAAAAAAAAAAACAACAGTGTTTTTGGAAATTTAAAATTTAAAAACGTTAGAGAGGGCGCATACGAAAGAGAGAGGGCCACATCACATAATATACAAAGTTTATCAAATTTAACAGCTATTTTACATAATTTAACTTTGTAGTGAATGCTAGTTTCAAAGACACAAGTGAAGTTTTTTATGTAGTTTCCACAGATAATCTTATACTTCTCTACTTTTTGAGAATATCATAGTTTATTCTAATTTAGTGGAGAATTTATGTTTTCAAAATCAATCAATTTAATTTTTCTGGCTAAAAGATGTTGAAATTTCTGCAGGTTTTGACAATTTTATGATTGACTTGAAACTAATATAATTCTGCCACATTAAGTTAGAACCCTCCCCCTTTCGTAAACGGTGATTAACTGTAAAATGTGTACCATATATATAATACCCCTGTCCCTGTCGCAGCAGACCTGCGTACTCAGCGAATTTACAAAGGAATTTGAGATTTTGTATTTTTCCCATAAACCCCAAAGGAATGAGTATGTAGGTTTACTGCCATATGAGGTTGTTAAAAAATATTACTTGTTAGGGAATGTAATGTTTTTTTTAAGATAAAAATTAAATATTGTATCAATATTTGGCACTTTGTAATTTTCCCCATAAACCCCATTTGAGTGACTATAGGTTTGCCGCCATATGGGTGTAAGCAAATATCAGTCAACCCCTATCTAGTGAAGGTATATGCCAAATTTTATCAAATTATGTCCATAAATAAGCGACATATGGGTTTTGTTGATTTCCCTTAAGATTAACATGGAAAACCTATTTTTAGCTATTGTCGGTAATCTGAAAAGCCAAGTTAAAAATTCAAAATACTAAATTATTTGTTTTTTAAAGCTCTTTTAAATGGTTTTAGTTAAAATTGTAGAATTTTGAAAATTTTGGTGAAAAAATGCCAGAAACCAATTTTTGACCCCTTTGAAATCCCATAAAACCCCGTTCCCATAACCCGATCATGCTGGTTCGCGAACTCATGAAAATAGACCTGGTCTTACACCCTCATACCAAATTTGATCAAAATCGGAGGTCCCCTTCAAATGTTATCGGCACCACGGAAACACACACACACACACACACACACACACACACACACACACACACACACACACACACACACACACACACACACACACACACACAATATATATATATATATATATATACATACTAGCTGTTGCCCGTCACGGCTTCGCCCGTGATTGGATTTATTTTATAGGTAATACAATCGTTTTGAAGAGCAACGAAATCTACTTCCTTGAGAATGACATTGGAACAATGAAGTAGTGTGAGTGGAGCTCTGAAGGAATTTCGCAAAACCTGTTCTTAGAGAGAAAAGGTTTCTTAAATAGAAAAGGCCCTAATCTATGAGCAAATAGGAACGACACCATGTCAAATTTCAACCCCGTAGGCTCTACAGTCATATTGAAGACATGTGGGTCGGAGCCCTAAAGAACATTAAACAGTACTTTTGCAAAACTGTTTCTTAGTGAACACCTATTAGCAAACCGGAACCTTTACATTAAATTTCAACCCGTAGGATCTATAGTAGATTTGAAAATTTGTGGGGAGGAGCCCTAAAAAAAATTTGCAAAATTGTTTCTTATTGATCACCTATGAACAAAAAGGAACGTCCATGTCAAATTTAAAACACGTTGGCCCTTGATTAATTTTGAACTCAGGTGAGGTGGAGCTCTAAAGAACTACAAAAACTTTCCTAACTTTCTATTTACAAAACCATTTCGTAGTGAGCACCTGTTAGCAAAACGGAACATCCACGTTAAATTTATACCTCCTAGAATCCATGGTAATCTTGAGGTTCTATGGGGTGGAGCCCTAAACGAAATTTTTCAAAATTATTTCTTAGTAAGTAACTATGAGCAAAGAGGAACGTCCGATTCAAATTTAAACCCCGGAGGCCCAACAGTAATTTTGAAGTCCTGTGGGGCGGAGCCCTAAAGAACTTGGAAAACTGTATTTGAAAAACTGTTTCTTAGTGAGCGAGCACCCGTGAGCAAAGAGAAACGTCCATGTTAAATATCGACCCCGGAGGCCCAAAAGTAATTTTGAAGTCCTGTGGGGCGGAGCCCTAAAAGGGATGTTTAAAGCACTTTTTGAGCACCTAAGAAAAAAGAGATCACTCCAAATTTCAACTGTGCAGGTTTCCTGATTCGTATTTAAAATTGGCCATGCGGATAGCGTTATATTAAAATTTCGAAGGCCTGTGGGGCGGAGCCCTGAAGGAATTTTGTTAAATCATTTCTTAGTGAGCACCTAAGAGGCAAGACGAACCTGTGTTTAATGTTTCAAGTAAATACGTTTGGTAGTTCCTGAGATTTCATGATGAGTCAGTCAGTAATCACTCCCCGTCAGGTTTAGCTTGGTCGCTAAGTTCACTCGCCGCAACTATTAATCCCCTCAATAATTTGAATCAGAACAGCTGTTTACAAAATTAATATTCCTTAATGTAATCATATGTTCCAATACAAAAATGTTGCTTCCATAACATAATGTTATCCGTATGGCCAAATTTAAATACGAACTTAGAAACCTGCGGGGTTGAAATTTGGAATGATCTCTTTGCCCTTAGGTGCTCAATAAAAATATACTATGACTAAGAAACGGTTTTGCAAATATACAGAATGTCTCTGAACTCTCTACCGACCTTGTCAGGTATTATTCTTAGTCCAAAGATAAGCCAAAATATCATATTTAAAATTTCCAAAACTCCATAGTTACAGCCGCCATAAGGTGGGTAGAGAGATCCGAGACACCCTGTAGTTTTTTTTAAATTCTTTAGGGCTCTTATTTTAAAATTCCACAGGTCTTGAAAATACTCTAAAGGGCCCACGGGGTTGAAATTTGACATGGACGTTGGTCTTTGCTCTTAGGTGACGTAAAATTATCACTAAGAAATAATTTTGCAAATTTCATTTTATTCATATGCATGTGGGATGGTTGACATCAAGGTCTGAAGAGGAAAATGGGTTAACATGTCATTTTTACATCTAAACGAAATGTAGGTAATTATCCTATCCTATAATACGAGCTCTGTCTGAAGCGATATTTCCCACGATCTCGAAATCTAGCGGACAGGTTTTGCTTGAACTTTGCATTTGAGAGTGTTATGGTCCAAAACTAAGTTTGGAAACAGCCTCAACCTCAGAAAAAAACCTGGTGTGGTTTATAATAATTTGAGCACAAAGGAGGTATATGGTATACGTCAATGTCATACTAACTAAACACACCAGTTAACTAAATAGTGTTCAAGCTAAAACCGTTTATGATGAAGACTCTTGATCAATATGCTAGCAATTAAGCTTATAGTACCACGGTATCCTAAATGTTGGTAAAATAATATAGTGGCTTTACTCAATGTTACTTGAAACCAAAAATCAATACGTGACCAAAGTAATGAGTCACCTTCTGGAAAGTTCCACGACGTCATTGCGCATTCGCTTTTGTGAACCCCGTCGTCGCTTTGATCACCCAGTTGCAGTGTTTCCATTCGCGGGATTTTTATCCCGTTAACGGGATTTTTAGACCCTGAGCGGGATGAAAACGGGATGCGGGATAAAACGGGATTTTTATGAAGAGGAAAACGGGATTTAGCGGGATATTTCAAATTTACAGACAACTTTTATTTTACGCAATACAACTGCAGCACAAACAAAAAAATTACAGCTGATGATTCATTGATTTTTTTTCTTACACCATTTCCTGCAAAAATGTGCAAACAAACAGAATGTGCTTTGTTATACTATTTTGAAAAATTGTGGATTACATATTTTGTACTTTGTGGGAGAGTTTAACTTTCTGATTGGTCAGGGAGAAGACGGTTGGTCAACGAACCAATGGGATGGAATCTACGAATAAGTTTCAAAAAAGTTCTTAGCATCATAGCATCTGTTATCTGTCTCCAAGAAAATTGTTTGTCCCAAAATCTTGAATAGATGTAAATCAAGATGTACCGTAAAGTACATCCTGTCCCAAGCACTTCAAGTACACCAGATGCAAGAAATTTTAATAAAAAACGGCAAATTTTCTGTGGATAAAGCTTATCCTGGTTAATATATGTATTGTATCATTTGATAATTTTTTCTATACCTAAGTATTAAAATATTATTTACATATTTTTTTCTATTGAATTAAAACCATAAATTCCTTACTTTCCTTACCTTCCCAATTCTGTACATATAAACTGATGCTTTATATTTTTTAATATGATAAAGGCCTTTTAGAGTTTTTAGGCTTAAAAGTTTAGCTTGTGGTTCTTGTTCATTAGGGCCTCTGTTTTCGCCAATAGTAAAAGGCAAGAAAAGAAATGCAACTAGAAGACTAAAATAGATAAATAAATTTCAAACAAAGCATATTTAAATAGGCTACTTACATTTATGTTAATTTATTTTAAAGAAGTAAAACGTTTTTCTTCAGGAAAATCAAAGCATTCTATTTTAGTTGAAAGATATTTGAGTAATTTTATTTGAGCCCATGTATTTTTCTTCTACCTATGTTTGATGAAATTGATAATGCAGATATTTAGAAAGAGTATAGCTGACATAATATAAAATTCTTTAAAAGAAGTTCTATAGGTAACCATCATTATTTCATGTATGACTGCAGGCTTAGTTATATCATATAAATATTCAGAAATTTAACAAATTTCAAGAGAAGTCATAAATGATCTATGTAGTTAGCAGCATAACGTTTAAAAGTAGAGATTATTTGCCAACCAATGACTTTGGCAAAACATAATTACTCTTCAATTATTAACATTATATCATGAAACTTGTGTTCTTTTTATAATGGAAAAGCAAAGAGTAGTTTTCATCACTAGGACGGAAAGTGGCTTTTGTCTGTGCTCAATAAGCACAGAAAAACACTTTTCATCACACTGTACGGGAAACAGCTATATTCATCACCAGCTGAGAGTGTAGAAAAACCGTTTTCCCACTCTAGAGAGGGAAAATCAGCTGTTGATTTTCCCACACTAGTAATTAGTTATGATTACTGACACAAGTAGCGCTAGCAGTGCTAAGAGTATATTATTCCCTAAATCAGCTGTTCTCAATAATGTAATCAGCTGTGTAAAACAGAATCACTGTTTTCATTGTACTGCGGAAATCAATTGAGCATCCATAGGTGGTTTCTTAAACTTGCATTATTTAATTAATTACTATTATTAATTATCTACACTGTGATGAAAAATATCGTTCATAACTCGAGTAGAAAGTGTTATTCCGTGCCTTGATCGAAATTCCGCGCTCAGCTAAAGCCTCGCGCATAAACTCGATCTCGGCCCGGAAAAGACACTTTCCACTCTTGTTATGAAATATACTATTCCATCCGAGTGATAAACAACGTTTTTCATCATACTGCAAAAAAATAAAATGGATAGCTCATTTTAAGGTAAATTAATTCAAATTTAATTTTCTGTTTAGATCCTACACGTTTATCAGTTGACTTCCATCTTAATTTAAATATTCCTTATAAATAGCTGATATATACGTTAAAGTAAATAAATGTCAAAATCTTGCATTAAAATTGTAGTCTGCAAGTCGTTTTTTTTTTTTTTTTTACATTGACCCCAATTGACCCTATATTTGATTTGAATTAGTATGATTTTTGCTTAAGAAAAAAAAACAACTTTTGAGGTTAACGCACGGAAAAAAATGCTACAGAAAACGCTGACTTTGTGGACTAAATACAGGCCAGAAAACGGCTGTTCTACGTGCAGTACTGTATAATGAAAACGGGATTTTTCCGGATAAACGGGATATTTTGATGCATATTAGCGGGATAAAACGGGATTTTTTTGATGGGCCAGCGGGATATTAATTTTTGTCGAGTGGAAACACTGCCCAGTTGGCCCTGGAATCTTCCTCTTTCGTCGCTGGGCTGTCGTCGCGTACACTTCGTGTCGTGCTTGTGGGAACATTTTGCTTATCTGTGGTCACTTTTAAGGTAAGAATTTTATTTTTAACAGTGAATGTTTTACGTTTAACTAGTATTATCGCTTGTTGCTGATACTCTTGTTTATTTGGTGTGGGGTTGTCTATTTGATGTAATTAATTTTTTTAGCCATATTGCTTCCGATGTTTTACAACCAGCGGAAACTCATCTTTATACTAATTAGGCTATTTACTATACTCAACAATCATGCAAGTCCATGGGAGACAGCACTTTTCTTTTATTACACGAAAATTCCTGGTAACTTATTTGATTATAGCGAAAAATGTTCCACTTCCGATATCTTCCCTGACGTCATCAAGATGGCCTTGTGTTTTCGTTTTCTGACGAAATATGCAACTGCGTAGTTTTGTTTTTCACACTTGTAAAATACTAGGCCCAGATTAAATATTTTCCAATCAGAATTTTTAATTTTAACTTGATTTTTATTATTTTTTCTAATATCCCAAATGTGATAACTATAGTAGGATTCACGAAAATAGTCCGATGAGAGTCAATGCATTGTTGCCAGATTTATTCTAAAACACATTTTTATACTGTATTACACATGGTAAACATAACAAAAAATGACAACATTGCAGGGCGAGAGGGGGTGAGGGGGACACAGCTGTTTAAATTTCCATCGGACTATTTTCGTGCATCTTACTATAGGCGGCCGAAAATCCGTTATCTTCCCTGACGTCACCAAGATGGCCTTGTGTTTTAGTTTTCTGACGAAATATGCAACTGCGAAATATGCAACTGCGTAGTTTTGTTTTTCACACTTGTAAAATACTAGGCCCAGATTAAATATTTTCCAATCAGAATTTTCAATTTTAACTTGATTTTTATTATTTTTTCTAATATTCCAAATGTGATAACTTAGGCCGCCGAAAATCAAGGTGAATCAGTAGCCTATTGCACCATTGACGTGTCAGACGTAGCCTATTTATTCCATGGTTCCAACCCAAGGGGTGGAGTTGACAAAAATTTATTTTTCCCAGGGGCGGAGGCGAGCGCATGAGGAACACAGGTTACCAAAACTCTGTGTGGGGATTTTTTTTTTTATCAAAATAATAAAACTTCATGCAACTTTGCCTTATGCCTTTTGTGCTGCTATGTCATGTTATTTACATTTAGCCTAATTTAATAATTTTCATTTCCCAATCAGATAGTATTAAGTTTATATTTGGCATAGGGCCTAAAATTTTATCACACCGGAATGTTCATTTTTAAGAAAAAAATATTTTCAAAATTTAAAATTTTTCAAAACTCAAAAAGGCCTAGAGGCCTACAGTATGTAAAAATCAATAAATTAAGCCTAAATAACAATTTCATAAGCAATCAAAAAGTTGACAAATTGAATTTTGTAAGGAATGATAGGCCTAATTCAAGTTTACGTAAGAATAGCCTATGACAATTTAAACAATTGATTTTTTCTGTTGGAATAAATCGTAAAATTTAATTGAAAGGCCTTACAATCGATATATTGCATCAGATCAACGGATACAATTGATGTATCGGATAGGCCTACGATAGGCTAAGTAATTTATATCGCATCGGAAGAAAATATTGATGTATGATTATTCAATCATATGTAAGATAAAAATTTTATTCAATCAACCAATGGATAATTTTTAATAGGCCTATCGGAATGCATTAAAAATAAACAAATTGAAAACAAAACAACATCACTAATAACTAATAAAACTAACATTAAGGGTATATTACTCCCCAACAACTTTTAGGCAAAAGGGTCCTCTCCAGAGCCATGGAAATTCACACAAGTGATCTGCCAAATTAGTTTGTTCTTGTAAAACCTTCATACAATGTTCATTATCACAAATCATTTTTGGATAGGCCTAGTTCTCTAAAGCCATAGTAATAATAAATTATTTCACTAATTATTAAATCTCCACCAATGAAAAAAGTAAATATTGTAGCCTACATTAAATAAATCATGTTTATTAATAGTACATATCTGTTATGATCTATGGACATTTCATCAGACCCGATACATCTCACTATGGATAACCTCTGAACCACCGAGTACACTTAATAAAAAGGTTTAAATACCTGTTCGGCCAAATGGTCTTTTAATCCTCTGAGCGTTCAATATAGCACCCCTTGAGCGTTACGCATTTTTTTTAGGATTTGCATACTTTCAAATAAAAATTAAAAAGATATATTTTATGACCTAGCATTATAAATGTATATATTATATGAAAGTAAATAAAATGGACTGTCTAAAAATACAAAAATTAATACGCTTATTAATTGTTATAAAAATTAGGCTATAGGTTAAAAATTTAAAAATTACAAAAAAAATATTTTATGTAACTTTGCTCTCCCCAAAAATAACTTTAGAAACACATAGGGCCTAATCAAAATTCCAAGATATCCATTTTGTTTAGAATTTCATGCAGTTTAAGAAAACGTATAATTAATATAACCTTATTAATATAACATTTCTAACCTTAAAACAATCGGTAAAATATGTATTTCAATGTTTACAAAGTTAGCAGTTTTTTCCCAGATGTTTCATTGCATCTTACAAACAACCAATCACGATCCGTCATTTGAAATGGGTGTTTTTGGATAGCTTAGAACCTCCCGGTAACAGCGGTAGCGTTCACGGGTCCATTTCTGTCATTCACTATAAAGTTATGTCATGTTTTCGAAAACGCTCGGAGACCGAAAAGCTGGGCCGAAAAATCGATGAATAACGCTCGGAGGGTTAATGTAGTTACAGCTGTTTCATGTTTTTAAAAACACGTCTTCAGGTCAAATGTTTTTTTTTCTCCACATGGATGTCGTCACAATTAAAAAAAAAAACACAAAACAAACACAAACGGGCGCAGACATTTTAAAATTGGATTGGCCAAAAAATACGTCATGACTTGTTGTGAAGCTACCGGTGCTGCACATGACGCAATTTTGTATTTTTTGTTCAATTCAATGTTTAAATGTCCGCGTCTGTTTGTGTTTGTGTTCTGTGTATTTTAAATTATGACGACATCCATGTGGAGAAGAAATTCAGTTTTGACATTTGACCAGTTTTTTAAAAAACACGAAACAGCTGTAGTCTTTAACTACATTAAAGGATCATTGGCGGAACAGGTATTTAAACCTTTTCATTAAACGATATATCTATATTTAATCCATCCGATGCGATATATCAATTGATATTTTCATACGCTAGGAAGGTAGGCGCTACAGAAACTGTAACTTACCACATTAATACAATTAATCACTTTATATGTAATACCTAGGAATACTTAGTACTTTTTGGAAACACTCATGGGGCTTCCTGAAAGTGAACAATTAATTAATTTTGATTACAATTTATTAATTCTAATACTAAATAAGTATTAGGTTATCTAAAGATCTGCCCTAACCTTACTATTTCCTTAGGAGCAAAAATAACATGACACATGACTTATGACTTTTTGTCATAACTTTTTATCATACCTCGCACTGTTAAGCCTCCACAGCGGTTTTAATGAAACCCCATTTTCAGTTTTCGGGCTCTAGTGACTAACCGGGTGGTTATAGAAAATCTTATGGAATGACTTTAAAATCATGCACAGATGAACAATTTTTGTCAGACTTAAACATTTTGCCGTATCTCTGTTAATCTTAAAACAGGATTTAATGTATTTGAACTTTGATGGTCTTGAATAGAGGCAAATTGGCGGTTCTAGTCCAACGGTAATGTCATGCATATTTTTGCACGTCTTAAAACTGGTAAATTGAGCTCTAAACGAAAACCTTAAAGGAGGGAACTGGGAAGGGGGATTATGATTAAATGATCAGCTCGATGTAGCCTACTGGTTATTTTTGATACGCGCCTGACATATTTCAAAATAAAAAATGTGTTAACGGGTTTTTTGAGCTTTGTTGAGAGAAAAAATATGAGCTATTTTTGAAATCTGTGTGAAATTTCCGACATTGTGGAAAAAAATTTCCAATTTTTTATGGCCATAGCTTAACCCTTGAGAGGTCGCTTAAAATTTAAAACGCCGTCTCTCGCTCAAGGAAGTTTCCTCCGGGTTTCAAGTAAATGTATTCTAAATACTTTTATTGTTTGAAATAAAAACAGAAAATGATTATAAAATAGATTTCAAGCTATATCCCTGCAAAACAGAGCAAGAAAGGCAAAGTTAATCTGACAAATGTAATTATCATAACTATTATGGATTATACATAACATGTTTCACTTTTTTACTCAAAATTTAATATTTTTTAATAACACTTTTGTGAAATAGTATAAAAATAATAAAAATAACATTTTGGAGTAAAAATAAAAAAGCTTTTGTAAAAACTCAAATATCGGAATACATAAAAAATTACTATGAGGTTTCCCTGCATAAACCATAAATTAAATACTACAACAATGATTCTACAATCAATTCAAATAATTATACATAGAAAAATAAAAAGTGACTTCAAATAAAAACAAATCCTAAATGGCAAATGTAGCCTGAACAATTACAAATAATCAAATAAAAACGATCGCACATGGACTCTTCCTCCGGGTCCTCAAAACACACAAGAACGCTTACGGAGGAATCGTCCAGCACCTCAGGATAGCGCTCGTCAAACTCACCCTGGTCGCTGAAGGCGGGATAGGGGGAGGTCAAATGCGGGGTGAGGAGGGGGGCGACAGCTACACAAAAGTACAGTGCTGTCAACCCCAAGATATATATTTCCCACAACAAAAAATATTGACCCGAAGAATTCCTCCGCTTAGCGTCCTCTCGAGGGTTAACTCAATAATTACCATTGAAACTAAGTAAACTATCCGTTACACAAATAAAAATTATTGAGTTAAAAAGCAAAATTGTGTTCAACGATGTAAGGAAGTATTTTAGGGCACATTTACACAAACTATTTTCTTTATTTTGATCCATGGAATCACCCCACAAGGTTTCAGAAGAAAGTTACCTTTCCACGGGCTAAGTTAACACTATGCATGTAGATATAATGGATAGATAAATGGCCTAAGCCTATCTAACACCCTTACTTTCTACAACTTTGTGAGTAGAAAATTATATACTGTGTATTTACATAAATATACCAAATTATTTTTTTATGAGACTCAGTTCAGCAGATAAGCGCTTGAGAATAAGCGTAGTTTACGTGGTAAACAGTCCAAGTTTACCACACACACTCACAGTCTAAGTTTACTTGGCATAATCCTAACCAAATTTGCCATTTTCAAAAAGATTACACTACCTTAAATGCTTTTTGACCTCTTTACATGAATGGTTTAGCCTAATTAGATAAATAATGAGAACTCTCATTTTAGGTGCCTGAATTGATATGGAATCCAGCCCCATGTGGAAGCTGACATCCCTGTGCTGCGTGAGATGACCAAAATGTGCTACAGTCACAGTAGGCCTAGAATAACATATTTTTAATGCCTATCGTTTCCCAACTTAGTCTTAAGATAGTAACAAATAGGCCATCACTATGTGGGTTAGTGCATGCCTTTATGGACTCAACTGTGGACTGTTTGTTATACCAAACTGAGAAGTGGTGTCAAGTAGCCAATTGAGAAAGTTGGATGCAAGAAACTTATTTTGTATATCTTCTATAAGTTAATTTTTTTTTGCAAGTTAAAGTTTTAAGTACTTTGTCGTCGCAGATTTCTCCTTAATACATTATTATCGACGGTATCAAAGTATTGATATATGTTTATGGATGGATGACTTAATATTTTTATGTTGAGTCGCAAACGTATTTACATGCGAATCATAAAAAAAAATACCTCTTTTAGGTTAAGGATTATCAACCTATTATGCGTTCTTAAAGATGATTTCATTATTTACAATTTGCTGTATTACATTAAACTTAGAAATGTGGAAAGAGGCTCTCCTATTCGACAAAATTATTATTATTATGTATCTTGCTGCTTATTTCCGTTGATATAACATAGTGTTGATTTTGGATTGAAACCGTCTGCCAACTTGAACTTGCACTACTTCTCATTCCTTCCTTATATCTAGGTTACATACTTGTGTAGATACTAGTTCAAATTAAAAATTAAGCTTATAATTTTTATATTATTAATAGTTGGAAAAATTTCTCTACTTCATCATTAGTTAAGATTAAAATTAAAATATAATATTGTCGTCGAACACCTTATTCATATGGGGCCTGAATTAATTGCAAAGCTAATTAATCAGTAAATCAAGGAATATCAGGTATTTGCCTAGCCTTTATACAAATCCTTTATGTAATTTATGGAACTGGAAATGACTTTATTCATTGGATTTTTATACTCATAATTTTAAAATATAGCATAAGCTCAAAAGATTAAACTTAATGCATTAACATATATAATGAAACTAATGATTTATGATCTCTTGGATCCCAAGCCACTTCATAATTAGTATTCAAATTGAAATCCCATGCCATTACTAAACAACAGTATAACTTGTTGCTGCACTTGCATTTGATCAATGCATTAAACGTCGATAATTCTTGCTTGGACGGATTTTTTTATTGAAACTTCGCCGTTATGAGAAATTATTGCAACTATTAGGGATTACTTTAATCGTCGATAATTCATGGAAATAACATATTTTTGACCTTTCATCTTATTGCAATTATCTATCAATTGTTTGTAAATAGTACTTTACTAGTATCTAGGTGTTGAATTGTATTTTAGAGTTATATTTTAGCATTAATAATATAATAAGAAGTTGGGAAATGAGTTGGGTTGAATACGCTTCATTGTAAGCAGGATCTGTGGTTTCAGCGAGCTAATGTTCTGATGTTGTTGATTCCTTGTACTTTTTAGTCGGGAATCCAAAATCGATCTTAGTTTTCCTGGCCCGGCCTGCAATTTTGCCTTCGTTTTTGTAAAAGTGACTTTTCCAGGAATAAATCAAGATGAGTTTTCATATAATGGTTTTTGTGTATATCTCTACATCCTAGAATCTTATATCAGACTCTCTATTGAGGACTTCTGGTATGACAAAATGGTACTTCCTTCAAAGCCAGGTAAAAGGCTTAATATTACGCTCCTCACAATTATTTATGAAGAACATTGAAAACATATCAGCCTAGAACTGAAAAAAATATTTCTGAATATGACACATACTAGGTAAGCAATTTTCTTGGTACAAATAATTATTAATCGTGAAGCTTAAAACTGAAGCGTGTTAACCATATTCTTGTTTGTTCTTTAGTGGAAGTCCGAATGGTAATGTTTCTATATTACTCCCATGAATTGTACGCCATTTGAATTTTAACCTTACAGATGATGGTTGGATATGAATTTGAGGTATGAGAGTGAGGAAAACACAATTTTAGAGGATAACACTTCAATGATTTCTGGATCATAAAGGTAAAAGATATAAGCCCAACTGCGTACACATTTACTCTGCTTAGGTTTGAAATCAGTAAGAATTATCTAATCTGCAAGACTCTGTTTCAGCATCGTTCTTCAATTTTAAGCATGCACGCATGTATCAATCTGAGAAAAAAAATATGAGAAAACTAATCCTATTTTATTGAACAAAACTTTTAGGAGTCTTGATAGTTTTGATAAATGATCTGAGAATAGAGATTATGAAATCGCTTACTGAATTTTGAAACAATAATAAAAATGAATTCAGTAACTATATTTAAAGTGAAATCTGGAATTGATGTGACATGTTAAGTATTTTTAAATGAACAAAAATGTCAACATTTGAAATTGCTTGTTGATTCGTGGTACAAATTATTCTTTTAATGACTGTTTAGTGGAAATAAACAATACTAATGTTATTGAAATTGATTGAACATAAAGAAAATGAAGCAATATGATAATGGAAAAACTTTCATCTTGTTAAGAAGACAAGATATGGAATTTTACTGTGTTAACTTGCTTCTGGTGCTGGGATCAGATCAGCTACAAAAAATCATAGAATCTGGATATTTGTTATTGCTTTTCTTGTTTAACACAATCTTTGTTGCGTTCTTCACGTATTTAGATACCTATCATTTTAGATGCTGTGCATAAAAGGTTACTCTTCATTTATGAAGGAACAAGATTATACCTGGAGAGTGACTGAGTAGAACAGACTTGATGAAGGAAGCAATTTCTTTCAGTCTTGTCAGAAATCCTACGTACACTGTGTAAAGTTTCTACTGTAATATTTAACTGCTAAATATAAAAAAAATTAATCACCATAAGTTAAATTAAATTCTTCAGAAAGACAGTCTTTAGTTTTTTAAACTACAAATTTATATTGAATAAACAAAACTTTAAGGTTAACCAACTTACTTGTATGCTTAAGAAAACATTGCTCTTTTTTGCGTCATGTGAGCTTACCAAACTTCCGAGCTCCGTGTTGATTCAGATTCAAAATTATCTTCAGACGTCTTAAAAAATTATCTGAGTTATCTTCAGACATACTGAGAGGCCACTTCATTATTATGAATAATATATCCAAATTAGTTTGAAAGTGTGAATTAATAATTTTTTGATAAATTTAGGAGTGTTAATGGTGGTACTGGTTTACAACATTTTTCCTGATATATTTTGTTATCTCTTTCAATTGTATAATCTTGGAGTTTGACTTAATTTTTTTCCTTACAAGCACTTTTTCAGTACCGTATACACTTCATCTGCTCAACAGCCTTCCAGTGGTTTTTGCCCCCTAAGCTTCATATTGCGGCTTTTCATTTAGTATTTTAGTTGCAGTTATGTTCACAGAGAAGTGCTAACTGTCTAAACTCCTTTTTATTTCAGATCGTTCAGTGCAGCATCAATATTTTGTAGCTGTGGCCTTAGTGAAGTTCACACTTAAAACTTTGGTTTTAATTTTTCAGCACCTCCGTGTTAATGGAAAAAGTGAAAAAGTATTCACGGTAGTTTGAAGGTTAGCAGTCATTTGGAACTATCCGTATAAGAATTTTGCCACAGTTCTGCTAATCACTGGAGTAAAATTGTTAAATGATTGTAATGTAATGGATTGCAGTATTTCAATGTTTGATACTTGACGACAGAGTTTAGGGATACAAAGAATCTTCTAATACTTTTTCTCTAGAATTTTTTGATCTAATACTGGCAAATCCCGAGGTATGTACCCTACCAATTAATAATTTAATACCTGTGCTATAACTGAAGATGGCCTCTCGGTTGTCTTAACCAATTCATTAGAGGTAAAAAATTGAGTTTCATAATTTTAAAGAGAATGGCACTGATTCATGTAAGTTAATTTCTCTGACGATGTCCTTTCAATAGGCTAAATGATGTGTTCTTGTCGCACAAACTTGAAGTTCAAATGCCATGGTATTTTTTGTACTTTGCTTTAACACCCTTTTTATTGCCATTTTCAAAATTAAGATTATTTTCAATTTTCAAATTCAACTATCAAGTAAAATAACCATAAGAAATCTTGTACAGTAGTTAAAAACTATAAATAGAGGTAGGGAAAATCTATACTGTTTAACCCTTTTTGTACTCGCGCAGTGGTCTGTGTAGGACCCCCATTTATAAATGTTTATTTATTTTTCAAATACAAAATATTTTTGGGAACTAGGAAAATGGAGTGTAGTTGCTGATACGTTTTTTTGTAAGTATTTAATTAAAATTCACCTGGTTATCTCCATTTAGTCATTCCAAAAAATATTTTCGCCGGTACTAACTCAGTGTATTACACAGATTAAAATAAAATAATACATTTATGAGAACAATTTAACCATCCTTTTTATTTTTGTTTAGGAGAGGAAAACCCACATCAATAAGTTTATTCCATAGATTTTTTTCCTGTAACTGGCTTTTATATGAAATAAAAAACTTTTAGGTGGAAAAATTTCATCCCTAAAATTAACTCACAAAACAACTTTACAACTATTAACTACTATGTACAGTAACATAGTTGAGAATAAAAACGTAAAAAACAATAAATATAAGAATAAAATTTTTCCAAACTAGTTGGAGTACTTGATAACATTCTTGGCTCAGACACATTGGTAATTTACATGGTATTTACATTTGACATAGTACTTGTTTGTTTTAACCAAAATAAACTTTAGAATTCATTAAAACACATTTTTTATTTCCATAGTAAGTGACTAAACACATGTTAAAATAAGGCAGATGACAAAACATTAGTACTTGCGTAGGGGGTATCACCACCTCAATGCACCGTACGCAAATTACGCACTGTGGAAATTGTCAGAATCTGACCTGGCTGCCTCCATAATGTTGCCATTTGAAAGTACTGAGAAGCGCAAGGCTGTATAAAAAAATAACTAGCTAGAAACACAAAATTTCCTACCTTATGAGGAGGAAGGGGGTGTTCTGTGAACACCCCGCGTGAGTGCTTAGGGGTTAAATATGTTGATCTGATTTTTTACAGGTGTCTTTTCTATATTTTGCAAAGGGTTAAAATTCAAATATGAAGTTTGATTCTTGTTACTGTCATCAGGAGTTGGTTTAATTACCCTAGATCATCGAACTTGAGGATATGATATCTATTTCATTAAACACCATGTTTGAAGTGTAAAATGAATACATTGGAGAGAAACTAAAGTCCCTTCATTTGGAGCTGTGGGAAGTTGGTTGCATGGTTCGTTAAGCGATGCTGCAAGGAAACACTCTTGGGTACCTGATCATCTCAGATGGTAACATTGAGAGAAATTTGGTTTGCAGATTATTAATTCCACTTTGAATTAAGAACATTGCTTTATTTTATTTTGAATACATTTTTCATTTCATAACTGTGTTGCCGACAAAACTTTGTTGTGGAAATTTTTATTCAAAGATAAAGTTTATTTAAAGTCTTTTGTTGCCCATTTTGTAATACTTGCCATATAAGTTTTAACTTGTATTATCTTGACAAGTTGAATTTTTAACATTACATCTGCGATTCTGTTTGTTGTCTTCAAGCTAAAGAAGGCAATTTACAATTTTTTTTTTTAAATTGATGTTAAAAAAGTGTTTACACTCATTATAGTGTACTGGTATACTTGTCTGTTCAGCAGTCCTCATCTTGCATTTCAAAGTGAATTTATTTGCTGCTGATCACTAATTCAGTTATGCCAAGAAAGTGAGGAATCAACGTGAAAGTTGTGAGCCCGCCCTATGTGAGTTAAATTTATTTTCATCCTTTTACAAAGTCGAATTTATTGTTTTAACTTCGAATAGTTGATTGCATATAGATTCAGTGATCAACGATATCTTATTCATTAACATTAATTGGTATTCATATGTGAAAAACACTATAAAAAAATCAACTATTTGTTGATGATCGTATGATAAAGGTAATTCTATATAGTTTTAGTATAATGATTCAAAATTGCTTTTACCGATTCTCAGCTTATAATCAGTATTTAAGAGAAACTGTTTTATATCTATAGTCTTGCAACGTTTTATTGTTCATCTATACTTGGAAGCTATGTTTTGAAAGTACCAACTAAGCTAATTGTGAAATAATTCTATAGTCAATAAGACATCATAGAAACACTTTGAATTTCGAAGAACCTACACATACCAGAAGGTATTAAAATTGAGGAACATGGTACAGACAAAAAAATCAGTTGCTAGAATGGTGAAGATATCTGATGGAGCTACTACTCATAAATCATTCAGCTGACATAATTTATTGAAAGGACCTTTAATGCCTTTGCGAATCAGGTAAAGCTACAAATTGAAAACTTTTCATTACCCAGGTAACAGTCCAATATGTTAATATTTTTCATAGTTTCTAAATCTCTAAAGAAGTGTGAATGAAAATATAAATTATTTCAAATTTTAAATACCAAATTAATTAATATTTGGTAAAAGTATAAATCTTTTTGTCTTTTGGAATAACATTTGGCCCTGTATGGTCCAATTATAGATTTATAACTTGAAGCTCAAGGACCCATTGTTTAAAACATGTTTTTGAGGTTGTATTATCACACTGCGACTGTTCCAACAATATACTATGAGGTTTTAATTTTTATTTTTATTCAATGGACTAGAACTATGCAATATTAAAGGTTATTAACGTTTTATATTTGGTGGTATAGACCAACTAAGAGTTTTTCTGGACGGTAAAAAAGTCTGCAATATGTTGAAGAAGCGAATCTGTCGAAGATATTCACTATTGGCGTCGCTGCAGTGAATTAATATCTACTGGAATATCCACAAAATCTACTGGAATATTCACGTAAGCAGTAAACATAACTAATCTCGTAAGTTTTTTTGTAGGCTTCTTTCTGTTGAATCAAATTGAATTATATGCTTTAGTGCATGAGCTTATGTGTTTGGAATCAAAGTATTACACAAACAGAAAAATGACATCTATTATAATTCATAAACTTAGATGAGTATTTTTGGCTAGGAAAAGTACTTGGCGACTAAAAACTTCAGTATTGTTGTATTTTGGGAAGAGTCGGTCACTGCAAAGTTGAAAATGCCGTTTGGTTACGGCACTTGTCGTTGACAATCTCCGTTTTGGTATCTCACCGTTGACTGGTTTCCACACTAGCCATAATGTGTGGTGGCTAGTGTTAAGTCTTCACTCACCTCTGGTTGGTTCCTGCAAGAAGCGACAAGTCGTCGCAGACAACATGACATGGCAACGTGAGTGACAGAAACCATTTATTTTTTAAGGTGTCTCTTAATTTGTTATTGAGTTGTGAGGTGACCGTTCGCGGAATACAACCATGTTGGAAACGATAAAAATAAAAAAAAAATACTGGAGGGTAAAAAAGAAAGAAAAAAAGGGATAGTACATATAAGTGTAAAAATACATATTCTTGTCCTTAGCCTTAAATATAAAAAATTCAACACAGACTTTCATTAAGAAGTACTTAAGAATTGTGCTTACTGTTAGGTTCAATGAAAAAATCTGATACAAAATATCTAGCCAAATGTTGCCTCTAACTTATTTACCAGTTCAACATCACACAGAGATTTCATACCAATTAACAATGTTTAATACATTAAAAAACAACTAGATTGATATGCTAGAAAGTTTTACCATCTTATTGGTATTATTTCATTAAGTTAGCTGTAAAAGTTATCATGCATACTTTCATAATCCTTCAATTTGATATTAAATAATTTCTTCATGAATGATATGCAAGTGAAATGTCGTGATTTGTTTTTTTCTAATCAGTGATGGAAAATGTCTGTAATAATTTACTTAACAGTAACATAAACTAATAATCACCAACAACGAACTTAAAACAACGAAGATAAAACTGGGATAAATTACCAAGCAACATACTAACTAGAATTTTATAATTTTTTCAATTCAGTTATTACCTAGACTGAGAAACCTAATGCAGCATTGAAGTAATCGATATGCATTGCGCTGTCTGTTAGTGTACATAGACACATAGGCCATCATCAGACAAAGAGGAGACGTTATTTAATCAGTGCTAAAGCGTTAAAAAATACATTTTGGTGAAAACTACTGAGTTTTTAAGAAAATGATTTTTTCACCACGTATTTCAGAAAAATTTTTCAACAGAATTGTCGTCTGATAATTGTAAACTGATTGAAAGAAACTGATGAGGTGAACAATCAACTGACAGGTAATGAAACATGTTACTTTAGAAATCAGGTGCTAATTTATGCTTGCTAATATTTTTTTAAAGACTCAGTTACACATTTTTTCTTTTAAATTTGTTGGTTTTATTGTTCACAAAATTTTGGCCTAATTGTATTTTACAAGTAGTAAAAGATTATAATGTTTTTTTTCTATAATTTGTAATTGGTCCTGTAATCCATGAAAAAATAATTCATACACATATCTAAGCAGTCTTATAGTATTAAAGCTTTAAAATGGCATATATTTTTAAATTTTTTTTTGAGGATTAATAACTTTTGACTTTAAAATTCATTATTATTTAAAAAAAAATTAAAATAAAAAGATTAACAATTTTGACTAAAGTATTGCCTGTGTGCTGTCAGTAAATAAGAAAAATTTCCAATCAAGGTCTATGCTTAGCTCAGCAGAAAAACCAACACAAGATCTATTATAACAATTTTAAGATTTTCCCACTTAATATGCTACAAGGAAAAAATACACATTTTATGAAACAAGTACTTTACTACTGAGTAATTAATCTTAAAGAAAATGCCATCCTAAAGAAGAACTTAACAGGCTAAATAATTATAGGGTGATAATACACAGAGAGAAGAATATCTTTATACTCGCCTACGGCTCGATGGGGGCTTGCCCCGAATTCGTTAATTGTTCTAAGTCTTAAGAACTGAACAGGCTAGTTGAGGCCTCCACCCCAACTCTATACTTATCTTCTCTGACTTTTTTTAATAGTTCAGGAAATCTTAAGCATTTAAGATATTCTCTTGATATTTAAAGTTTAAATTTATACTTTTGTTTTATATTTTATAAAAAATGCTCAGGGTGTGTTTGTGGAGCTAAATTTCAGTCATCCAAGTGTCATAACAGTAAATAAAAAAATATTAAAATAACTCAAATTTTGTGAAAGAATTTTGAAAATACGCCTTTTTTGGGGTGAAGAGAGTGAAATGCTACAAAATCTTAAGGGCCGAACTTAAAAAGCATCTAAAAAATATAATGCTGCCAAAAAATACATCGTTATGGCAGTATCTTTACCGGGTTTAACAAAATCACCGAAAACTATACATAAAAAAGGTTAATAATTTAGTGTTTTCACAGTCTTTTTACTAATCTTGGATTGAAATCGGCCAATGGCTGCTTCTATAGAAAGAACTAGATATATTCACAGTTTATACCAAATTTGAGGCATGTATGTGTCATAAAAGTAAACGATAAATATTGAAATAGAGCTATTTTGGTGAATTTCGATAATATGAAAGTACGCCAATCTTTACGGGTGAAGGGGGTGAGATGCGGCAAAACTGCATTGGACTGAACTTGTAGAACGTTTACAATATAATGTAATACTAGCAAAACAAATATCAATATGGCAGTGTATTTGGGAGAATAAAGTAATTTACAAACACTTTACACGAAAACATGTTAAGAATTTTGGGTTTTTCAAGGTTTTTTGACTTAATTATAATTCAAATTGGTTAATGGCTGCCACAAAGGTAAGATCTAGTTGATACCATAATATGTACTAAAGTTCAAGCATCCGTGTGCCATATTAGTTAATAAAAAATTTTAAAATAGCGAGATTTTTGTGAAAAAATTTGGAAATTTTGAAAGTAAGCCCTTTTTTAAGGGTGAAGGGAGTGAGATACGGCAAAATTTCACAGGACTAAACTTGTAGAGCGTCTAATTCCTGACCACGAATCATCCCTCAGATTCGAGATAGAACCTCTCGTTCAAAAGTTACAGAGTATTTAGAAAATGCCTTACATGGTGTAGATTTTACCATACAAAATTTTAGGGGGTTAAAATTTGAAAACTCAATGTTTTGCGATTTCCCCTTTGTATTAACCATACAAACTACGTGTGTACCAAATATCAAGTTTCTAGCTCATCCGGACCAAAAATTACGATTTCTCTATTGTTCCAGAACCGGCAAAATCCCACTACTTATGTTTAAAAATCCGGAAAAAGTGAAAAATGTATTTTGTGAGTAAACGAGAGGAGATACGGTGAAATATGTTAAGATAAAAATTTTAGATATTTAAAAGATCTATCAAAATTGTTATGTAAAAGTTTTTGTAGAACAAATCGTTTAGTCACTAGAGCCCAAAAACCAAAAACGGGGTTTCATTAAAAACGCTCTGGAGGCTTAACGGTGCGAGATGTGATAAAAAGTTACAGGACCAAAGTTGTAGATAATCTAATTCCCTATCGTAGTATTGTTCTCAAATTTTAGATAGGACGAAGCGTTTGGCCGCTAGAGCCAAAAAACTAAAATTACAATTTCGGAAGTCCGCCATTTTGAATTTTTTTTAGTAGGTTAAAACTACAAATTTGCAAGTTTAAGATTTTATCCTTAGCATTGACCATTCAGGCTAGACGTGTGCCAAATTTCAAGTCTCTAGCTTAAATAGTTATGTCAGAACTTCGTATCCCATATAAGTGAGTGAGTCAGTTACACATGGGGCTGTATATATTATGGATTAGTTTCTGATACTTGATTCTGTTTGCCAAGAAGTCAACTTGTATAGAACTCAAAAAAGTAAAACACAGTTTTTAATTTTATATTTGTGTGATCCTAGAGATTAAAAAAAAATTCTTGGAGGTTTTCAGCAGCCATTCTTACACGAGAAAGTAAATTCCAGAAAATGTAAATTAAAATATATATGTTCTACTGTTAGTTAACGCAAAACATATTATTAAACTAATGTCGATTGAGGTCCATGTATCCTACATCAGAAAAATCACATGATCGACAGTGAGGTTGTGATTCCCCAATTTTGTATGTCGAAGGAAGGAAAATCAGCATTTCACCAAATGAATGCAAAGCGGTAAGAAAATTCAAGATTTAACCAAACAAACGGAATGGTTAATTCAAATACAGTACACTCTCGTTCATCGGAACTAATGTGGCGAACGGCCGGTTCGGATGTCAAAAAATTCCGATGAAGCGGAGTCCGTCGTGAGTCATCATTTCCGCACGTACGGTGACCTATTGTGATTGTATTCACTCTTGTTTTTAAGATAACACAAGAGATTTTATGAAAAAAAGGCACTCAAACGTTGAACATGGTAACAATGAACCTATAGGAATAAAAAAAAACGCAGGAAATAAAGATCCAAAATCTTTATTCTCATATTCCACTCATATTCCATCAAACAACTAACTGACTTCCACGTAACACAGGTGCAGTCGCGACGCAAGACAGACTGAATGACAGTTTGGGAAGCGGTCGAAACGGATGTTTACTTCCTGCCCCCTTCCTCTTTCTATTTTTGTGCGAATACTCCACGGCCTCGTAAATCACATCGATACGTACAGATTATGGAAAACGCCTGATGACGTTTGATGCAAAATGTAATACTTCGCTGTTGTGCGGATAGAACGAATGGAAATTGAAGGCGCTAAAACGGAAAAAATTATTTATTTCCTAGAAAAAAAATTAATAATATCCAGATTTTCAGTTCCGATGAAGCGGAGTTCCGATGTCGCTGAGTCCGATGAACGAGAGTGTACTGTAACTTGCAAATAAATAACTACAGGAGAAAATAGCAAGATTATTTTAATGTCAGAGTGGATGATACGCAATTAGGTCTGACAAGAAAAGTAGTCAACTAGTGAGAAGAATTAATGTAAGTAAAATAATTTTTTATTTATATTTTGTGTAATTCAAAAGTTGAATATGATTTTTAACTTTATTGATTTTAATCTGGTTCTCAATTACACCATGGGCATTATCGTAGTCCTATTGCTTACTACAACTTTGATTCAAATATTTACTAAAAAAATCCATTTGTCCAGAAAGAACATGTAACCTGTTAATTTATAGCTGTAAATAAGTGTAGTTTTGGTGATTACTAATATTCTATTCACAATATTGATTGGTTGGATGTTGTTGATTTTGAACTAAATGTAACTTTTGTATTGTATCAAAATAAGTTGCTCGATTTTGAGCAACACGTACACTAGTTAGATAAATTTTGTAACATGATGCACTGCCAATGATATAAAAGCAGGACTGAATTTTACAAGTGAGACATTGGGTGGCGTTTTTGAATACACAACAAAAGACAATTATAATAAAAGAAATTATAAAGTAACAGTAAAATCAATAACGTTTTACCTTTCATTTTAGCGACACATTTACTGAAGAGTAATCTGAAACTGCTGCATTATTAACCAAAGTCTTAATTTTTTGTTCTCATTTATTTTCAATTTATAAGTAAATTTTTTGTTCTAATTTCATTTAAATATTTAAGTATAAAAGAATTGTTGACTTCAGTTTATTAAAAAAAAAAATAAAATAAAAAAATAATATTAAAAAAAAATAAAAATAAAAAAATAAGACGTACAGTATGTATATTTTATGCGATAAATTATCTGTTTAAGTAAAACAAATTTGTATTATTTATGAGGTAAAGATTATTTTTATATTGATAATAAGGTTAAAAAATACATAAAACATCAAACATGATATTTTACACATATGGAAATGGTAATGTGAGCATGTTTGTAGTGGTGGTTAAACATATTGTTTACAGGTAAAAGTCTAGGTGGCACATCAGTTAATTTCGGGTTTCATATCAAGTTGCAACAGATCGTACCTACGAATATAAGCGCACTCCAAATCAGAAAGAGGGACTTATGTGTGAAGACTATCTTTGATGCTTAAACTGATTCACAAACAATTTTTAAAGAGGAAAAATTAAGTTCTTGGAGACATTTTACATCAGAAGTTACACGAATGAAAAAACGGCAGAGTCTGCGAGGATTGAAAAATAACAGTAAGCAATATAGCAAATGTGTTGATATTTCTCAATTATGAATGAATGGTGATGGTAACCCAGAAGAGGACAGTAAAGAAGTTTAAAAGATTATGTTAATTTTACCAAAGATTGCTAAAGGAATATGAAAAATAAGTAACAGCCTTTAGAAGACAATAAGGTAAACTATTAATAAGGAGCACTCAAGGAGTGCTCCTTCAAGAGTATGCTTAATCTATGGTTGAATTACAAAACCCCATACTCCATAACAGCAGAAGAAAACTTGCTCTAACTTTAAGGTAAGTTTTAATCATGTAGTAAAAAGGTAATTATATCCACACAATTTCAGCCTCCTTCCATTTTAGTAATAATAGAAAGCACATTTTAACCCATGGATCAAAAGATTTTGAACCTTAAAGTTTGGTTAGGGAAAAATTATAAATAACGGTATTTCCAGAATATAGTTTATATACATTGTAAATATCAAACCTAATTATCGCAATTGAGAAAAAGTAGCAAAAAAAAAAACAAAAAAACAAAACATTAATTACTAGGAACTGGTTTTTTTTTACAAATACTGTTGTATCTACAAAATAACACTGAAGGTATCTAGACGCAGGTTTGCATCGCTTTCCTCGTGAGAATTTTGTCCAAAATTGACGTTGGCTTCATTTAGTATACTAAAACTTCCACCAACCAATAGACACGAGGGACTGCGTCTCCGTCTGCTTTAGGAGCAGAGGTCCGTGATAGACGCTAGCGGCTCAGTTACAGACGCTGGCGGCTGAAGCGATTGACGCGTCTGGGAAAATAGACCTACCTAAAACAATGTAAAGTAGAGGACAGCGATTGACGCGGAGCGATCATCGCGGAGCATCAGACGCACGAGACGCGTCTGGGAAAATAGGCCTTGATCCAAACGTTTGTCCGGCCAGGCTATATTTCAATGAAATGCAAGTTAACAGCAAATATTCACAACAGCAAAAATATAATTTTTGTGTTTATTTTTTTATGATGAGATCAACAAAATTAACATTTAAAAAATAGTTAAAAAATACAAAAAGCAATGTAGGAAGCGTATTGATATTTCTCAATTAAGAATGATGGAAATAAATATAAAATTTAAAAGCAATGGTATTAAAATTATGATGAAAAAGGAATTAATGATTTGATTGTATTGATAAAAGTTATAAGAGAAATTGATTCCATGGGTTTTCAATAAACATGAAAAATGCCTTTGGAAGAAAATAAGGTAAATTATTTTCATATTTTCTTTATTATTATTTCATAATTTCTTCATTATTTTCTTGGTGAATTATTCTGAATTGATGTAGGCAATAGGTATGTAGGTTCTTAAATTCTCAGTACAAAGCAGTAATTGAGCATCATACATGTTTCTCAATTATGAATAATGAAGATATGAAAAAGTTTTCAAATAATTTATCAAGATAATGATTTAAAAGAAATTAACGATCATGTTGATGTAAGTAAAGAGAAATTAATTTTTCCAAGAATTGTAAATGAACATGAGAAATACCTAATATTCTTTGGAAGACAATAAGGTAAACTATTGATTTTTACCTCAAGAAGTAAATAATTCTTATCAATCATTGATGTAGAAGGTGTTTAGTTTTTGTTCCAAGAGTGTTTTTCAGGAAGAGATCCCTGTTCTTCAATTCTCAGGTCAAAGCATTCATTGAGCATCATAAACAAATCCATAACAGAATTGGGAGACAAAAACCTAAGTCATTCATCAAGTGAATAAAAGAGTGTTTGAAAGAGATAAAGAAATTTCCTCAAGAAAGTACCTGAATGAAAATACTAAGCCTAAAAAAAGACTATGAAAAAATTGGTTCATTTACTAAAATATATAATAAATGTGACGATGAAAAGTTATTATGAAAAAATAAATATGTTAGGTATGTTGATCAATTAATGAAATTAATTGTTGAAATTAATGAAATAAACTGAGTCGCGTATTTGGTACTGTGTTTAGGTTGTGCAGTGGCTAGTGTAATCGCGCTTGTTCCTGAAAGTTGAATCAGAATGATGAAGATGTGCGATGTCTTGCGCTTGACCCAAACGTTTGTCCGACCGGGCGATATGTTACAGAACTGCAAGTAAGAAGCGTATGCAAATAACAAATGGAATAAGATTTGAGTGTTTCATGTCCGACGATGAGTTCCGTGAATTTAAAGTTATCAACAAACCAATATTCTCAAGGTAACTAGGAGTATTAATGTATGAAAAATCTTAAATATAAATGTCTTAACACAAGTTAAAAATTAGAAATGGTACATGGGTATGCTTGTTGGAGATAATCCAACGTCTTCGTCAATTTCTTGTTGATTGCCAGGTCCTCTCAAATGTCGTTAAGTCTCAAAATAGATTCCATCGATGCCAAAGAGGTATTTATATTTCCAAATGTTGTACATATTGAGCGATTATAATCCCTTAAATTTATATTGAAAATGAGTGTGGTCTGGTGTGACAATGTTTGTTTAGATCTATGTTGGTTATTCCCTAAATGATAAACCTGAGAGGGGCGAACTATCTATTCCATATTCGTCTGCTAATTGTCAGGAAGATATCAGGAATAAAGAAATCTTCGTGCCCAGAGTTTTTGGAAAACTGGTTTGTAAAGTTTTGTTATATGTATTCAAATAATAAATAAAAGAAGGTAACTATAATCACCATATATATATATAAAGAATCTAAATAAGGTGTAATAACGAGAATAAATGAATCGTAAGATCAAGAGGGAAACGAGTAACATTCTACGATAAGATTAAGTGAATGAAATCTACTTGGGTATTGTGTTAATAAAACAAGTAATAACAAAGATGATACAGTTTTATGAAAGTGTTATCAAATAAAATTTTAATATGTGCATCTTTCGATAAAGTAACAAGCGACGATGCGCCTAGACGATCTTAAATGGATTTTACAAATTACATTAGTTTGATTAAAAAACTGTATGGTTTAGTGTTAAACTTAGTGTAAGAGTAAAAAATAAGTCGCGTTTTGTGACCTTTGTTTAGGTTATGCAGTGGCTTGAGCGAACGCGACAGCTCCTCAAGGATGTGTTGAAACGACGAAGGCGATAAACTGTTTCACGCTTGTCCATATCATATGGCCGGTCAGACGATATAATAAATAAATGCAAGTAAGAGTAAAATATTAAATTTTGCATATAATTGAATGATGTCTTATTATTTATGGCTTGATTTCACTTATTAAATGAGTATCAACAATAAGCAATTTTTTCTTGATGAAATAACTTAGATGTGATTGAACTTTTAAAGCCTGATAGTAACCTATAGAGATACTTGGTAGATTTTTATTCAGCAATGGATATGGTATATGAGAGCTTGTGTGTTGTGGTAGTTATTGTTCACAGGAAAAAATAGGTGGCGCATGAGTTAGTTTTTGGTCTCCAGGTTACAACAGAACATCCTCAAATATAACCGCACCCCAAATGTGAAAGAGGTATTTATGTGTGAAGACTATCTTTGATGTTTATACAAAGTCACAAACAATGAGAATGGAAAACAGAAGTTGGTGAAGACATTTTTATCAATTGGTTGTAATAAATTTTTAGAAAATTTCGTTCATCCGTGAGGTTTGAAAAATGCAAGAAGCAATATAATATAGTAACATGTTTCTCAATTATGAATAATGAAGATAATTATGAAAAAGTTTTTAAATAATTTATCAATGATTTAAAAGTAGTTAACAATAATGTTGATATAAGTAAAGAGAAATAAATTTTTCCAAGAATTGTACATGAACATGAGAAATACCTAATATCCTTTGGAAGACAATAAGGTAAATTATTGATTATTTTCTTGGTAAATAATTCTAATCAATCATTGATGTAGAAGGTGTTTAGTTTTTGTTCCAAGCGTGTTTTTCAGGAAGAGATCCCTGTTCTTCAATTCTCAGGCCAAAGCATTCATTGAGCATCATAAACAAATCCATAACAGAATTGGGAGACAAAAACCTAAGTCATTCATCAAGTGAATAAAATAGTGTTTGAAAGAGATAAAGAAATTTCCTCAAGAAAATACCTGAATGAAACCACTACCTCCGGTACCAGTAAGTCTAAAAAAGACAATGTAAAGAAAAAATTGGTTCAATTACTAAAATATATAATAAATGTGACGATGAAAAGTTATTACGAAAAAATAAATGAGTTAGGTATGTTGATTAATTAATAAAATTGACTATTTTTAACTAACAAAGTTTTCATAGTGTATGAGATTTGCAGAGAAAATAAAATCAGTAATATGTCATCGTACACTTTTTAATTTAAAATATTGTAAAATCCATTGTTAAAAGTTATGTGAAAATTCTATTCATTAGTGTGAGGGTATAAACTGAGTCGCATATTTGGTACTTTGTTTAGGTTGTGCAGTGACTAGTGTAATCGCGCTAGTGCCTGATGGTTGAATCAGAATGATGAAGATGTGCGATGTCTTGCGCTTGACCCAAACGTTTGTCCGGCCGGGTGATATGTTAAAGAACTGCAAGTAAGGAATGCTAATAACAAGCGGAATAAGATTTGAGTGTTTCTTGTACGACGATGATATCCGTGAATTTAAAGTTATCAACAAATCAATATTCTCAAGGTAACGAGGAGTATTAATGGATTTAAAATCTTAAATATAAATTTCTTAACACAAGTTAAAAATTAGAAATGGTGCATGGGTATGCTTGTTGTGGTATTTCTATAATTGTTCGCAGGAGATAATCCAACGTCTTCGTCAATTTCTTGTTGATTGCCAGGTCCTCTCAAATGTCGTTAAGTCTCAAAATAGATTCCATCGATGCCAAAGAGGTATTTATATTTCCAAATGTTGTACATATTGAGCGATTATAATCCCTTAAATTTATATTGAAAATGAGTGTGGTCTGGTGTGACAATGTTTGTTTAGATCTATGTTGGTTATTCCCTAAATGATGAACCTGAGAGGGGCGAACTATCTATTCCATATTCGTCTGCTAATTGTCAGGAAGATATCAGGAATAAAGAAATCTTCGTGCCCAGAGTTTTTGGAAAACTGGTTTGTAAAGTTTTGTTATATGTATTCAAATAATAAATAAAAGAAGGTAACTATAATCACCATATATATATAAAGAATCTAAATAAGGTGTAATAACGAGAATAAATGAATCGTAAGATCAAGAGGGAAACGAGTAACATTCTACGATAAGATTAAGTGAATGAAATCTATTTGGGTATTGTGTTAATAAAACAAGAAATAACAAAGATGATACAGTTTTATGAAAGTGTTATCAAATAAAATTTTAATATGTGCATCTTTCGATAAAGTAACAAGCGACGATGCGCCTAGACGATCTTAAATGGATTTTACAAATTATATTAGTTTGATTAAAAAATTGTATGGTTTAGTGTTAAACTTAGGGTAAGAGTAAAAAATAAGTCGCGTTTTGTGACCTTTGTTTAGGTTATGCAGTGGCTTGAGCGAACGCGACAGCTCCTCAAGGATGTGTTGAAACGACGAAGGCGATAAACTGTTTCATGCTTGTCCATATCATATGGCCGGTCAGACGATATAATAAATAAATGCAAGTAAGAGTAAAATATTAAATTTTGCATATAATTGAATGATGTCTTATTATTTATGGCTTGATTTCACTTATTAAATGAGTATCAACAATAAGCAATTTTTTCTTGATGAAATAACTTAGATGTGATTGAACTTTTAAAGCCTGATAGTAACCTATAGAGATACTTGGTAGATTTTTATTCAGCAATGGATATGGTATATGAGAGCGTGTGTGTTGTGGTAGTTATTGTTCACAGGAAAAGAATAGGTGGCGCGTGAGTTAGTTTTTGGTCTCCAGGTTACAACAGAACATCCTCAAATATAACCGCACCCCAAATGTGAAAGAATTATTTATGTGTGAAGACTATCTTTGATGTTTATACAAAGTCACAAACAATGAGAATGGAAAACAGAAGTTGGTGAAGACATTTTTATCAATTGGTTGTAATAAATTTTTAGAAAATTTCGTTCATCCGTGAGGTTTGAAAAATGCAAGAAGCAATACAATATATAGTAACATGTTTCTCAATTATGAATAATAAAGATAATTATGAAAAAGTTTTTAAATAATTTATCAATGGTTTAAAAGTAGTTAACAATAATGTTGATATAAGTAAAGAGAAATAAATTTTTCCAAGAATTGTACATGAACATGAGAAATACCTAATATCCTTTGGAAGACAATAAGGTAAATTATTGATTATTTTCTTGGTAAATAATTCTAATCAATCATTGATGTAGAAGGTGTTTAGTTTTTGTTCCAAGCGTGTTTTTCAGGAAGAGATCCCTGTTCTTCAATTCTCAGGCCAAAGCATTCATTGAGCATAATAAACAAATCCATAACAGAATTGGGAGACAAAAACCTAAGTCATTCATCAAGTGAATAAAATAGTGTTTGAAAGAGATAAAGAAATTTCCTCAAGAAAATACCTGAATGAAACCACTACCTCCGGTACCAGTAAGTCTAAAAAAGACAATGTAAAGAAAAAATTGGTTCAATTACTAAAATATATAATAAATGTGACGATGAAAAGTTATTACGAAAAAATAAATGAGTTAGGTATGTTGATTAATTAATAAAATTGACTATTTTTAACTAACAAAGTTTTCATAGTGTATGAGATTTGCAGAGAAAATGAAATCAGTAATATGTCATCGTACACTTTTTAATTTAAAATATTGTAAAATCCATTGTTAAAAGTTATGTGAAAATTCTATTCATTAGTGTGAGGGTATAAACTGAGTCGCATATTTGGTACTTTGTTTAGGTTGTGCAGTGACTAGTGTAATCGCGCTAGTGCCTGATGGTTGAATCAGAATGATGAAGATGTGCGATGTCTTGCGCTTGACCCAAACGTTTGTCCGGCCGGGTGATATGTTAAAGAACTGCAAGTAAGGAATGCTAATAACAAGCGGAATAAGATTTGAGTGTTTCTTGTACGACGATGATATCCGTGAATTTAAAGTTATCAACAAATCAATATTCTCAAGGTAACGAGGAGTATTAATGGATTTAAAATCTTAAATATAAATTTCTTAACACAAGTTAAAAATTAGAAATGGTGCATGGGTATGCTTGTTGTGGTATTTCTATAATTGTTCGCAGGAGATAATCCAACGTCTTCGTCAATTTCTTGTTGATTGCCAGGTCCTCTCAAATGTCGTTAAGTCTCAAAATAGATTCCATCGATGCCAAAGAGGTATTTATATTTCCAAATGTTGTACATATTGAGCGATTATAATCCCTTAAATTTATATTGAAAATGAGTGTGGTCTGGTGTGACAATGTTTGTTTAGATCTATGTTGGTTATTCCCTAAATGATGAACCTGAGAGGGGCGAACTATCTATTCCATATTCGTCTGCTAATTGTCAGGAAGATATCAGGAATAAAGAAATCTTCGTGCCCAGAGTTTTTGGAAAACTGGTTTGTAAAGTTTTGTTATATGTATTCAAATAATAAATAAAAGAAGGTAACTATAATCACCATATATATATATAAAGAATCTAAATAAGGTGTAATAACGAGAATAAATGAATCGTAAGATCAAGAGGGAAACGAGTAACATTCTACGATAAGATTAAGTGAATGAAATCTACTTGGGTATTGTGTTAATAAAACAAGTAATAACAAAGATGATACAGTTTTATGAAAGTGTTATCAAATAAAATTTTAATATGTGCATCTTTCGATAAAGTAACAAGCGACGATGCGCCTAGACGATCTTAAATGGATTTTACAAATTATATTAGTTTGATTAAAAAATTGTATGGTTTAGTGTTAAACTTAGTGTAAGAGTAAAAAATAAGTCGCGTTTTGTGACCTTTGTTTAGGTTATGCAGTGGCTTGAGCGAACGCGACAGCTCCTCAAGGATGTGTTGAAACGACGAAGGCGATAAACTGTTTCACGCTTGTCCATATCATATGGCCGGTCAGACAATATAATAAATAAATGCAAGTAAGAGTAAAATATTAAATTTGCATATAATTGAATGATGTCTTAATATTTATGGCTTGATTTCACTTATTAAATGAGTATCAACAATAAGCAATTTTTTCTTGATGAAATAACTTAGATGTGATTGAACTTTTAAAGCCTGATAGTAACCTATAGAGATACTTGGTAGATTTTTATTCAGCAATGGATATGGTATATGAGAGCGTGTGTGTTGTGGTAGTTATTGTTCACAGGAAAAGAATAGGTGGCGCGTGAGTTAGTTTTTGGTCTCCAGGTTACAACAGAACATCCTCAAATATAACCGCACCCCAAATGTGAAAGAGGTATTTATGTGTGAAGACTATCTTTGATGTTTATACAAAGTCACAAACAATGAGAATGGAAAACAGAAGTTGGTGAAGACATTTTTATCAATTGGTTGTAATAAATTTTTAGAAAATTTCGTTCATCCGTGAGGTTTGAAAAATGCAAGAAGCAATATAATATAGTAACATGTTTCTCAATTATGAATAATGTAGATAATTATAAAAAGTTTTTAAATAATTTATCAATGATTTAAAAGTAGTTAACAATGATGTTGATATAAGTAAAGAGAAATAAATTTTTCCAAGAATTGTACATGAACATGAGAAATACCTAATATCCTTTGGAAGACAATAAGGTAAATTATTGATTATTTTCTTGTTAAATAATTCCAATCAATCATTGATGTAGAAGGTGTTTAGTTTTTGTTCCAAGCGTGTTTTTCAGGAAGAGATCCCTGTTCTTCAATTCTCAGGCCAAAGCATTCATTGAGCATCATAAACAAATCCATAACAGAATTGGGAGACAAAAACCTAAGTCATTCATCAAGTGAATAAAATAGTGTTTGAAAGAGATAAAGAAATTTCCTCAAGAAAATACCCGAATGAAACCACTACCTCCGGTACCAGTAAGTCTAAAAAAGACAATGTAAAGAAAAAATTGGTTCAATTACTAAAATATATAATAAATGTGACGATGAAAAGTTATTACGAAAAAATAAATGAGTTAGGTATGTTGATTAATTAATAAAATTGACTATTTTTAACTAACAAAGTTTTCATAGTGTATGAGATTTGCAGAGAAAATGAAATCAGTAATATGTCATCGTACACTTTTTAATTTAAAATATTGTAAAATCCATTGTTAAAAGTTATGTGAAAATTCTATTCATTAGTGTGAGGGTATAAACTGAGTCGCATATTTGGTACTTTGTTTAGGTTGTGCAGTGACTAGTGTAATCGCGCTAGTGCCTGATGGTTGAATCAGAATGATGAAGATGTGCGATGTCTTGCGCTTGACCCAAACGTTTGTCCGGCCGGGTGATATGTTAAAGAACTGCAAGTAAGGAATGCTAATAACAAGCGGAATAAGATTTGAGTGTTTCTTGTACGACGATGATATCCGTGAATTTAAAGTTATCAACAAATCAATATTCTCAAGGTAACGAGGAGTATTAATGGATTTAAAATCTTAAGTATAAATTTCTTAACACAAGTTAAAAATTAGAAATGGTGCATGGGTATGCTTGTTGTGGTATTTCTATAATTGTTCGCAGGAGATAATCCAACGTCTTCGTCAATTTCTTGTTGATTGCCAGGTCCTCTCAAATGTCGTTAAGTCTCAAAATAGATTCCATCGATGCCAAAGAGGTATTTATATTTCCAAATGTTGTACATATTGAGCGATTATAATCCCTTAAATTTATATTGAAAATGAGTGTGGTCTGGTGTGACAATGTTTGTTTAGATCTATGTTGGTTATTCCCTAAATGATGAACCTGAGAGGGGCGAACTATCTATTCCATATTCGTCTGCTAATTGTCAGGAAGATATCAGGAATAAAGAAATCTTCGTGCCCAGAGTTTTTGGAAAACTGGTTTGTAAAGTTTTGTTATATGTATTCAAATAATAAATAAAAGAAGGTAACTATAATCACCATATATATATATATATATATAAAGAATCTAAATAAGGTGTAATAACGAGAATAAATGAATCGTAAGATCAAGAGGGAAACGAGTAACATTCTACGATAAGATTAAGTGAATGAAATCTACTTGGGTATTGTGTTAATAAAACAAGTAATAACAAAGATGATACAGTTTTATGAAAGTGTTATCAAATAAAATTTTAATATGTGCATCTTTCGATAAAGTAACAAGCGACGATGCGCCTAGACGATCTTAAATGGATTTTACAAATTATATTAGTTTGATTAAAAAATTGTATGGTTTAGTGTTAAACTTAGTGTAAGAGTAAAAAATAAGTCGCGTTTTGTGACCTTTGTTTAGGTTATGCAGTGGCTTGAGCGAACGCGACAGCTCCTCAAGGATGTGTTGAAACGACGAAGGCGATAAACTGTTTCACGCTTGTCCATATCATATGGCCGGTCAGACGATATAATAAATAAATGCAAGTAAGAGTAAAATATTAAATTTGCATATAATTGAATGATGTCTTAATATTTATGGCTTGATTTCACTTATTAAATGAGTATCAACAATAAGCAATTTTTTCTTGATGAAATAACTTAGATGTGATTGAACTTTTAAAGCCTGATAGTAACCTATAGAGATACTTGGTAGATTTTTATTCAGCAATGGATATGGTATATGAGAGCGTGTGTGTTGTGGTAGTTATTGTTCACAGGAAAAGAATAGGTGGCGCGTGAGTTAGTTTTTGGTCTCCAGGTTACAACAGAACATCCTCAAATATAACCGCACCCCAAATGTGAAAGAGGTATTTATGTGTGAAGACTATCTTTGATGTTTATACAAAGTCACAAACAATGAGAATGGAAAACAGAAGTTGGTGAAGACATTTTTATCAATTGGTTGTAATAAATTTTTAGAAAATTTCGTTCATCCGTGAGGTTTGAAAAATGCAAGAAGCAATATAATATAGTAACATGTTTCTCAATTATGAATAATGTAGATAATTATGAAAAAGTTTTTAAATAATTTATCAATGATTTAAAAGTAGTTAACAATAATGTTGATATAAGTAAAGAGAAATAAATTTTTCCAAGAATTGTACATGAACATGAGAAATACCTAATATCCTTTGGAAGACAATAAGGTAAATTATTGATTATTTTCTTGTTAAATAATTCTAATCAATCATTGATGTAGAAGGTGTTTAGTTTTTGTTCCAAGCGTGTTTTTCAGGAAGAGATCCCTGTTCTTCAATTCTCAGGCCAAAGCATTCATTGAGCATCATAAACAAATCCATAACAGAATTGGGAGACAAAAACCTAAGTCATTCATCAAGTGAATAAAATAGTGTTTGAAAGAGATAAAGAAATTTCCTCAAGAAAATACCTGAATGAAACCACTACCTCCGGTACCAGTAAGTCTAAAAAAGACAATGTAAAGAAAAAATTGGTTCAATTACTAAAATATATAATAAATGTGACGATGAAAAGTTATTACGAAAAAATAAATGAGTTAGGTATGTTGATTAATTAATAAAATTGACTATTTTTAACTAACAAAGTTTTCATAGTGTATGAGATTTGCAGAGAAAATGAAATCAGTAATATGTCATCGTACACTTTTTAATTTAAAATATTGTAAAATCCATTGTTAAAAGTTATGTGAAAATTCTATTCATTAGTGTGAGGGTATAAACTGAGTCGCATATTTGGTACTTTGTTTAGGTTGTGCAGTGACTAGTGTAATCGCGCTAGTGCCTGATGGTTGAATCAGAATGATGAAGATGTGCGATGTCTTGCGCTTGACCCAAACGTTTGTCCGGCCGGGTGATATGTTAAAGAACTGCAAGTAAGGAATGCTAATAACAAGCGGAATAAGATTTGAGTGTTTCTTGTACGACGATGATATCCGTGAATTTAAAGTTATCAACAAATCAATATTCTCAAGGTAACGAGGAGTATTAATGGATTTAAAATCTTAAATATAAATTTCTTAACACAAGTTAAAAATTAGAAATGGTGCATGGGTATGCTTGTTGTGGTATTTCTATAATTGTTCGCAGGAGATAATCCAACGTCTTCGTCAATTTCTTGTTGATTGCCAGGTCCTCTCAAATGTCGTTAAGTCTCAAAATAGATTCCATCGATGCCAAAGAGGTATTTATATTTCCAAATGTTGTACATATTGAGCGATTATAATCCCTTAAATTTATATTGAAAATGAGTGTGGTCTGGTGTGACAATGTTTGTTTAGATCTATGTTGGTTATTCCCTAAATGATGAACCTGAGAGGGGCGAACTATCTATTCCATATTCGTCTGCTAATTGTCAGGAAGATATCAGGAATAAAGAAATCTTCGTGCCCAGAGTTTTTGGAAAACTGGTTTGTAAAGTTTTGTTATATGTATTCAAATAATAAATAAAAGAAGGTAACTATAATCACCATATATATATAAAGAATCTAAATAAGGTGTAATAACGAGAATAAATGAATCGTAAGATCAAGAGGGAAACGAGTAACATTCTACGATAAGATTAAGTGAATGAAATCTACTTGGGTATTGTGTTAATAAAACAAGTAATAACAAAGATGATACAGTTTTATGAAAGTGTTATCAAATAAAATTTTAATATGTGCATCTTTCGATAAAGTAACAAGCGACGATGCGCCTAGACGATCTTAAATGGATTTTACAAATTATATTAGTTTGATTAAAAAATTGTATGGTTTAGTGTTAAACTTAGTGTAAGAGTAAAAAATAAGTCGCGTTTTGTGACCTTTGTTTAGGTTATGCAGTGGCTTGAGCGAACGCGACAGCTCCTCAAGGATGTGTTGAAACGACGAAGGCGATAAACTGTTTCACGCTTGTCCATATCATATGGCCGGTCAGACGATATAATAAATAAATGCAAGTAAGAGTAAAATATTAAATTTGCATATAATTGAATGATGTCTTAATATTTATGGCTTGATTTCACTTATTAAATGAGTATCAACAATAAGCAATTTTTTCTTGATGAAATAACTTAGATGTGATTGAACTTTTAAAGCCTGATAGTAACCTATAGAGATACTTGGTAGATTTTTATTCAGCAATGGATATGGTATATGAGAGCGTGTGTGTTGTGGTAGTTATTGTTCACAGGAAAAGAATAGGTGGCGCGTGAGTTAGTTTTTGGTCTCCAGGTTACAACAGAACATCCTCAAATATAACCGCACCCCAAATGTGAAAGAGGTATTTATGTGTGAAGACTATCTTTGATGTTTATACAAAGTCACAAACAATGAGAATGGAAAACAGAAGTTGGTGAAGACATTTTTATCAATTGGTTGTAATAAATTTTTAGAAAATTTCGTTCATCCGTGAGGTTTGAAAAATGCAAGAAGCAATATAATATAGTAACATGTTTCTCAATTATGAATAATGTAGATAATTATGAAAAAGTTTTTAAATAATTTATCAATGATTTAAAAGTAGTTAACAATAATGTTGATATAAGTAAAGAGAAATAAATTTTTCCAAGAATTGTACATGAACATGAGAAATACCTAATATCCTTTGGAAGACAATAAGGTAAATTATTGATTATTTTCTTGTTAAATAATTCTAATCAATCATTGATGTAGAAGGTGTTTAGTTTTTGTTCCAAGCGTGTTTTTCAGGAAGAGATCCCTGTTCTTCAATTCTCAGGCCAAAGCATTCATTGAGCATCATAAACAAATCCATAACAGAATTGGGAGACAAAAACCTAAGTCATTCATCAAGTGAATAAAATAGTGTTTGAAAGAGATAAAGAAATTTCCTCAAGAAAATACCCGAATGAAACCACTACCTCCGGTACCAGTAAGTCTAAAAAAGACAATGTAAAGAAAAAATTGGTTCAATTACTAAAATATATAATAAATGTGACGATGAAAAGTTATTACGAAAAAATAAATGAGTTAGGTATGTTGATTAATTAATAAAATTGACTATTTTTAACTAACAAAGTTTTCATAGTGTATGAGATTTGCAGAGAAAATGAAATCAGTAATATGTCATCGTACACTTTTTAATTTAAAATATTGTAAAATCCATTGTTAAAAGTTATGTGAAAATTCTATTCATTAGTGTGAGGGTATAAACTGAGTCGCATATTTGGTACTTTGTTTAGGTTGTGCAGTGACTAGTGTAATCGCGCTAGTGCCTGATGGTTGAATCAGAATGATGAAGATGTGCGATGTCTTGCGCTTGACCCAAACGTTTGTCCGGCCGGGTGATATGTTAAAGAACTGCAAGTAAGGAATGCTAATAACAAGCGGAATAAGATTTGAGTGTTTCTTGTACGACGATGATATCCGTGAATTTAAAGTTATCAACAAATCAATATTCTCAAGGTAACGAGGAGTATTAATGGATTTAAAATCTTAAATATAAATTTCTTAACACAAGTTAAAAATTAGAAATGGTGCATGGGTATGCTTGTTGTGGTATTTCTATAATTGTTCGCAGGAGATAATCCAACGTCTTCGTCAATTTCTTGTTGATTGCCAGGTCCTCTCAAATGTCGTTAAGTCTCAAAATAGATTCCATCGATGCCAAAGAGGTATTTATATTTCCAAATGTTGTACATATTGAGCGATTATAATCCCTTAAATTTATATTGAAAATGAGTGTGGTCTGGTGTGACAATGTTTGTTTAGATCTATGTTGGTTATTCCCTAAATGATGAACCTGAGAGGGGCGAACTATCTATTCCATATTCGTCTGCTAATTGTCAGGAAGATATCAGGAATAAAGAAATCTTCGTGCCCAGAGTTTTTGGAAAACTGGTTTGTAAAGTTTTGTTATATGTATTCAAATAATAAATAAAAGAAGGTAACTATAATCACCATATATATATCTAAAGAATCTAAATAAGGTGTAATAACGAGAATAAATGAATCGTAAGATCAAGAGGGAAACGAGTAACATTCTACGATAAGATTAAGTGAATGAAATCTACTTGGGTATTGTGTTAATAAAACAAGTAATAACAAAGATGATACAGTTTTATGAAAGTGTTATCAAATAAAATTTTAATATGTGCATCTTTCGATAAAGTAACAAGCGACGATGCGCCTAGACGATCTTAAATGGATTTTACAAATTATATTAGTTTGATTAAAAAATTGTATGGTTTAGTGTTAAACTTAGTGTAAGAGTAAAAAATAAGTCGCGTTTTGTGACCTTTGTTTAGGTTATGCAGTGGCTTGAGCGAACGCGACAGCTCCTCAAGGATGTGTTGAAACGACGAAGGCGATAAACTGTTTCACGCTTGTCCATATCATATGGCCGGTCAGACGATATAATAAATAAATGCAAGTAAGAGTAAAATATTAAATTTGCATATAATTGAATGATGTCTTAATATTTATGGCTTGATTTCACTTATTAAATGAGTATCAACAATAAGCAATTTTTTCTTGATGAAATAACTTAGATGTGATTGAACTTTTAAAGCCTGATAGTAACCTATAGAGATACTTGGTAGATTTTTATTCAGCAATGGATATGGTATATGAGAGCGTGTGTGTTGTGGTAGTTATTGTTCACAGGAAAAGAATAGGTGGCGCGTGAGTTAGTTTTTGGTCTCCAGGTTACAACAGAACATCCTCAAATATAACCGCACCCCAAATGTGAAAGAGGTATTTATGTGTGAAGACTATCTTTGATGTTTATACAAAGTCACAAACAATGAGAATGGAAAACAGAAGTTGGTGAAGACATTTTTATCAATTGGTTGTAATAAATTTTTAGAAAATTTCGTTCATCCGTGAGGTTTGAAAAATGCAAGAAGCAATATAATATAGTAACATGTTTCTCAATTATGAATAATGTAGATAATTATGAAAAAGTTTTTAAATAATTTATCAATGATTTAAAAGTAGTTAACAATAATGTTGATATAAGTAAAGAGAAATAAATTTTTCCAAGAATTGTACATGAACATGAGAAATACCTAATATCCTTTGGAAGACAATAAGGTAAATTATTGATTATTTTCTTGTTAAATAATTCTAATCAATCATTGATGTAGAAGGTGTTTAGTTTTTGTTCCAAGCGTGTTTTTCAGGAAGAGATCCCTGTTCTTCAATTCTCAGGCCAAAGCATTCATTGAGCATCATAAACAAATCCATAACAGAATTGGGAGACAAAAACCTAAGTCATTCATCAAGTGAATAAAATAGTGTTTGAAAGAGATAAAGAAATTTCCTCAAGAAAATACCTGAATGAAACCACTACCTCCGGTACCAGTAAGTCTAAAAAAGACAATGTAAAGAAAAAATTGGTTCAATTACTAAAATATATAATAAATGTGACGATGAAAAGTTATTACGAAAAAATAAATGAGTTAGGTATGTTGATTAATTAATAAAATTGACTATTTTTAACTAACAAAGTTTTCATAGTGTATGAGATTTGCAGAGAAAATGAAATCAGTAATATGTCATCGTACACTTTTTAATTTAAAATATTGTAAAATCCATTGTTAAAAGTTATGTGAAAATTCTATTCATTAGTGTGAGGGTATAAACTGAGTCGCATATTTGGTACTTTGTTTAGGTTGTGCAGTGACTAGTGTAATCGCGCTAGTGCCTGATGGTTGAATCAGAATGATGAAGATGTGCGATGTCTTGCGCTTGACCCAAACGTTTGTCCGGCCGGGTGATATGTTAAAGAACTGCAAGTAAGGAATGCTAATAACAAGCGGAATAAGATTTGAGTGTTTCTTGTACGACGATGATATCCGTGAATTTAAAGTTATCAACAAATCAATATTCTCAAGGTAACGAGGAGTATTAATGGATTTAAAATCTTAAATATAAATTTCTTAACACAAGTTAAAAATTAGAAATGGTGCATGGGTATGCTTGTTGTGGTATTTCTATAATTGTTCGCAGGAGATAATCCAACGTCTTCGTCAATTTCTTGTTGATTGCCAGGTCCTCTCAAATGTCGTTAAGTCTCAAAATAGATTCCATCGATGCCAAAGAGGTATTTATATTTCCAAATGTTGTACATATTGAGCGATTATAATCCCTTAAATTTATATTGAAAATGAGTGTGGTCTGGTGTGACAATGTTTGTTTAGATCTATGTTGGTTATTCCCTAAATGATGAACCTGAGAGGGGCGAACTATCTATTCCATATTCGTCTGCTAATTGTCAGGAAGATATCAGGAATAAAGAAATCTTCATGCCCAGAGTTTTTGGAAAACTGGTTTGTAAAGTTTTGTTATATGTATTCAAATAATAAATAAAAGAAGGTAACTATAATCACCATATATATATATATATATATATATATATATATATATATATATATATAAAGAATCTAAATAAGGTGTAATAACAAGAATAAATGAATCGTAAGATCAAGAGGGAAACGAGTAACATTCTACGATAAGATTAAGTGAATGAAATCTATTTGGGTATTGTGTTAATAAAACAAGTAATAACAAAGATGATACAGTTTTATGAAAGTGTTATCAAATAAAATTTTAATATGTGCATCTTTCGATAAAGTAACAAGCGACGATGCGCCTAGACGATCTTAAATGGATTTTACAAATTATATTAGTTTGATTAAAAAATTGTATGGTTTAGTGTTAAACTTAGGGTAAGAGTAAAAAATAAGTCGCGTTTTGTGACCTTTGTTTAGGTTATGCAGTGGCTTGAGCGAACGCGACAGCTCCTCAAGGATGTGTTGAAACGACGAAGGCGATAAACTGTTTCACGCTTGTCCATATCATATGGCCGGTCAGACGATATAATAAATAAATGCAAGTAAGAGTAAAATATTAAATTTTGCATATAATTGAATGATGTCTTATTATTTATGGCTTGATTTCACTTATTAAATGAGTATCAACAATAAGCAATTTTTTCTTGATGAAATAACTTAGATGTGATTGAACTTTTAAAGCCTGATAGTAACCTATAGAGATACTTGGTAGATTTTTATTCAGCAATGGATATGGTATATGAGAGCGTGTGTGTTGTGGTAGTTATTGTTCACAGGAAAAGAATAGGTGGCGCGTGAGTTAGTTTTTGGTCTCCAGGTTACAACAGAACATCCTCAAATATAACCGCACCCCAAATGTGAAAGAATTATTTATGTGTGAAGACTATCTTTGATGTTTATACAAAGTCACAAACAATGAGAATGGAAAACAGAAGTTGGTAAAGACATTTTTATCAATTGGTTGTAATAAATTTTTAGAAAATTTCGTTCATCCGTGAGGTTTGAAAAATGCAAGAAGCAATATAATATAGTAACATGTTTCTCAATTATGAATAATAAAGATAATTATGAAAAAGTTTTTAAATAATTTATCAATGATTTAAAAGTAGTTAACAATAATGTTGATATAAGTAAAGAGAAATAAATTTTTCCAAGAAGTGTACATGAACATGAGAAATACCTAATATCCTTTGGAAGACAATAAGGTAAATTATTGATTATTTTCTTGGTAAATAATTCTAATCAATCATTGATGTAGAAGGTGTTTAGTTTTTGTTCCAAGCGTGTTTTTCAGGAAGAGATCCCTGTTCTTCAATTCTCAGGCCAAAGCATTCATTGAGCATAATAAACAAATCCATAACAGAATTGGGAGACAAAAACCTAAGTCATTCATCAAGTGAATAAAATAGTGTTTGAAAGAGATAAAGAAATTTCCTCAAGAAAATACCTGAATGAAACCACTACCTCCGGTACCAGTAAGTCTAAAAAAGACAATGTAAAGAAAAAATTGGTTCAATTACTAAAATATATAATAAATGTGACGATGAAAAGTTATTACGAAAAAATAAATGAGTTAGGTATGTTGATTAATTAATAAAATTGACTATTTTTAACTAACAAAGTTTTCATAGTGTATGAGATTTGCAGAGAAAATGAAATCAGTAATATGTCATCGTACACTTTTTAATTTAAAATATTGTAAAATCCATTGTTAAAAGTTATGTGAAAATTCTATTCATTAGTGTGAGGGTATAAACTGAGTCGCATATTTGGTACTTTGTTTAGGTTGTGCAGTGACTAGTGTAATCGCGCTAGTGCCTGATGGTTGAATCAGAATGATGAAGATGTGCGATGTCTTGCGCTTGACCCAAACGTTTGTCCGGCCGGGTGATATGTTAAAGAACTGCAAGTAAGGAATGCTAATAACAAGCGGAATAAGATTTGAGTGTTTCTTGTACGACGATGATATCCGTGAATTTAAAGTTATCAACAAATCAATATTCTCAAGGTAACGAGGAGTATTAATGGATTTAAAATCTTAAATATAAATTTCTTAACACAAGTTAAAAATTAGAAATGGTGCATGGGTATGCTTGTTGTGGTATTTCTATAATTGTTCGCAGGAGATAATCCAACGTCTTCGTCAATTTCTTGTTGATTGCCAGGTCCTCTCAAATGTCGTTAAGTCTCAAAATAGATTCCATCGATGCCAAAGAGGTATTTATATTTCCAAATGTTGTACATATTGAGCGATTATAATCCCTTAAATTTATATTGAAAATGAGTGTGGTCTGGTGTGACAATGTTTGTTTAGATCTATGTTGGTTATTCCCTAAATGATGAACCTGAGAGGGGCGAACTATCTATTCCATATTCGTCTGCTAATTGTCAGGAAGATATCAGGAATAAAGAAATCTTCGTGCCCAGAGTTTTTGGAAAACTGGTTTGTAAAGTTTTGTTATATGTATTCAAATAATAAATAAAAGAAGGTAACTATAATCACCATATATATATATAAAGAATCTAAATAAGGTGTAATAACGAGAATAAATGAATCGTAAGATCAAGAGGGAAACGAGTAACATTCTACGATAAGATTAAGTGAATGAAATCTACTTGGGTATTGTGTTAATAAAACAAGTAATAACAAAGATGATACAGTTTTATGAAAGTGTTATCAAATAAAATTTTAATATGTGCATCTTTCGATAAAGTAACAAGCGACGATGCGCCTAGACGATCTTAAATGGATTTTACAAATTATATTAGTTTGATTAAAAAATTGTATGGTTTAGTGTTAAACTTAGTGTAAGAGTAAAAAATAAGTCGCGTTTTGTGACCTTTGTTTAGGTTATGCAGTGGCTTGAGCGAACGCGACAGCTCCTCAAGGATGTGTTGAAACGACGAAGGCGATAAACTGTTTCACGCTTGTCCATATCATATGGCCGGTCAGACGATATAATAAATAAATGCAAGTAAGAGTAAAATATTAAATTTGCATATAATTGAATGATGTCTTAATATTTATGGCTTGATTTCACTTATTAAATGAGTATCAACAATAAGCAATTTTTTCTTGATGAAATAACTTAGATGTGATTGAACTTTTAAAGCCTGATAGTAACCTATAGAGATACTTGGTAGATTTTTATTCAGCAATGGATATGGTATATGAGAGCGTGTGTGTTGTGGTAGTTATTGTTCACAGGAAAAGAATAGGTGGCGCGTGAGTTAGTTTTTGGTCTCCAGGTTACAACAGAACATCCTCAAATATAACCGCACCCCAAATGTGAAAGAGGTATTTATGTGTGAAGACTATCTTTGATGTTTATACAAAGTCACAAACAATGAGAATGGAAAACAGAAGTTGGTGAAGACATTTTTATCAATTGGTTGTAATAAATTTTTAGAAAATTTCGTTCATCCGTGAGGTTTGAAAAATGCAAGAAGCAATATAATATAGTAACATGTTTCTCAATTATGAATAATGTAGATAATTATAAAAAGTTTTTAAATAATTTATCAATGATTTAAAAGTAGTTAACAATAATGTTGATATAAGTAAAGAGAAATAAATTTTTCCAAGAATTGTACATGAACATGAGAAATACCTAATATCCTTTGGAAGACAATAAGGTAAATTATTGATTATTTTCTTGTTAAATAATTCCAATCAATCATTGATGTAGAAGGTGTTTAGTTTTTGTTCCAAGCGTGTTTTTCAGGAAGAGATCCCTGTTCTTCAATTCTCAGGCCAAAGCATTCATTGAGCATCATAAACAAATCCATAACAGAATTGGGAGACAAAAACCTAAGTCATTCATCAAGTGAATAAAATAGTGTTTGAAAGAGATAAAGAAATTTCCTCAAGAAAATACCCGAATGAAACCACTACCTCCGGTACCAGTAAGTCTAAAAAAGACAATGTAAAGAAAAAATTGGTTCAATTACTAAAATATATAATAAATGTGACGATGAAAAGTTATTACGAAAAAATAAATGAGTTAGGTATGTTGATTAATTAATAAAATTGACTATTTTTAACTAACAAAGTTTTCATAGTGTATGAGATTTGCAGAGAAAATGAAATCAGTAATATGTCATCGTACACTTTTTAATTTAAAATATTGTAAAATCCATTGTTAAAAGTTATGTGAAAATTCTATTCATTAGTGTGAGGGTATAAACTGAGTTGCATATTTGGTACTTTGTTTAGGTTGTGCAGTGACTAGTGTAATCGCGCTAGTGCCTGATGGTTGAATCAGAATGATGAAGATGTGCGATGTCTTGCGCTTGACCCAAACGTTTGTCCGGCCGGGTGATATGTTAAAGAACTGCAAGTAAGGAATGCTAATAACAAGCGGAATAAGATTTGAGTGTTTCTTGTACGACGATGATATCCGTGAATTTAAAGTTATCAACAAATCAATATTCTCAAGGTAACGAGGAGTATTAATGGATTTAAAATCTTAAGTATAAATTTCTTAACACAAGTTAAAAATTAGAAATGGTGCATGGGTATGCTTGTTGTGGTATTTCTATAATTGTTCGCAGGAGATAATCCAACGTCTTCGTCAATTTCTTGTTGATTGCCAGGTCCTCTCAAATGTCGTTAAGTCTCAAAATAGATTCCATCGATGCCAAAGAGGTATTTATATTTCCAAATGTTGTACATATTGAGCGATTATAATCCCTTAAATTTATATTGAAAATGAGTGTGGTCTGGTGTGACAATGTTTGTTTAGATCTATGTTGGTTATTCCCTAAATGATGAACCTGAGAGGGGCGAACTATCTATTCCATATTCGTCTGCTAATTGTCAGGAAGATATCAGGAATAAAGAAATCTTCGTGCCCAGAGTTTTTGGAAAACTGGTTTGTAAAGTTTTGTTATATGTATTCAAATAATAAATAAAAGAAGGTAACTATAATCACCATATATATATATAAAGAATCTAAATAAGGTGTAATAACGAGAATAAATGAATCGTAAGATCAAGAGGGAAACGAGTAACATTCTACGATAAGATTAAGTGAATGAAATCTACTTGGGTATTGTGTTAATAAAACAAGTAATAACAAAGATGATACAGTTTTATGAAAGTGTTATCAAATAAAATTTTAATATGTGCATCTTTCGATAAAGTAACAAGCGACGATGCGCCTAGACGATCTTAAATGGATTTTACAAATTATATTAGTTTGATTAAAAAATTGTATGGTTTAGTGTTAAACTTAGTGTAAGAGTAAAAAATAAGTCGCGTTTTGTGACCTTTGTTTAGGTTATGCAGTGGCTTGAGCGAACGCGACAGCTCCTCAAGGATGTGTTGAAACGACGAAGGCGATAAACTGTTTCACGCTTGTCCATATCATATGGCCGGTCAGACGATATAATAAATAAATGCAAGTAAGAGTAAAATATTAAATTTGCATATAATTGAATGATGTCTTAATATTTATGGCTTGATTTCACTTATTAAATGAGTATCAACAATAAGCAATTTTTTCTTGATGAAATAACTTAGATGTGATTGAACTTTTAAAGCCTGATAGTAACCTATAGAGATACTTGGTAGATTTTTATTCAGCAATGGATATGGTATATGAGAGCGTGTGTGTTGTGGTAGTTATTGTTCACAGGAAAAGAATAGGTGGCGCGTGAGTTAGTTTTTGGTCTCCAGGTTACAACAGAACATCCTCAAATATAACCGCACCCCAAATGTGAAAGAGGTATTTATGTGTGAAGACTATCTTTGATGTTTATACAAAGTCACAAACAATGAGAATGGAAAACAGAAGTTGGTGAAGACATTTTTATCAATTGGTTGTAATAAATTTTTAGAAAATTTCGTTCATCCGTGAGGTTTGAAAAATGCAAGAAGCAATATAATATAGTAACATGTTTCTCAATTATGAATAATGTAGATAATTATAAAAAGTTTTTAAATAATTTATCAATGATTTAAAAGTAGTTAACAATAATGTTGATATAAGTAAAGAGAAATAAATTTTTCCAAGAATTGTACATGAACATGAGAAATACCTAATATCCTTTGGAAGACAATAAGGTAAATTATTGATTATTTTCTTGTTAAATAATTCCAATCAATCATTGATGTAGAAGGTGTTTAGTTTTTGTTCCAAGCGTGTTTTTCAGGAAGAGATCCCTGTTCTTCAATTCTCAGGCCAAAGCATTCATTGAGCATCATAAACAAATCCATAACAGAATTGGGAGACAAAAACCTAAGTCATTCATCAAGTGAATAAAATAGTGTTTGAAAGAGATAAAGAAATTTCCTCAAGAAAATACCCGAATGAAACCACTACCTCCGGTACCAGTAAGTCTAAAAAAGACAATGTAAAGAAAAAATTGGTTCAATTACTAAAATATATAATAAATGTGACGATGAAAAGTTATTACGAAAAAATAAATGAGTTAGGTATGTTGATTAATTAATAAAATTGACTATTTTTAACTAACAAAGTTTTCATAGTGTATGAGATTTGCAGAGAAAATGAAATCAGTAATATGTCATCGTACACTTTTTAATTTAAAATATTGTAAAATCCATTGTTAAAAGTTATGTGAAAATTCTATTCATTAGTGTGAGGGTATAAACTGAGTCGCATATTTGGTACTTTGTTTAGGTTGTGCAGTGACTAGTGTAATCGCGCTAGTGCCTGATGGTTGAATCAGAATGATGAAGATGTGCGATGTCTTGCGCTTGACCCAAACGTTTGTCCGGCCGGGTGATATGTTAAAGAACTGCAAGTAAGGAATGCTAATAACAAGCGGAATAAGATTTGAGTGTTTCTTGTACGACGATGATATCCGTGAATTTAAAGTTATCAACAAATCAATATTCTCAAGGTAACGAGGAGTATTAATGGATTTAAAATCTTAAGTATAAATTTCTTAACACAAGTTAAAAATTAGAAATGGTGCATGGGTATGCTTGTTGTGGTATTTCTATAATTGTTCGCAGGAGATAATCCAACGTCTTCGTCAATTTCTTGTTGATTGCCAGGTCCTCTCAAATGTCGTTAAGTCTCAAAATAGATTCCATCGATGCCAAAGAGGTATTTATATTTCCAAATGTTGTACATATTGAGCGATTATAATCCCTTAAATTTATATTGAAAATGAGTGTGGTCTGGTGTGACAATGTTTGTTTAGATCTATGTTGGTTATTCCCTAAATGATGAACCTGAGAGGGGCGAACTATCTATTCCATATTCGTCTGCTAATTGTCAGGAAGATATCAGGAATAAAGAAATCTTCGTGCCCAGAGTTTTTGGAAAACTGGTTTGTAAAGTTTTGTTATATGTATTCAAATAATAAATAAAAGAAGGTAACTATAATCACCATATATATATATATATAAAGAATCTAAATAAGGTGTAATAACGAGAATAAATGAATCGTAAGATCAAGAGGGAAACGAGTAACATTCTACGATAAGATTAAGTGAATGAAATCTACTAGGGTATTGTGTTAATAAAACAAGTAATAACAAAGATGATACAGTTTTATGAAAGTGTTATCAAATAAAATTTTAATATGTGCATCTTTCGATAAAGTAACAAGCGACGATGCGCCTAGACGATCTTAAATGGATTTTACAAATTATATTAGTTTGATTAAAAAATTGTATGGTTTAGTGTTAAACTTAGTGTAAGAGTAAAAAATAAGTCGCGTTTTGTGACCTTTGTTTAGGTTATGCAGTGGCTTGAGCGAACGCGACAGCTCCTCAAGGATGTGTTGAAACGACGAAGGCGATAAACTGTTTCACGCTTGTCCATATCATATGGCCGGTCAGACGATATAATAAATAAATGCAAGTAAGAGTAAAATATTAAATTTGCATATAATTGAATGATGTCTTAATATTTATGGCTTGATTTCACTTATTAAATGAGTATCAACAATAAGCTATTTTTTCTTGATGAAATAACTTAGATGTGATTGAACTTTTAAAGCCTGATAGTAACCTATAGAGATACTTGGTAGATTTTTATTCAGCAATGGATATGGTATATGAGAGCGTGTGTGTTGTGGTAGTTATTGTTCACAGGAAAAGAATAGGTGGCGCGTGAGTTAGTTTTTGGTCTCCAGGTTACAACAGAACATCCTCAAATATAACCGCACCCCAAATGTGAAAGAGGTATTTATGTGTGAAGACTATCTTTGATGTTTATACAAAGTCACAAACAATGAGAATGGAAAACAGAAGTTGGTGAAGACATTTTTATCAATTGGTTGTAATAAATTTTTAGAAAATTTCGTTCATCCGTGAGGTTTGAAAAATGCAAGAAGCAATATAATATAGTAACATGTTTCTCAATTATGAATAATGTAGATAATTATGAAAAAGTTTTTAAATAATTTATCAATGATTTAAAAGTAGTTAACAATAATGTTGATATAAGTAAAGAGAAATAAATTTTTCCAAGAATTGTACATGAACATGAGAAATACCTAATATCCTTTGGAAGACAATAAGGTAAATTATTGATTATTTTCTTGTTAAATAATTCTAATCAATCATTGATGTAGAAGGTGTTTAGTTTTTGTTCCAAGCGTGTTTTTCAGGAAGAGATCCCTGTTCTTCAATTCTCAGGCCAAAGCATTCATTGAGCATCATAAACAAATCCATAACAGAATTGGGAGACAAAAACCTAAGTCATTCATCAAGTGAATAAAATAGTGTTTGAAAGAGATAAAGAAATTTCCTCAAGAAAATACCTGAATGAAACCACTACCTCCGGTACCAGTAAGTCTAAAAAAGACAATGTAAAGAAAAAATTGGTTCAATTACTAAAATATATAATAAATGTGACGATGAAAAGTTATTACGAAAAAATAAATGAGTTAGGTATGTTGATTAATTAATAAAATTGACTATTTTTAACTAACAAAGTTTTCATAGTGTATGAGATTTGCAGAGAAAATGAAATCAGTAATATGTCATCGTACACTTTTTAATTTAAAATATTGTAAAATCCATTGTTAAAAGTTATGTGAAAATTCTATTCATTAGTGTGAGGGTATAAACTGAGTCGCATATTTGGTACTTTGTTTAGGTTGTGCAGTGACTAGTGTAATCGCGCTAGTGCCTGATGGTTGAATCAGAATGATGAAGATGTGCGATGTCTTGCGCTTGACCCAAACGTTTGTCCGGCCGGGTGATATGTTAAAGAACTGCAAGTAAGGAATGCTAATAACAAGCGGAATAAGATTTGAGTGTTTCTTGTACGACGATGATATCCGTGAATTTAAAGTTATCAACAAATCAATATTCTCAAGGTAACGAGGAGTATTAATGGATTTAAAATCTTAAGTATAAATTTCTTAACACAAGTTAAAAATTAGAAATGGTGCATGGGTATGCTTGTTGTGGTATTTCTATAATTGTTCGCAGGAGATAATCCAACGTCTTCGTCAATTTCTTGTTGATTGCCAGGTCCTCTCAAATGTCGTTAAGTCTCAAAATAGATTCCATCGATGCCAAAGAGGTATTTATATTTCCAAATGTTGTACATATTGAGCGATTATAATCCCTTAAATTTATATTGAAAATGAGTGTGGTCTGGTGTGACAATGTTTGTTTAGATCTATGTTGGTTATTCCCTAAATGATGAACCTGAGAGGGGCGAACTATCTATTCCATATTCGTCTGCTAATTGTCAGGAAGATATCAGGAATAAAGAAATCTTCGTGCCCAGAGTTTTTGGAAAACTGGTTTGTAAAGTTTTGTTATATGTATTCAAATAATAAATAAAAGAAGGTAACTATAATCACCATATATATATAAAGAATCTAAATAAGGTGTAATAACGAGAATAAATGAATCGTAAGATCAAGAGGGAAACGAGTAACATTCTACGATAAGATTAAGTGAATGAAATCTACTTGGGTACTGTGTTAATAAAACAAGTAATAACAAAGATGATACAGTTTTATGAAAGTGTTATCAGATATAATTTTAATATGTGCATCTTTCGATAAAGTAACAAGCGACGATGTGCCTAGACGATCATAAATGGATTTTACAAAAATATTAGATTGATTAAAAGATTGTATGGTTTAATGTTAAACTTAGTGTAAGATTAAAAAATAAGTCGCGCTTTGTGACCTTTGTTTAGGTTATGCAGTGGCTTGAGCGAACGCGACAGCTCCTCGAGGGTGTGTTGAAACGACGAAGGCGATAAATTGTTTCACGCTTGTCCATATCATATGGCCGGTCAGACGATATAATAAATAAATGCTACTTAATATGTTACAATATAGAAACATGTTTCTTAATTATGAATAATGAAGATAATTATGAAAATTTTTCAAATAATTTTATCAAGATAATGATTTAAAAGAAGTTAACGATCATGTTGATACAAGTAAAGAGAAATAAATTTTTCCAAGAATTGTAAATGAACATGAGAAATACCAAATATTCTTTGGAAGACAATAAGGTAAACTATTGATTTTTTTCTTGTTAAATAATTCTAATCAATCATTGATGTAGGAGGTGTTTAGTTTTTGTTCCAAGAGTGTTTTTCAGGAAGAGATCCCTGTTCTTTAATTCTCAGGTCAAAGCATTCATTGAGCATCATAAACAAATCCATAACAGATTTGGAAGACAAAAACCTAAGTCATTCATCAAGTGAATAAAATTGTGTTTGAAAAAGATAAAGAAATTTCCTCAAGAAAATACCTGAATGAAACTACTACCTCCGGTACCAGTAAGTCTAAAAATGACTATGTAAAGAAAAAATTGGTTCAATTACTAAAATATATAATAAATGTGACGATGAAAAGTTAATCTGAAAAAATTAAATAAGTTAGATATGATTAAATAATGAAATTAACTATTTTTAACAAACAAAGTTTTCATAGTGTATGAAATTCGCAGAGAAACTGAAATAAGTAATGTCATCGTAAACTTATTAATTAAAAATAGTGTAAAATACATTGTTAAAATTTATGTGAAAATTCTATTCATAAGTGTGAGGGTACAAACTGAGTCGCGTATTTGGTACTTTGTTTAGGTTGTGCAGTGGCTAGTGTAATCGCGCTAGTTCCTGAAAGTTGAATCAGAATGATGAAGATGTGCGATGTCTTGCGCTTGACCCAAACGGTTGTCCGGCCGGGCGATATGTTAAAGAACTGCAAGTAAGGAGCGTATGCTAATAACAAACGGAATAAGATTTGAGTGTTTCTTGTCCGACGATGGGTTCCGTGAATTTAAAGTTATCAACAAACCAATATTCTCAAGGTAACTAGGAGTATTAATGTATTAAAAATCTTAAATATAAATGTCTTAACACAAGTTAAAAATTAGAAATGGTACATGGGTATGCTTGTTGTGGTATTTTTATAACTGTTCGCAGGAGATAATCCAACGACCTCGTCAGTTTCTTGTCGATTGCCAGGTCCTCTCAAACGTTGTTAAGTCTCAAAATAGATTCCATCGATGCCAAAGAGGTATTTATATTTCCAAATGTTGTACATATTGAGTGATTATAATCCCTTAAATTTATATTGAAAATGAGTGTGGTCTGGTGTCAAAATGTTTGTTTAGAGCCGTTTTGGTTATTCCCTAAATGATAAACCTGAGAGGGGCGAACTATCTATTCCATATTTGTCTGCTAATTGTCAGGAAGATATCAGGAATAAAGAAATCTTCACGTCCAGAGTTTGTGGTAAACTGGTTTATAAAGTTTTGTTATATATATTAAAATAATAAATAAAAGAAGGTAACTATAACCACCATATATGTAAAGAATCGAATATAGGTGTAATAATGAGCACAAATGAATCGCAAGATCATGATGGACACGAGTAACATTCTACGATAAGATTAAGTGAATTAAATCCACTTGGGTATAGCGTTAAAAAAAAACAAGTAATAACAAAGATGATACAGTTTTATGAAAGTGTTATCAAATATAATTTTAATATGTGCATCTTTCGATAAAGTAACAAGCGACGATGTGCCTAGACAATCTGAAATGGATTTTATACAAATATTAGTTTGACTAAAAGATTGTATGGTTTAGTGTTGAACTTGGTGTAAGAGTAAAAAATAAGTCGTGTTTTGTGACCTTTGTTTAGGTTATGCAGTGGCTTGAGCGAACGCGACAGATCCTCAAGGATGTGTTGAAACGACGAAGGCGATAAACTGTTTCACGCTTGTCCATATCATATGGCCGGTCAGACGATATAATAAAAAATGCAAGTAAGAGTAAAATATTAAATCTTGCATATAATTGAATGATATCTTATTATTTATGGCTTGAATTCACTTTTTAAATTAGTATCAACAATAAGCAATTTTTTCTAGTTTAAATAATTTAGATGTGATTCAACTTTTAAAGCCTGATAGTAACCTATAGAGATACTTGTAGATTTTTATCCAGCAATGGATATGGTATATGAGAGCATGTGTGTTGTGGTAGTTATTGTTCACAGGTAAAAAATAGGTGGCGCGTCGGTTAGTTTTGGGTCTCCAGGTTACAACAGATTGTCCTCAAATATAACCGCAACCCAAATCTGAAAGAGGTATTTATGTGTGAAGACTATCTTTGATGTTTATATGAGTCACAAACAATGAAAATGGAAAACAGAAGTTGGTGAAGACATTTTGTATCAATTGGTTCTAAAAAAATTTTTAGAAAATCTTATTCATCGGTGAGGATTGAAAAATGCAAGAAGCAATATAGAAACATGTTTCTTAATTATGAATAATGAAGATAATTATGAAAATTTTTCAAATAATTTTATCAAGATAATGATTTAAAAGAAGTTAACGATCATGTTGATACAAGTAAGGAGAAATAAATTTTTCCAAGAATTGTAAATGAACATGAGAAATACCAAATATTCTTTGGAAGACAATAAGGTAAACTATTGATTTTTTTCTTGTTAAATAATTCTAATCAATCATTGATGTAGGAGGTGTTTAGTTTTTGTTCCAAGAGTGTTTTTCAGGAAGAGATCCCTGTTCTTTAATTCTCAGGTCAAAGCATTCATTGAGCATCATAAACAAATCCATAACAGATTTGGAAGACAAAAACCTAAGTCATTCATCAATTGAATAAAATTGTGTTTGAAAAAGATAAAGAAATTTCCTCAAGAAAATACCTGAATGAAACTACTACCTCCGGTACCAGTAAGTCTAAAAATGACTATGTAAAGAAAAAATTGGTTCAATTACTAAAATATATAATAAATGTGACGATGAAAAGTTATTCTGAAAAAATAAATAAGTTAGGTATGTTGATTAATTAATGAAATTAACTATTTTTAACAAACAAAATTTTCATAGTGTATGAAATTTGCAGAGAAACTGAAATTAGTAATGTCATCCATCGTAAACTTATTAATTTAAAATAGTGTAAAATCCATTGTTAAAAGTTATATGAAAATTCTATTCATAAGTGTGAGGGTATAAACTGAGTCGCGTATTTGGTACTTTGTTTAGGTTGTGCAGTGGCTAGTGTAATCGCGCTAGTTCCTGAAAGTTGAATCAGAATGATGAAGATGTGCGATGTCTTGCGCTTGACCCAAACGGTTGTCCGGCCGGGCGATATGTTAAAGAACTGCAAGTAAGGAGCGTATGCTAATAACAAACGGAATAAGATTTGAGTGTTTCTTGTCCGACGATGAGTTCCGTGAATTTAAAGTTATCAACAAACCAATATTCTCAAGGTAACTAGGAGTATTAATGTATTAAAAATCTTAAATATAAATGTCTTAACACAAGTTAAAAATTAGAAATGGTACATGGGTATGCTTGTTGTGGTATTTCTATAATTGTTCGCAGGAGATAATCCAACGACCTCGTCAGTTTCTTGTTGATTGCCAGGTCCTCTCAAACGTTGTTAAGTCTCAAAATAGATTCCATCGATGCCAAAGAGGTATTTATATTTCCAAATGTTGTACATATTGAGCGATTATAATCCCTTAAATTTATATTGAAAATGAGTGTGGTCTGGTGTCAAAATGTTTGTTTAGAGCCGTTTTGGTTATTCCCTAAATGATAAACCTGAGAGGGGCGAACTATCTATTCCATATTTGTCTGCTAATTGTCAGGAAGATATCAGGAATAAAGAAATCTTCACGTCCAGAGTTTGTGGTAAACTGGTTTATAAAGTTTTGTTATATATATTAAAATAATAATTAAAAGAAGGTAACTATAACCACCATATATGTAAAGAATCGAATATAGGTGTAATAATGAGCACAAATGAATCGCAAGATCATGATGGACACGAGTAACATTCTACGATAAGATTAAGTGAATTAAATCCACTTGGGTATAGCGTTAAAAAAAAACAAGTAATAACAAAGATGATACAGTTTTATGAAAGTGTTATCAAATATAATTTTAATATGTGCATCTTTCGATAAAGTAACAAGCGACGATGCGCCTAGACGATCTTAAATGGATTTTACAAATTATATTAGTTTGATTAAAAAATTGTATGGTTTAGTGTTAAACTTAGGGTAAGAGTAAAAAATAAGTCGCGTTTTGTGACCTTTGTTTAGGTTATGCAGTGGCTTGAGCGAACGCGACAGATCCTCAAGGATGTGTTGAAACGACGAAGGCGATAAACTGTTTCACGCTTGTCCATATCATATGGCCGGTCAGACGATATAATAAAAAATGCAAGTAAGAGTAAAATATTAAATCTTGCATATAATTGAATGATATCTTATTATTTATGGCTTGAATTCACTTTTTAAATAAGTATCAACAATAAGCAATTTTTTCTAGTTTAAATAGTTTAGATGTGATTCAACTTTTAAAGCCTGATAGTAACCTATAGAGATACTTGTAGATTTTTATCCAGCAATGGATATGGTATATGAGAGCATGTGTGTTGTGGTAGTTATTGTTCACAGGTAAAAAATAGGTGGCGCGTCGGTTAGTTTTGGGTCTCCAGGTTACAACAGATTGTCCTCAAATATAACCGCAACCCAAATCTGAAAGAGGTATTTATGTGTGAAGACTATCTTTGATGTTTATATGAGTCACAAACAATGAAAATGGAAAACAGAAGTTGGTGAAGACATTTTGTATCAATTGGTTCTAAAAAAATTTTTAGAAAATCTTATTCATCGGTGAGGATTGAAAAATGCAAGAAATAATATAGAAACATGTTTCTTAATTATGAATAATGAAGATAATTATGAAAATTTTTCAAATAATTTTATCAAGATAATGATTTAAAAGAAGTTAACGATCATGTTGATACAAGTAAAGAGAAATAAATTTTTCCAAGAATTGTAAATGAACATGAGAAATACCAAATATTCTTTGGAAGACAATAAGGTAAACTATTGATTTTTTTCTTGTTAAATAATTCTAATCAATCATTGATGTAGGAGGTGTTTAGTTTTTGTTCCAAGAGTGTTTTTCAGGAAGAGATCCCTGTTCTTTAATTCTCAGGTCAAAGCATTCATTGAGCATCATAAACAAATCCATAACAGATTTGGAAGACAAAAACCTAAGTCATTCATCAAGTGAATAAAATTGTGTTTGAAAAAGATAAAGAAATTTCCTCAAGAAAATACCTGAATGAAACTACTACCTCCGGTACCAGTAAGTCTAAAAATGACTATGTAAAGAAAAAATTGGTTCAATTACTAAAATATATAATAAATGTGACGATGAAAAGTTAATCTGAAAAAATTAAATAAGTTAGATATGATTAAATAATGAAATTAACTTTTTTTAACAAACAAAGTTTTCATAGTGTATGAAATTCGCAGAGAAACTGAAATTAGTAATGTCATCGTAAACTTATTAATTTAAAATAGTGTAAAATACATTGTTAAAATTTATGTGAAAATTCTATTCATAAGTGTGAGGGTATAAACTGAGTCGCGTATTTGGTACTTTGTTTAGGTTGTGCAGTGGCTAGTGTAATCGCACTAGTTCCTGAAAGTTGAATCAGAATGATGAAGATGTGCGATGTCTTGCGCTTGACCCAAACGGTTGTCCGGCCGGGCGATATGTTAAAGAACTGCAAGTAAGGAGCGTATGCTAATAACAAACGGAATAAGATTTGAGTGTTTCTTGTCCGACGATGGGTTCCGTGAATTTAAAGTTATCAACAAACCAATATTCTCAAGGTAACTAGGAGTATTAATGTATTAAAAATCTTAAATATAAATGTCTTAACACAAGTTAAAAATTAGAAATGGTACATGGGTATGCTTGTTGTGGTATTTTTATAACTGTTCGCAGGAGATAATCCAACGACCTCGTCAGTTTCTTGTCGATTGCCAGGTCCTCTCAAACGTTGTTAAGTCTCAAAATAGATTCCATCGATGCCAAAGAGGTATTTATATTTCCAAATGTTGTACATATTGAGCGATTATAATCCCTTAAATTTATATTGAAAATGAGTGTGGTCTGGTGTCAAAATGTTTGTTTAGAGCCGTTTTGGTTATTCCCTAAATGATAAACCTGAGAGGGGCGAACTATCTATTCCATATGTCTGCTAATTGTCAGGAAGATATCAGGAATAAAGAAATCTTCACGTTTAGAGTTTGTGGTAAACTGGTTTGTAAAGTTTTGTTATATATATTAAAATAATAAATAAAAGAAGGTAACTATAACCACCATATATGTAAAGAATCGAATATAGGTGTAATAATGAGCACAAATGAATCGCAAGATCATGATGGACACGAGTAACATTCTACGATAAGATTAAGTGAATTAAATCCACTTGGGTATAGCGTTAAAAAAACAAGTAATAACAAAGATAATACAGTTTTATGAAAGTGTTATCAAATATAATTTTAATATGTGCATCTTTCGATAAAGTAACAAGCGACGATGTGCCTAGACAATCTGAAATGGATTTTATACAAATATTAGTTTGACTAAAAGATTGTATGGTTACGTGTTGAACTTGGTGTAAGAGTAAAAAATAAGTCGCGTTTTGTGACCTTTGTTTAGGTTATGCAGTGGCTTGAGCGAACGCGACAGCTCCTCAAGGATGTTTTGAAACGACGAAGGCGATAAACTGTTTCACGCTTGTCCATATCATATGGCCGGTCAGACGATATAATAAATAATCGAGAGTAAGAGTAAAATATTAAATTTTGCATATAATTGAATGATATCTTATTATTTATGGCTTGAATTCACTTTTTAAATGAGTATCAACAATAAGCAATTTTTTCTAGTTTAAATAATTTAGATGTGATTCAACTTTTAAAGCCTGATAGTAACCTATAGAGATACTTGTAGATTTTTATCCAGCAATGGATATGGTATATGAGAGCATGTGTGTTGTGGTAGTTATTGTTCACAGGTAAAAAATAGGTGGCGCGTCGGTTAGTTTTGGGTCTCCAGGTTACAACAGATTGTCCTCAAATATAACCGCAACCCAAATCTGAAAGAGGTATTTATGTGTGAAGACTATCTTTGATGTTTATATGAGTCACAAACAATGAAAATGGAAAACATAAGTTGGTGAAGACATTTTGTATTAATTGGTTCTAAAAAAATTTTTAGAAAATCTTATTCATTGGTGAGGTTTGAAAAATGCAAGAAGCAATATAGAAACATGTTTCTTAATTATGAATAATGAAGATAATTATGAAAATTTTTCAAATAATTTTATCAAGATAATGATTTAAAAGAAGTTAACGATCATGTTGATACAAGTAAAGAGAAATAAAATTTTCCAAGAATTGTAAATGAACATGAGAAATACCAAATATTCTTTGGAAGACAATAAGGTAAACTATTGATTTTTTTCTTGTTTAATAATTCTAATCAATCATTGATGTAGGAGGTGTTTAGTTTTTGTTCCAAGAGTGTTTTTCAGGAAGAGATCCCTGTTCTTTAATTCTCAGGTCAAAGCATTCATTGAGCATCATAAACAAATCCATAACAGATTTGGGAGACAAAAACCTAAGTCATTCATCAAGTGAATAAAATAGTGTTTGAAAAAGATAAAGAAATTTCCTCAAGAAAATACCTGAATGAAACCACTACCTCCGGTACCAGTAAGTCTAAAAATGACTATGTAAAGAAAAAATTGGTTCAATTACTAAAATATATAATAAATGTGACGATGAAAAGTTATTACGAAAAAATAAATGAGTTAGGTATGTTGATTAATTAATAAAATTGACTATTTTTAACTAACAAAGTTATTTAAAGTTATCAACAAATCAATATTCTTAAGGTAACGAGGAGTATTAATGGATTTAAAATCTTAAATATAAATTTCTTAACACAAGTTAAAAATTAGAAATGGTGCATGGGTATGCTTGTGGTATTTCTATAATTGTTCGCAGGAGATAATCCAACGTCTTCGTCAATTTCTTGTTGATTGCCAGGTCCTCTCAAATGTCGTTAAGTCTCAAAATAGATTCCATCGATGCCAAAGAGGTATTTATATTTCCAAATGTTGTACATATTGAGCGATTATAATCCCTTAAATTTATATTGAAAATGAGTGTGGTCTGGTGTGACAATGTTTGTTTAGATCTATGTTGGTTATTCCCTAAATGATGAACCTGAGAGGGGCGAACTATCTATTCCATATTCGTCTGCTAATTGTCAGGAAGATATCAGGAATAAAGAAATCTTCGTGCCCAGAGTTTTTGGAAAACTGGTTTGTAAAGTTTTGTTATATGTATTCAAATAATAAATAAAAGAAGGTAACTATAATCACCATATATATATAAAGAATCTAAATAAGGTGTAATAACGAGAATAAATGAATCGTAAGATCAAGAGGGAAACGAGTAACATTCTACGATAAGATTAAGTGAATGAAATCTACTTGGGTATTGTGTTAATAAAACAAGTAATAACAAAGATGATACAGTTTTATGAAAGTGTTATCAAATAAAATTTTAATATGTGCATCTTTCGATAAAGTAACGATAAGTGACGATGCGCCTAGACGATCTTAAATGGATTTTACAAATTATATTAGTTTGATTAAAAAATTGTATGGTTTAGTGTTAAACTTAGTGTAAGAGTAAAAAATAAGTCGCGTTTTGTGACCTTTGTTTAGGTTATGCAGTGGCTTGAGCGAACGCGACAGCTCCTCAAGGATGTGTTGAAACGACGAAGGCGATAAACTGTTTCACGCTTGTCCATATCATATGGCCGGTCAGACGATATAATAAATAAATGCAAGTAAGAGTAAAATATTAAATTTGCATATAATTGAATGATGTCTTAATATTTATGGCTTGATTTCACTTATTAAATGAGTATCAACAATAAGCAATTTTTTCTTGATGAAATAACTTAGATGTGATTGAACTTTTAAAGCCTGATAGTAACCTATAGAGATACTTGGTAGATTTTTATTCAGCAATGGATATGGTATATGAGAGCGTGTGTGTTGTGGTAGTTATTGTTCACAGGAAAAGAATAGGTGGCGCGTGAGTTAGTTTTTGGTCTCCAGGTTACAACAGAACATCCTCAAATATAACCGCACCCCAAATGTGAAAGAGGTATTTATGTGTGAAGACTATCTTTGATGTTTATACAAAGTCACAAACAATGAGAATGGAAAACAGAAGTTGGTGAAGACATTTTTATCAATTGGTTGTAATAAATTTTTAGAAAATTTCGTTCATCCGTGAGGTTTGAAAAATGCAAGAAACAATATAATATAGTAACATGTTTCTCAATTATGAATAATGTAGATAATTATGAAAAAGTTTTTAAATAATTTATCAATGATTTAAAAGTAGTTAACAATAATGTTGATATAAGTAAAGAGAAATAAATTTTTCCGAGAATTGTACATGAACATGAGAAATACCTAATATCCTTTGGAAGACAATAAGGTAAATTATTGATTATTTTCTTGGTAAATAATTCTAATCAATCATTGATGTAGAAGGTGTTTAGTTTTTGTTCCAAGCGTGTTTTTCAGGAAGAGATCCCTGTTCTTAAATTCTCAGGCCAAAGCATTCATTGAGCATCATAAACAAATCCATAACAGAATTGGGAGACAAAAACCTAAGTCATTCATCAAGTGAATAAAATAGTGTTTGAAAGAGATAAAGAAATTTCCTCAAGAAAATACCTGAATGAAACCACTACCTCCGGTACCAGTAAGTCTAAAAAAGACAATGTAAAGAAAAAATTGGTTCAATTACTAAAATATATAATAAATGTGACGATGAAAAGTTATTACGAAAAAATAAATGAAATAGGTATGTTGATTAATTAATAAAATTGACTATTTTTAACTAACAAAGTTTTCATAGTGTATGAGATTTGCAGAGAAAATGAAATCAGTAATATGTCATCGTACACTTTTTAATTTAAAATATTGTAAAATCCATTGTTAAAAGTTATGTGAAAATTCTATTCATTAGTGTGAGGGTATAAACTGAGTCGCATATTTGGTACTTTGTTTAGGTTGTGCAGTGACTAGTGTAATCGCGCTAGTGCCTGATGGTTGAATCAGAATGATGAAGATGTGCGATGTCTTGCGCTTGACCCAAACGTTTGTCCGGCCGGGTGATATGTTAAAGAACTGCAAGTAAGGAATGCTAATAACAAGCGGAATAAGATTTGAGTGTTTCTTGTACGACGATGATATCCGTGAATTTAAAGTTATCAACAAATCAATATTCTCAAGGTAACGAGGAGTATTAATGGATTTAAAATCTTAAATATAAATTTCTTAACACAAGTTAAAAATTAGAAATGGTGCATGGGTATGCTTGTTGTGGTATTTCTATAATTGTTCGCAGGAGATAATCCAACGTCTTCGTCAATTTCTTGTTGATTGCCAGGTCCTCTCAAATGTCGTTAAGTCTCAAAATAGATTCCATCGATGCCAAAGAGGTATTTATATTTCCAAATGTTGTACATATTGAGCGATTATAATCCCTTAAATTTATATTGAAAATGAGTGTGGTCTGGTGTGACAATGTTTGTTTAGATCTATGTTGGTTATTCCCTAAATGATGAACCTGAGAGGGGCGAACTATCTATTCCATATTCGTCTGCTAATTGTCAGGAAGATATCAGGAATAAAGAAATCTTCGTGCCCAGAGTTTTTGGAAAACTGGTTTGTAAAGTTTTGTTATATGTATTCAAATAATAAATAAAAGAAGGTAACTATAATCACCATATATATATAAAGAATCTAAATAAGGTGTAATAACGAGAATAAATGAATCGTAAGATCAAGAGGGAAACGAGTAACATTCTACGATAAGATTAAGTGAATGAAATCTACTTGGGTATTGTGTTAATAAAACAAGTAATAACAAAGATGATACAGTTTTATGAAAGTGTTATCAAATAAAATTTTAATATGTGCATCTTTCGATAAAGTAACAAGCGACGATGCGCCTAGACGATCTTAAATGGATTTTACAAATTATATTAGTTTGATTAAAAAATTGTATGGTTTAGTGTTAAACTTAGTGTAAGAGTAAAAAATAAGTCGCGTTTTGTGACCTTTGTTTAGGTTATGCAGTGGCTTGAGCGAACGCGACAGCTCCTCAAGGATGTGTTGAAACGACGAAGGCGATAAACTGTTTCACGCTTGTCCATATCATATGGCCGGTCAGACGATATAATAAATAAATGCAAGTAAGAGTAAAATATTAAATTTGCATATAATTGAATGATGTCTTAATATTTATGGCTTGATTTCACTTATTAAATGAGTATCAACAATAAGCAATTTTTTCTTGATGAAATAACTTAGATGTGATTGAACTTTTAAAGCCTGATAGTAACCTATAGAGATACTTGGTAGATTTTTATTCAGCAATGGATATGGTATATGAGAGCGTGTGTGTTGTGGTAGTTATTGTTCACAGGAAAAGAATAGGTGGCGCGTGAGTTAGTTTTTGGTCTCCAGGTTACAACAGAACATCCTCAAATATAACCGCACCCCAAATGTGAAAGAGGTATTTATGTGTGAAGACTATCTTTGATGTTTATACAAAGTCACAAACAATGAGAATGGAAAACAGAAGTTGGTGAAGACATTTTTATCAATTGGTTGTAATAAATTTTTAGAAAATTTCGTTCATCCGTGAGGTTTGAAAAATGCAAGAAGCAATATAATATAGTAACATGTTTCTCAATTATGAATAATGTAGATAATTATGAAAAAGTTTTTAAATAATTTATCAATGATTTAAAAGTAGTTAACAATAATGTTGATATAAGTAAAGAGAAATAAATTTTTCCAAGAATTGTACATGAACATGAGAAATACCTAATATCCTTTGGAAGACAATAAGGTAAATTATTGATTATTTTCTTGTTAAATAATTCTAATCAATCATTGATGTAGAAGGTGTTTAGTTTTTGTTCCAAGCGTGTTTTTCAGGAAGAGATCCCTGTTCTTCAATTCTCAGGCCAAAGCATTCATTGAGCATCATAAACAAATCCATAACAGAATTGGGAGACAAAAACTTAAGTCATTCATCAAGTGAATAAAATAGTGTTTGAAAGAGATAAAGAAATTTCCTCAAGAAAATACCTGAATGAAACCACTACCTCCGGTACCAGTAAGTCTAAAAAAGACAATGTAAAGAAAAAATTGGTTCAATTACTAAAATATATAATAAATGTGACGATGAAAAGTTATTACGAAAAAATAAATGAGTTAGGTATGTTGATTAATTAATAAAATTGACTATTTTTAACTAACAAAGTTTTCATAGTGTATGAGATTTGCAGAGAAAATGAAATCAGTAATATGTCATCGTACACTTTTTAATTTAAAATATTGTAAAATCCATTGTTAAAAGTTATGTGAAAATTCTATTCATTAGTGTGAGGGTATAAACTGAGTCGCATATTTGGTACTTTGTTTAGGTTGTGCAGTGACTAGTGTAATCGCGCTAGTGCCTGATGGTTGAATCAGAATGATGAAGATGTGCGATGTCTTGCGCTTGACCCAAACGTTTGTCCGGCCGGGTGATATGTTAAAGAACTGCAAGTAAGGAATGCTAATAACAAGCGGAATAAGATTTGAGTGTTTCTTGTACGACGATGATATCCGTGAATTTAAAGTTATCAACAAATCAATATTCTCAAGGTAACGAGGAGTATTAATGGATTTAAAATCTTAAGTATAAATTTCTTAACACAAGTTAAAAATTAGAAATGGTGCATGGGTATGCTTGTTGTGGTATTTCTATAATTGTTCGCAGGAGATAATCCAACGTCTTCGTCAATTTCTTGTTGATTGCCAGGTCCTCTCAAATGTCGTTAAGTCTCAAAATAGATTCCATCGATGCCAAAGAGGTATTTATATTTCCAAATGTTGTACATATTGAGCGATTATAATCCCTTAAATTTATATTGAAAATGAGTGTGGTCTGGTGTGACAATGTTTGTTTAGATCTATGTTGGTTATTCCCTAAATGATGAACCTGAGAGGGGCGAACTATCTATTCCATATTCGTCTGCTAATTGTCAGGAAGATATCAGGAATAAAGAAATCTTCGTGCCCAGAGTTTTTGGAAAACTGGTTTGTAAAGTTTTGTTATATGTATTCAAATAATAAATAAAAGAAGGTAACTATAATCACCATATATATATAAAGAATCTAAATAAGGTGTAATAACGAGAATAAATGAATCGTAAGATCAAGAGGGAAACGAGTAACATTCTACGATAAGATTAAGTGAATGAAATCTACTTGGGTATTGTGTTAATAAAACAAGTAATAACAAAGATGATACAGTTTTATGAAAGTGTTATCAAATAAAATTTTAATATGTGCATCTTTCGATAAAGTAACAAGCGACGATGCGCCTAGACGATCTTAAATGGATTTTACAAATTATATTAGTTTGATTAAAAAATTGTATGGTTTAGTGTTAAACTTAGTGTAAGAGTAAAAAATAAGTCGCGTTTTGTGACCTTTGTTTAGGTTATGCAGTGGCTTGAGCGAACGCGACAGCTCCTCAAGGATGTGTTGAAACGACGAAGGCGATAAACTGTTTCACGCTTGTCCATATCATATGGCCGGTCAGACGATATAATAAATAAATGCAAGTAAGAGTAAAATATTAAATTTGCATATAATTGAATGATGTCTTAATATTTATGGCTTGATTTCACTTATTAAATGAGTATCAACAATAAGCAATTTTTTCTTGATGAAATAACTTAGATGTGATTGAACTTTTAAAGCCTGATAGTAACCTATAGAGATACTTGGTAGATTTTTATTCAGCAATGGATATGGTATATGAGAGCGTGTGTGTTGTGGTAGTTATTGTTCACAGGAAAAGAATAGGTGGCGCGTGAGTTAGTTTTTGGTCTCCAGGTTACAACAGAACATCCTCAAATATAACCGCACCCCAAATGTGAAAGAGGTATTTATGTGTGAAGACTATCTTTGATGTTTATACAAAGTCACAAACAATGAGAATGGAAAACAGAAGTTGGTGAAGACATTTTTATCAATTGGTTGTAATAAATTTTTAGAAAATTTCGTTCATCCGTGAGGTTTGAAAAATGCAAGAAGCAATATAATATAGTAACATGTTTCTCAATTATGAATAATGTAGATAATTATGAAAAAGTTTTTAAATAATTTATCAATGATTTAAAAGTAGTTAACAATAATGTTGATATAAGTAAAGAGAAATAAATTTTTCCAAGAATTGTACATGAACATGAGAAATACCTAATATCCTTTGGAAGACAATAAGGTAAATTATTGATTATTTTCTTGTTAAATAATTCTAATCAATCATTGATGTAGAAGGTGTTTAGTTTTTGTTCCAAGCGTGTTTTTCAGGAAGAGATCCCTGTTCTTCAATTCTCAGGCCAAAGCATTCATTGAGCATCATAAACAAATCCATAACAGAATTGGGAGACAAAAACCTAAGTCATTCATCAAGTGAATAAAATAGTGTTTGAAAGAGATAAAGAAATTTCCTCAAGAAAATACCCGAATGAAACCACTACCTCCGGTACCAGTAAGTCTAAAAAAGACAATGTAAAGAAAAAATTGGTTCAATTACTAAAATATATAATAAATGTGACGATGAAAAGTTATTACGAAAAAATAAATGAGTTAGGTATGTTGATTAATTAATAAAATTGACTATTTTTAACTAACAAAGTTTTCATAGTGTATGAGATTTGCAGAGAAAATGAAATCAGTAATATGTCATCGTACACTTTTTAATTTAAAATATTGTAAAATCCATTGTTAAAAGTTATGTGAAAATTCTATTCATTAGTGTGAGGGTATAAACTGAGTCGCATATTTGGTACTTTGTTTAGGTTGTGCAGTGACTAGTGTAATCGCGCTAGTGCCTGATGGTTGAATCAGAATGATGAAGATGTGCGATGTCTTGCGCTTGACCCAAACGTTTGTCCGGCCGGGTGATATGTTAAAGAACTGCAAGTAAGGAATGCTAATAACAAGCGGAATAAGATTTGAGTGTTTCTTGTACGACGATGATATCCGTGAATTTAAAGTTATCAACAAATCAATATTCTCAAGGTAACGAGGAGTATTAATGGATTTAAAATCTTAAGTATAAATTTCTTAACACAAGTTAAAAATTAGAAATGGTGCATGGGTATGCTTGTTGTGGTATTTCTATAATTGTTCGCAGGAGATAATCCAACGTCTTCGTCAATTTCTTGTTGATTGCCAGGTCCTCTCAAATGTCGTTAAGTCTCAAAATAGATTCCATCGATGCCAAAGAGGTATTTATATTTCCAAATGTTGTACATATTGAGCGATTATAATCCCTTAAATTTATATTGAAAATGAGTGTGGTCTGGTGTGACAATGTTTGTTTAGATCTATGTTGGTTATTCCCTAAATGATGAACCTGAGAGGGGCGAACTATCTATTCCATATTCGTCTGCTAATTGTCAGGAAGATATCAGGAATAAAGAAATCTTCGTGCCCAGAGTTTTTGGAAAACTGGTTTGTAAAGTTTTGTTATATGTATTCAAATAATAAATAAAAGAAGGTAACTATAATCACCATATATATATATATATATAAAGAATCTAAATAAGGTGTAATAACGAGAATAAATGAATCGTAAGATCAAGAGGGAAACGAGTAACATTCTACGATAAGATTAAGTGAATGAAATCTACTTGGGTATTGTGTTAATAAAACAAGTAATAACAAAGATGATACAGTTTTATGAAAGTGTTATCAAATAAAATTTTAATATGTGCATCTTTCGATAAAGTAACAAGCGACGATGCGCCTAGACGATCTTAAATGGATTTTACAAATTATATTAGTTTGATTAAAAAATTGTATGGTTTAGTGTTAAACTTAGTGTAAGAGTAAAAAATAAGTCGCGTTTTGTGACCTTTGTTTAGGTTATGCAGTGGCTTGAGCGAACGCGACAGCTCCTCAAGGATGTGTTGAAACGACGAAGGCGATAAACTGTTTCACGCTTGTCCATATCATATGGCCGGTCAGACGATATAATAAATAAATGCAAGTAAGAGTAAAATATTAAATTTGCATATAATTGAATGATGTCTTAATATTTATGGCTTGATTTCACTTATTAAATGAGTATCAACAATAAGCAATTTTTTCTTGATGAAATAACTTAGATGTGATTGAACTTTTAAAGCCTGATAGTAACCTATAGAGATACTTGGTAGATTTTTATTCAGCAATGGATATGGTATATGAGAGCGTGTGTGTTGTGGTAGTTATTGTTCACAGGAAAAGAATAGGTGGCGCGTGAGTTAGTTTTTGGTCTCCAGGTTACAACAGAACATCCTCAAATATAACCGCACCCCAAATGTGAAAGAGGTATTTATGTGTGAAGACTATCTTTGATGTTTATACAAAGTCACAAACAATGAGAATGGAAAACAGAAGTTGGTGAAGACATTTTTATCAATTGGTTGTAATAAATTTTTAGAAAATTTCGTTCATCCGTGAGGTTTGAAAAATGCAAGAAGCAATATAATATAGTAACATGTTTCTCAATTATGAATAATGTAGATAATTATAAAAAGTTTTTAAATAATTTATCAATGATTTAAAAGTAGTTAACAATAATGTTGATATAAGTAAAGAGAAATAAATTTTTCCAAGAATTGTACATGAACATGAGAAATACCTAATATCCTTTGGAAGACAATAAGGTAAATTATTGATTATTTTCTTGTTAAATAATTCCAATCAATCATTGATGTAGAAGGTGTTTAGTTTTTGTTCCAAGCGTGTTTTTCAGGAAGAGATCCCTGTTCTTCAATTCTCAGGCCAAAGCATTCATTGAGCATCATAAACAAATCCATAACAGAATTGGGAGACAAAAACCTAAGTCATTCATCAAGTGAATAAAATAGTGTTTGAAAGAGATAAAGAAATTTCCTCAAGAAAATACCTGAATGAAACCACTACCTCCGGTACCAGTAAGTCTAAAAAAGACAATGTAAAGAAAAAATTGGTTCAATTACTAAAATATATAATAAATGTGACGATGAAAAGTTATTACGAAAAAATAAATGAGTTAGGTATGTTGATTAATTAATAAAATTGACTATTTTTAACTAACAAAGTTTTCATAGTGTATGAGATTTGCAGAGAAAATGAAATCAGTAATATGTCATCGTACACTTTTTAATTTAAAATATTGTAAAATCCATTGTTAAAAGTTATGTGAAAATTCTATTCATTAGTGTGAGGGTATAAACTGAGTCGCATATTTGGTACTTTGTTTAGGTTGTGCAGTGACTAGTGTAATCGCGCTAGTGCCTGATGGTTGAATCAGAATGATGAAGATGTGCGATGTCTTGCGCTTGACCCAAACGTTTGTCCGGCCGGGTGATATGTTAAAGAACTGCAAGTAAGGAATGCTAATAACAAGCGGAATAAGATTTGAGTGTTTCTTGTACGACGATGATATCCGTGAATTTAAAGTTATCAACAAATCAATATTCTCAAGGTAACGAGGAGTATTAATGGATTTAAAATCTTAAGTATAAATTTCTTAACACAAGTTAAAAATTAGAAATGGTGCATGGGTATGCTTGTTGTGGTATTTCTATAATTGTTCGCAGGAGATAATCCAACGTCTTCGTCAATTTCTTGTTGATTGCCAGGTCCTCTCAAATGTCGTTAAGTCTCAAAATAGATTCCATCGATGCCAAAGAGGTATTTATATTTCCAAATGTTGTACATATTGAGCGATTATAATCCCTTAAATTTATATTGAAAATGAGTGTGGTCTGGTGTGACAATGTTTGTTTAGATCTATGTTGGTTATTCCCTAAATGATGAACCTGAGAGGGGCGAACTATCTATTCCATATTCGTCTGCTAATTGTCAGGAAGATATCAGGAATAAAGAAATCTTCGTGCCCAGAGTTTTTGGAAAACTGGTTTGTAAAGTTTTGTTATATGTATTCAAATAATAAATAAAAGAAGGTAACTATAATCACCATATATATATATAAAGAATCTAAATAAGGTGTAATAACGAGAATAAATGAATCGTAAGATCAAGAGGGAAACGAGTAACATTCTACGATAAGATTAAGTGAATGAAATCTACTTGGGTATTGTGTTAATAAAACAAGTAATAACAAAGATGATACAGTTTTATGAAAGTGTTATCAAATAAAATTTTAATATGTGCATCTTTCGATAAAGTAACAAGCGACGATGCGCCTAGACGATCTTAAATGGATTTTACAAATTATATTAGTTTGATTAAAAAATTGTATGGTTTAGTGTTAAACTTAGTGTAAGAGTAAAAAATAAGTCGCGTTTTGTGACCTTTGTTTAGGTTATGCAGTGGCTTGAGCGAACGCGACAGCTCCTCAAGGATGTGTTGAAACGACGAAGGCGATAAACTGTTTCACGCTTGTCCATATCATATGGCCGGTCAGACGATATAATAAATAAATGCAAGTAAGAGTAAAATATTAAATTTGCATATAATTGAATGATGTCTTAATATTTATGGCTTGATTTCACTTATTAAATGAGTATCAACAATAAGCAATTTTTTCTTGATGAAATAACTTAGATGTGATTGAACTTTTAAAGCCTGATAGTAACCTATAGAGATACTTGGTAGATTTTTATTCAGCAATGGATATGGTATATGAGAGCGTGTGTGTTGTGGTAGTTATTGTTCACAGGAAAAGAATAGGTGGCGCGTGAGTTAGTTTTTGGTCTCCAGGTTACAACAGAACATCCTCAAATATAACCGCACCCCAAATGTGAAAGAGGTATTTATGTGTGAAGACTATCTTTGATGTTTATACAAAGTCACAAACAATGAGAATGGAAAACAGAAGTTGGTGAAGACATTTTTATCAATTGGTTGTAATAAATTTTTAGAAAATTTCGTTCATCCGTGAGGTTTGAAAAATGCAAGAAGCAATATAATATAGTAACATGTTTCTCAATTATGAATAATGTAGATAATTATGAAAAAGTTTTTAAATAATTTATCAATGATTTAAAAGTAGTTAACAATAATGTTGATATAAGTAAAGAGAAATAAATTTTTCCAAGAATTGTACATGAACATGAGAAATACCTAATATCCTTTGGAAGACAATAAGGTAAATTATTGATTATTTTCTTGTTAAATAATTCTAATCAATCATTGATGTAGAAGGTGTTTAGTTTTTGTTCCAAGCGTGTTTTTCAGGAAGAGATCCCTGTTCTTCAATTCTCAGGCCAAAGCATTCATTGAGCATCATAAACAAATCCATAACAGAATTGGGAGACAAAAACCTAAGTCATTCATCAAGTGAATAAAATAGTGTTTGAAAGAGATAAAGAAATTTCCTCAAGAAAATACCTGAATGAAACCACTACCTCTGGTACCAGTAAGTCTAAAAAAGACAATGTAAAGAAAAAATTGGTTCAATTACTAAAATATATAATAAATGTGACGATGAAAAGTTATTACGAAAAAATAAATGAGTTAGGTATGTTGATTAATTAATAAAATTGACTATTTTTAACTAACAAAGTTTTCATAGTGTATGAGATTTGCAGAGAAAATGAAATCAGTAATATGTCATCGTACACTTTTTAATTTAAAATATTGTAAAATCCATTGTTAAAAGTTATGTGAAAATTCTATTCATTAGTGTGAGGGTATAAACTGAGTCGCATATTTGGTACTTTGTTTAGGTTGTGCAGTGACTAGTGTAATCGCGCTAGTGCCTGATGGTTGAATCAGAATGATGAAGATGTGCGATGTCTTGCGCTTGACCCAAACGTTTGTCCGGCCGGGTGATATGTTAAAGAACTGCAAGTAAGGAATGCTAATAACAAGCGGAATAAGATTTGAGTGTTTCTTGTACGACGATGATATCCGTGAATTTAAAGTTATCAACAAATCAATATTCTCAAGGTAACGAGGAGTATTAATGGATTTAAAATCTTAAGTATAAATTTCTTAACACAAGTTAAAAATTAGAAATGGTGCATGGGTATGCTTGTTGTGGTATTTCTATAATTGTTCGCAGGAGATAATCCAACGTCTTCGTCAATTTCTTGTTGATTGCCAGGTCCTCTCAAATGTCGTTAAGTCTCAAAATAGATTCCATCGATGCCAAAGAGGTATTTATATTTCCAAATGTTGTACATATTGAGCGATTATAATCCCTTAAATTTATATTGAAAATGAGTGTGGTCTGGTGTGACAATGTTTGTTTAGATCTATGTTGGTTATTCCCTAAATGATGAACCTGAGAGGGGCGAACTATCTATTCCATATTCGTCTGCTAATTGTCAGGAAGATATCAGGAATAAAGAAATCTTCGTGCCCAGAGTTTTTGGAAAACTGGTTTGTAAAGTTTTGTTATATGTATTCAAATAATAAATAAAAGAAGGTAACTATAATCACCATATATATATATAAAGAATCTAAATAAGGTGTAATAACGAGAATAAATGAATCGTAAGATCAAGAGGGAAACGAGTAACATTCTACGATAAGATTAAGTGAATGAAATCTACTTGGGTATTGTGTTAATAAAACAAGTAATAACAAAGATGATACAGTTTTATGAAAGTGTTATCAAATAAAATTTTAATATGTGCATCTTTCGATAAAGTAACAAGCGACGATGCGCCTAGACGATCTTAAATGGATTTTACAAATTATATTAGTTTGATTAAAAAATTGTATGGTTTAGTGTTAAACTTAGTGTAAGAGTAAAAAATAAGTCGCGTTTTGTGACCTTTGTTTAGGTTATGCAGTGGCTTGAGCGAACGCGACAGCTCCTCAAGGATGTGTTGAAACGACGAAGGCGATAAACTGTTTCACGCTTGTCCATATCATATGGCCGGTCAGACGATATAATAAATAAATGCAAGTAAGAGTAAAATATTAAATTTGCATATAATTGAATGATGTCTTAATATTTATGGCTTGATTTCACTTATTAAATGAGTATCAACAATAAGCAATTTTTTCTTGATGAAATAACTTAGATGTGATTGAACTTTTAAAGCCTGATAGTAACCTATAGAGATACTTGGTAGATTTTTATTCAGCAATGGATATGGTATATGAGAGCGTGTGTGTTGTGGTAGTTATTGTTCACAGGAAAAGAATAGGTGGCGCGTGAGTTAGTTTTTGGTCTCCAGGTTACAACAGAACATCCTCAAATATAACCGCACCCCAAATGTGAAAGAGGTATTTATGTGTGAAGACTATCTTTGATGTTTATACAAAGTCACAAACAATGAGAATGGAAAACAGAAGTTGGTGAAGACATTTTTATCAATTGGTTGTAATAAATTTTTAGAAAATTTCGTTCATCCGTGAGGTTTGAAAAATGCAAGAAGCAATATAATATAGTAACATGTTTCTCAATTATGAATAATGTAGATAATTATAAAAAGTTTTTAAATAATTTATCAATGATTTAAAAGTAGTTAACAATAATGTTGATATAAGTAAAGAGAAATAAATTTTTCCAAGAATTGTACATGAACATGAGAAATACCTAATATCCTTTGGAAGACAATAAGGTAAATTATTGATTATTTTCTTGTTAAATAATTCCAATCAATCATTGATGTAGAAGGTGTTTAGTTTTTGTTCCAAGCGTGTTTTTCAGGAAGAGATCCCTGTTCTTCAATTCTCAGGCCAAAGCATTCATTGAGCATCATAAACAAATCCATAACAGAATTGGGAGACAAAAACCTAAGTCATTCATCAAGTGAATAAAATAGTGTTTGAAAGAGATAAAGAAATTTCCTCAAGAAAATACCCGAATGAAACCACTACCTCCGGTACCAGTAAGTCTAAAAAAGACAATGTAAAGAAAAAATTGGTTCAATTACTAAAATATATAATAAATGTGACGATGAAAAGTTATTACGAAAAAATAAATGAGTTAGGTATGTTGATTAATTAATAAAATTGACTATTTTTAACTAACAAAGTTTTCATAGTGTATGAGATTTGCAGAGAAAATGAAATCAGTAATATGTCATCGTACACTTTTTAATTTAAAATATTGTAAAATCCATTGTTAAAAGTTATGTGAAAATTCTATTCATTAGTGTGAGGGTATAAACTGAGTCGCATATTTGGTACTTTGTTTAGGTTGTGCAGTGACTAGTGTAATCGCGCTAGTGCCTGATGGTTGAATCAGAATGATGAAGATGTGCGATGTCTTGCGCTTGACCCAAACGTTTGTCCGGCCGGGTGATATGTTAAAGAACTGCAAGTAAGGAATGCTAATAACAAGCGGAATAAGATTTGAGTGTTTCTTGTACGACGATGATATCCGTGAATTTAAAGTTATCAACAAATCAATATTCTCAAGGTAACGAGGAGTATTAATGGATTTAAAATCTTAAGTATAAATTTCTTAACACAAGTTAAAAATTAGAAATGGTGCATGGGTATGCTTGTTGTGGTATTTCTATAATTGTTCGCAGGAGATAATCCAACGTCTTCGTCAATTTCTTGTTGATTGCCAGGTCCTCTCAAATGTCGTTAAGTCTCAAAATAGATTCCATCGATGCCAAAGAGGTATTTATATTTCCAAATGTTGTACATATTGAGCGATTATAATCCCTTAAATTTATATTGAAAATGAGTGTGGTCTGGTGTGACAATGTTTGTTTAGATCTATGTTGGTTATTCCCTAAATGATGAACCTGAGAGGGGCGAACTATCTATTCCATATTCGTCTGCTAATTGTCAGGAAGATATCAGGAATAAAGAAATCTTCGTGCCCAGAGTTTTTGGAAAACTGGTTTGTAAAGTTTTGTTATATGTATTCAAATAATAAATAAAAGAAGGTAACTATAATCACCATATATATATAAAGAATCTAAATAAGGTGTAATAACGAGAATAAATGAATCGTAAGATCAAGAGGGAAACGAGTAACATTCTACGATAAGATTAAGTGAATGAAATCTACTTGGGTATTGTGTTAATAAAACAAGTAATAACAAAGATGATACAGTTTTATGAAAGTGTTATCAAATAAAATTTTAATATGTGCATCTTTCGATAAAGTAACAAGCGACGATGCGCCTAGACGATCTTAAATGGATTTTACAAATTATATTAGTTTGATTAAAAAATTGTATGGTTTAGTGTTAAACTTAGTGTAAGAGTAAAAAATAAGTCGCGTTTTGTGACCTTTGTTTAGGTTATGCAGTGGCTTGAGCGAACGCGACAGCTCCTCAAGGATGTGTTGAAACGACGAAGGCGATAAACTGTTTCACGCTTGTCCATATCATATGGCCGGTCAGACGATATAATAAATAAATGCAAGTAAGAGTAAAATATTAAATTTGCATATAATTGAATGATGTCTTAATATTTATGGCTTGATTTCACTTATTAAATGAGTATCAACAATAAGCAATTTTTTCTTGATGAAATAACTTAGATGTGATTGAACTTTTAAAGCCTGATAGTAACCTATAGAGATACTTGGTAGATTTTTATTCAGCAATGGATATGGTATATGAGAGCGTGTGTGTTGTGGTAGTTATTGTTCACAGGAAAAGAATAGGTGGCGCGTGAGTTAGTTTTTGGTCTCCAGGTTACAACAGAACATCCTCAAATATAACCGCACCCCAAATGTGAAAGAGGTATTTATGTGTGAAGACTATCTTTGATGTTTATACAAAGTCACAAACAATGAGAATGGAAAACAGAAGTTGGTGAAGACATTTTTATCAATTGGTTGTAATAAATTTTTAGAAAATTTCGTTCATCCGTGAGGTTTGAAAAATGCAAGAAGCAATATAATATAGTAACATGTTTCTCAATTATGAATAATGTAGATAATTATGAAAAAGTTTTTAAATAATTTATCAATGATTTAAAAGTAGTTAACAATAATGTTGATATAAGTAAAGAGAAATAAATTTTTCCAAGAATTGTACATGAACATGAGAAATACCTAATATCCTTTGGAAGACAATAAGGTAAATTATTGATTATTTTCTTGTTAAATAATTCTAATCAATCATTGATGTAGAAGGTGTTTAGTTTTTGTTCCAAGCGTGTTTTTCAGGAAGAGATCCCTGTTCTTCAATTCTCAGGCCAAAGCATTCATTGAGCATCATAAACAAATCCATAACAGAATTGGGAGACAAAAACCTAAGTCATTCATCAAGTGAATAAAATAGTGTTTGAAAGAGATAAAGAAATTTCCTCAAGAAAATACCCGAATGAAACCACTACCTCCGGTACCAGTAAGTCTAAAAAAGACAATGTAAAGAAAAAATTGGTTCAATTACTAAAATATATAATAAATGTGACGATGAAAAGTTATTACGAAAAAATAAATGAGTTAGGTATGTTGATTAATTAATAAAATTGACTATTTTTAACTAACAAAGTTTTCATAGTGTATGAGATTTGCAGAGAAAATGAAATCAGTAATATGTCATCGTACACTTTTTAATTTAAAATATTGTAAAATCCATTGTTAAAAGTTATGTGAAAATTCTATTCATTAGTGTGAGGGTATAAACTGAGTCGCATATTTGGTACTTTGTTTAGGTTGTGCAGTGACTAGTGTAATCGCGCTAGTGCCTGATGGTTGAATCAGAATGATGAAGATGTGCGATGTCTTGCGCTTGACCCAAACGTTTGTCCGGCCGGGTGATATGTTAAAGAACTGCAAGTAAGGAATGCTAATAACAAGCGGAATAAGATTTGAGTGTTTCTTGTACGACGATGATATCCGTGAATTTAAAGTTATCAACAAATCAATATTCTCAAGGTAACGAGGAGTATTAATGGATTTAAAATCTTAAGTATAAATTTCTTAACACAAGTTAAAAATTAGAAATGGTGCATGGGTATGCTTGTTGTGGTATTTCTATAATTGTTCGCAGGAGATAATCCAACGTCTTCGTCAATTTCTTGTTGATTGCCAGGTCCTCTCAAATGTCGTTAAGTCTCAAAATAGATTCCATCGATGCCAAAGAGGTATTTATATTTCCAAATGTTGTACATATTGAGCGATTATAATCCCTTAAATTTATATTGAAAATGAGTGTGGTCTGGTGTGACAATGTTTGTTTAGATCTATGTTGGTTATTCCCTAAATGATGAACCTGAGAGGGGCGAACTATCTATTCCATATTCGTCTGCTAATTGTCAGGAAGATATCAGGAATAAAGAAATCTTCGTGCCCAGAGTTTTTGGAAAACTGGTTTGTAAAGTTTTGTTATATGTATTCAAATAATAAATAAAAGAAGGTAACTATAATCACCATATATATATATAAAGAATCTAAATAAGGTGTAATAACGAGAATAAATGAATCGTAAGATCAAGAGGGAAACGAGTAACATTCTACGATAAGATTAAGTGAATGAAATCTACTTGGGTATTGTGTTAATAAAACAAGTAATAACAAAGATGATACAGTTTTATGAAAGTGTTATCAAATAAAATTTTAATATGTGCATCTTTCGATAAAGTAACAAGCGACGATGCGCCTAGACGATCTTAAATGGATTTTACAAATTATATTAGTTTGATTAAAAAATTGTATGGTTTAGTGTTAAACTTAGTGTAAGAGTAAAAAATAAGTCGCGTTTTGTGACCTTTGTTTAGGTTATGCAGTGGCTTGATCGAACGCGACAGCTCCTCAAGGATGTGTTGAAACGACGAAGGCGATAAACTGTTTCACGCTTGTCCATATCATATGGCCGGTCAGACGATATAATAAATAAATGCAAGTAAGAGTAAAATATTAAATTTGCATATAATTGAATGATGTCTTAATATTTATGGCTTGATTTCACTTATTAAATGAGTATCAACAATAAGCAATTTTTTCTTGATGAAATAACTTAGATGTGATTGAACTTTTAAAGCCTGATAGTAACCTATAGAGATACTTGGTAGATTTTTATTCAGCAATGGATATGGTATATGAGAGCGTGTGTGTTGTGGTAGTTATTGTTCACAGGAAAAGAATAGGTGGCGCGTGAGTTAGTTTTTGGTCTCCAGGTTACAACAGAACATCCTCAAATATAACCGCACCCCAAATGTGAAAGAGGTATTTATGTGTGAAGACTATCTTTGATGTTTATACAAAGTCACAAACAATGAGAATGGAAAACAGAAGTTGGTGAAGACATTTTTATCAATTGGTTGTAATAAATTTTTAGAAAATTTCGTTCATCCGTGAGGTTTGAAAAATGCAAGAAGCAATATAATATAGTAACATGTTTCTCAATTATGAATAATGTAGATAATTATGAAAAAGTTTTTAAATAATTTATCAATGATTTAAAAGTAGTTAACAATAATGTTGATATAAGTAAAGAGAAATAAATTTTTCCAAGAATTGTACATGAACATGAGAAATACCTAATATCCTTTGGAAGACAATAAGGTAAATTATTGATTATTTTCTTGTTAAATAATTCTAATCAATCATTGATGTAGAAGGTGTTTAGTTTTTGTTCCAAGCGTGTTTTTCAGGAAGAGATCCCTGTTCTTCAATTCTCAGGCCAAAGCATTCATTGAGCATCATAAACAAATCCATAACAGAATTGGGAGACAAAAACCTAAGTCATTCATCAAGTGAATAAAATAGTGTTTGAAAGAGATAAAGAAATTTCCTCAAGAAAATACCCGAATGAAACCACTACCTCCGGTACCAGTAAGTCTAAAAAAGACAATGTAAAGAAAAAATTGGTTCAATTACTAAAATATATAATAAATGTGACGATGAAAAGTTATTACGAAAAAATAAATGAGTTAGGTATGTTGATTAATTAATAAAATTGACTATTTTTAACTAACAAAGTTTTCATAGTGTATGAGATTTGCAGAGAAAATGAAATCAGTAATATGTCATCGTACACTTTTTAATTTAAAATATTGTAAAATCCATTGTTAAAAGTTATGTGAAAATTCTATTCATTAGTGTGAGGGTATAAACTGAGTCGCATATTTGGTACTTTGTTTAGGTTGTGCAGTGACTAGTGTAATCGCGCTAGTGCCTGATGGTTGAATCAGAATGATGAAGATGTGCGATGTCTTGCGCTTGACCCAAACGTTTGTCCGGCCGGGTGATATGTTAAAGAACTGCAAGTAAGGAATGCTAATAACAAGCGGAATAAGATTTGAGTGTTTCTTGTACGACGATGATATCCGTGAATTTAAAGTTATCAACAAATCAATATTCTCAAGGTAACGAGGAGTATTAATGGATTTAAAATCTTAAGTATAAATTTCTTAACACAAGTTAAAAATTAGAAATGGTGCATGGGTATGCTTGTTGTGGTATTTCTATAATTGTTCGCAGGAGATAATCCAACGTCTTCGTCAATTTCTTGTTGATTGCCAGGTCCTCTCAAATGTCGTTAAGTCTCAAAATAGATTCCATCGATGCCAAAGAGGTATTTATATTTCCAAATGTTGTACATATTGAGCGATTATAATCCCTTAAATTTATATTGAAAATGAGTGTGGTCTGGTGTGACAATGTTTGTTTAGATCTATGTTGGTTATTCCCTAAATGATGAACCTGAGAGGGGCGAACTATCTATTCCATATTCGTCTGCTAATTGTCAGGAAGATATCAGGAATAAAGAAATCTTCGTGCCCAGAGTTTTTGGAAAACTGGTTTGTAAAGTTTTGTTATATGTATTCAAATAATAAATAAAAGAAGGTAACTATAATCACCATATATATATATAAAGAATCTAAATAAGGTGTAATAACGAGAATAAATGAATCGTAAGATCAAGAGGGAAACGAGTAACATTCTACGATAAGATTAAGTGAATGAAATCTACTTGGGTATTGTGTTAATAAAACAAGTAATAACAAAGATGATACAGTTTTATGAAAGTGTTATCAAATAAAATTTTAATATGTGCATCTTTCGATAAAGTAACAAGCGACGATGCGCCTAGACGATCTTAAATGGATTTTACAAATTATATTAGTTTGATTAAAAAATTGTATGGTTTAGTGTTAAACTTAGTGTAAGAGTAAAAAATAAGTCGCGTTTTGTGACCTTTGTTTAGGTTATGCAGTGGCTTGAGCGAACGCGACAGCTCCTCAAGGATGTGTTGAAACGACGAAGGCGATAAACTGTTTCACGCTTGTCCATATCATACGGCCGGTCAGACGATATAATAAATAAATGCAAGTAAGAGTAAAATATTAAATTTGCATATAATTGAATGATGTCTTAATATTTATGGCTTGATTTCACTTATTAAATGAGTATCAACAATAAGCAATTTTTTCTTGATGAAATAACTTAGATGTGATTGAACTTTTAAAGCCTGATAGTAACCTATAGAGATACTTGGTAGATTTTTATTCAGCAATGGATATGGTATATGAGAGCGTGTGTGTTGTGGTAGTTATTGTTCACAGGAAAAGAATAGGTGGCGCGTGAGTTAGTTTTTGGTCTCCAGGTTACAACAGAACATCCTCAAATATAACCGCACCCCAAATGTGAAAGAGGTATTTATGTGTGAAGACTATCTTTGATGTTTATACAAAGTCACAAACAATGAGAATGGAAAACAGAAGTTGGTGAAGACATTTTTATCAATTGGTTGTAATAAATTTTTAGAAAATTTCGTTCATCCGTGAGGTTTGAAAAATGCAAGAAGCAATATAATATAGTAACATGTTTCTCAATTATGAATAATGTAGATAATTATGAAAAAGTTTTTAAATAATTTATCAATGATTTAAAAGTAGTTAACAATAATGTTGATATAAGTAAAGAGAAATAAATTTTTCCAAGAATTGTACATGAACATGAGAAATACCTAATATCCTTTGGAAGACAATAAGGTAAATTATTGATTATTTTCTTGTTAAATAATTCTAATCAATCATTGATGTAGAAGGTGTTTAGTTTTTGTTCCAAGCGTGTTTTTCAGGAAGAGATCCCTGTTCTTCAATTCTCAGGCCAAAGCATTCATTGAGCATCATAAACAAATCCATAACAGAATTGGGAGACAAAAACCTAAGTCATTCATCAAGTGAATAAAATAGTGTTTGAAAGAGATAAAGAAATTTCCTCAAGAAAATACCTGAATGAAACCACTACCTCTGGTACCAGTAAGTCTAAAAAAGACAATGTAAAGAAAAAATTGGTTCAATTACTAAAATATATAATAAATGTGACGATGAAAAGTTATTACGAAAAAATAAATGAGTTAGGTATGTTGATTAATTAATAAAATTGACTATTTTTAACTAACAAAGTTTTCATAGTGTATGAGATTTGCAGAGAAAATGAAATCAGTAATATGTCATCGTACTCTTTTTAATTTAAAATATTGTAAAATCCATTGTTAAAAGTTATGTGAAAATTCTATTCATTAGTGTGAGGGTATAAACTGAGTCGCATATTTGGTACTTTGTTTAGGTTGTGCAGTGACTAGTGTAATCGCGCTAGTGCCTGATGGTTGAATCAGAATGATGAAGATGTGCGATGTCTTGCGCTTGACCCAAACGTTTGTCCGGCCGGGTGATATGTTAAAGAACTGCAAGTAAGGAATGCTAATAACAAGCGGAATAAGATTTGAGTGTTTCTTGTACGACGATGATATCCGTGAATTTAAAGTTATCAACAAATCAATATTCTCAAGGTAACGAGGAGTATTAATGGATTTAAAATCTTAAGTATAAATTTCTTAACACAAGTTAAAAATTAGAAATGGTGCATGGGTATGCTTGTTGTGGTATTTCTATAATTGTTCGCAGGAGATAATCCAACGTCTTCGTCAATTTCTTGTTGATTGCCAGGTCCTCTCAAATGTCGTTAAGTCTCAAAATAGATTCCATCGATGCCAAAGAGGTATTTATATTTCCAAATGTTGTACATATTGAGCGATTATAATCCCTTAAATTTATATTGAAAATGAGTGTGGTCTGGTGTGACAATGTTTGTTTAGATCTATGTTGGTTATTCCCTAAATGATGAACCTGAGAGGGGCGAACTATCTATTCCATATTCGTCTGCTAATTGTCAGGAAGATATCAGGAATAAAGAAATCTTCGTGCCCAGAGTTTTTGGAAAACTGGTTTGTAAAGTTTTGTTATATGTATTCAAATAATAAATAAAAGAAGGTAACTATAATCACCATATATATATATAAAGAATCTAAATAAGGTGTAATAACGAGAATAAATGAATCGTAAGATCAAGAGGGAAACGAGTAACATTCTACGATAAGATTAAGTGAATGAAATCTACTTGGGTATTGTGTTAATAAAACAAGTAATAACAAAGATGATACAGTTTTATGAAAGTGTTATCAAATAAAATTTTAATATGTGCATCTTTCGATAAAGTAACAAGCGACGATGCGCCTAGACGATCTTAAATGGATTTTACAAATTATATTAGTTTGATTAAAAAATTGTATGGTTTAGTGTTAAACTTAGTGTAAGAGTAAAAAATAAGTCGCGTTTTGTGACCTTTGTTTAGGTTATGCAGTGGCTTGAGCGAACGCGACAGCTCCTCAAGGATGTGTTGAAACGACGAAGGCGATAAACTGTTTCACGCTTGTCCATATCATATGGCCGGTCAGACGATATAATAAATAAATGCAAGTAAGAGTAAAATATTAAATTTGCATATAATTGAATGATGTCTTAATATTTATGGCTTGATTTCACTTATTAAATGAGTATCAACAATAAGCAATTTTTTCTTGATGAAATAACTTAGATGTGATTGAACTTTTAAAGCCTGATAGTAACCTATAGAGATACTTGGTAGATTTTTATTCAGCAATGGATATGGTATATGAGAGCGTGTGTGTTGTGGTAGTTATTGTTCACAGGAAAAGAATAGGTGGCGCGTGAGTTAGTTTTTGGTCTCCAGGTTACAACAGAACATCCTCAAATATAACCGCACCCCAAATGTGAAAGAGGTATTTATGTGTGAAGACTATCTTTGATGTTTATACAAAGTCACAAACAATGAGAATGGAAAACAGAAGTTGGTGAAGACATTTTTATCAATTGGTTGTAATAAATTTTTAGAAAATTTCGTTCATCCGTGAGGTTTGAAAAATGCAAGAAGCAATATAATATAGTAACATGTTTCTCAATTATGAATAATGTAGATAATTATAAAAAGTTTTTAAATAATTTATCAATGATTTAAAAGTAGTTAACAATAATGTTGATATAAGTAAAGAGAAATAAATTTTTCCAAGAATTGTACATGAACATGAGAAATACCTAATATCCTTTGGAAGACAATAAGGTAAATTATTGATTATTTTCTTGTTAAATAATTCCAATCAATCATTGATGTAGAAGGTGTTTAGTTTTTGTTCCAAGCGTGTTTTTCAGGAAGAGATCCCTGTTCTTCAATTCTCAGGCCAAAGCATTCATTGAGCATCATAAACAAATCCATAACAGAATTGGGAGACAAAAACCTAAGTCATTCATCAAGTGAATAAAATAGTGTTTGAAAGAGATAAAGAAATTTCCTCAAGAAAATACCCGAATGAAACCACTACCTCCGGTACCAGTAAGTCTAAAAAAGACAATGTAAAGAAAAAATTGGTTCAATTACTAAAATATATAATAAATGTGACGATGAAAAGTTATTACGAAAAAATAAATGAGTTAGGTATGTTGATTAATTAATAAAATTGACTATTTTTAACTAACAAAGTTTTCATAGTGTATGAGATTTGCAGAGAAAATGAAATCAGTAATATGTCATCGTACACTTTTTAATTTAAAATATTGTAAAATCCATTGTTAAAAGTTATGTGAAAATTCTATTCATTAGTGTGAGGGTATAAACTGAGTCGCATATTTGGTACTTTGTTTAGGTTGTGCAGTGACTAGTGTAATCGCGCTAGTGCCTGATGGTTGAATCAGAATGATGAAGATGTGCGATGTCTTGCGCTTGACCCAAACGTTTGTCCGGCCGGGTGATATGTTAAAGAACTGCAAGTAAGGAATGCTAATAACAAGCGGAATAAGATTTGAGTGTTTCTTGTACGACGATGATATCCGTGAATTTAAAGTTATCAACAAATCAATATTCTCAAGGTAACGAGGAGTATTAATGGATTTAAAATCTTAAGTATAAATTTCTTAACACAAGTTAAAAATTAGAAATGGTGCATGGGTATGCTTGTTGTGGTATTTCTATAATTGTTCGCAGGAGATAATCCAACGTCTTCGTCAATTTCTTGTTGATTGCCAGGTCCTCTCAAATGTCGTTAAGTCTCAAAATAGATTCCATCGATGCCAAAGAGGTATTTATATTTCCAAATGTTGTACATATTGAGCGATTATAATCCCTTAAATTTATATTGAAAATGAGTGTGGTCTGGTGTGACAATGTTTGTTTAGATCTATGTTGGTTATTCCCTAAATGATGAACCTGAGAGGGGCGAACTATCTATTCCATATTCGTCTGCTAATTGTCAGGAAGATATCAGGAATAAAGAAATCTTCGTGCCCAGAGTTTTTGGAAAACTGGTTTGTAAAGTTTTGTTATATGTATTCAAATAATAAATAAAAGAAGGTAACTATAATCACCATATATATATATAAAGAATCTAAATAAGGTGTAATAACGAGAATAAATGAATCGTAAGATCAAGAGGGAAACGAGTAACATTCTACGATAAGATTAAGTGAATGAAATCTACTTGGGTATTGTGTTAATAAAACAAGTAATAACAAAGATGATACAGTTTTATGAAAGTGTTATCAAATAAAATTTTAATATGTGCATCTTTCGATAAAGTAACAAGCGACGATGCGCCTAGACGATCTTAAATGGATTTTACAAATTATATTAGTTTGATTAAAAAATTGTATGGTTTAGTGTTAAACTTAGTGTAAGAGTAAAAAATAAGTCGCGTTTTGTGACCTTTGTTTAGGTTATGCAGTGGCTTGATCGAACGCGACAGCTCCTCAAGGATGTGTTGAAACGACGAAGGCGATAAACTGTTTCACGCTTGTCCATATCATATGGCCGGTCAGACGATATAATAAATAAATGCAAGTAAGAGTAAAATATTAAATTTGCATATAATTGAATGATGTCTTAATATTTATGGCTTGATTTCACTTATTAAATGAGTATCAACAATAAGCAATTTTTTCTTGATGAAATAACTTAGATGTGATTGAACTTTTAAAGCCTGATAGTAACCTATAGAGATACTTGGTAGATTTTTATTCAGCAATGGATATGGTATATGAGAGCGTGTGTGTTGTGGTAGTTATTGTTCACAGGAAAAGAATAGGTGGCGCGTGAGTTAGTTTTTGGTCTCCAGGTTACAACAGAACATCCTCAAATATAACCGCACCCCAAATGTGAAAGAGGTATTTATGTGTGAAGACTATCTTTGATGTTTATACAAAGTCACAAACAATGAGAATGGAAAACAGAAGTTGGTGAAGACATTTTTATCAATTGGTTGTAATAAATTTTTAGAAAATTTCGTTCATCCGTGAGGTTTGAAAAATGCAAGAAGCAATATAATATAGTAACATGTTTCTCAATTATGAATAATGTAGATAATTATGAAAAAGTTTTTAAATAATTTATCAATGATTTAAAAGTAGTTAACAATAATGTTGATATAAGTAAAGAGAAATAAATTTTTCCAAGAATTGTACATGAACATGAGAAATACCTAATATCCTTTGGAAGACAATAAGGTAAATTATTGATTATTTTCTTGTTAAATAATTCTAATCAATCATTGATGTAGAAGGTGTTTAGTTTTTGTTCCAAGCGTGTTTTTCAGGAAGAGATCCCTGTTCTTCAATTCTCAGGCCAAAGCATTCATTGAGCATCATAAACAAATCCATAACAGAATTGGGAGACAAAAACCTAAGTCATTCATCAAGTGAATAAAATAGTGTTTGAAAGAGATAAAGAAATTTCCTCAAGAAAATACCCGAATGAAACCACTACCTCCGGTACCAGTAAGTCTAAAAAAGACAATGTAAAGAAAAAATTGGTTCAATTACTAAAATATATAATAAATGTGACGATGAAAAGTTATTACGAAAAAATAAATGAGTTAGGTATGTTGATTAATTAATAAAATTGACTATTTTTAACTAACAAAGTTTTCATAGTGTATGAGATTTGCAGAGAAAATGAAATCAGTAATATGTCATCGTACACTTTTTAATTTAAAATATTGTAAAATCCATTGTTAAAAGTTATGTGAAAATTCTATTCATTAGTGTGAGGGTATAAACTGAGTCGCATATTTGGTACTTTGTTTAGGTTGTGCAGTGACTAGTGTAATCGCGCTAGTGCCTGATGGTTGAATCAGAATGATGAAGATGTGCGATGTCTTGCGCTTGACCCAAACGTTTGTCCGGCCGGGTGATATGTTAAAGAACTGCAAGTAAGGAATGCTAATAACAAGCGGAATAAGATTTGAGTGTTTCTTGTACGACGATGATATCCGTGAATTTAAAGTTATCAACAAATCAATATTCTCAAGGTAACGAGGAGTATTAATGGATTTAAAATCTTAAGTATAAATTTCTTAACACAAGTTAAAAATTAGAAATGGTGCATGGGTATGCTTGTTGTGGTATTTCTATAATTGTTCGCAGGAGATAATCCAACGTCTTCGTCAATTTCTTGTTGATTGCCAGGTCCTCTCAAATGTCGTTAAGTCTCAAAATAGATTCCATCGATGCCAAAGAGGTATTTATATTTCCAAATGTTGTACATATTGAGCGATTATAATCCCTTAAATTTATATTGAAAATGAGTGTGGTCTGGTGTGACAATGTTTGTTTAGATCTATGTTGGTTATTCCCTAAATGATGAACCTGAGAGGGGCGAACTATCTATTCCATATTCGTCTGCTAATTGTCAGGAAGATATCAGGAATAAAGAAATCTTCGTGCCCAGAGTTTTTGGAAAACTGGTTTGTAAAGTTTTGTTATATGTATTCAAATAATAAATAAAAGAAGGTAACTATAATCACCATATATATATATAAAGAATCTAAATAAGGTGTAATAACGAGAATAAATGAATCGTAAGATCAAGAGGGAAACGAGTAACATTCTACGATAAGATTAAGTGAATGAAATCTACTTGGGTATTGTGTTAATAAAACAAGTAATAACAAAGATGATACAGTTTTATGAAAGTGTTATCAAATAAAATTTTAATATGTGCATCTTTCGATAAAGTAACAAGCGACGATGCGCCTAGACGATCTTAAATGGATTTTACAAATTATATTAGTTTGATTAAAAAATTGTATGGTTTAGTGTTAAACTTAGTGTAAGAGTAAAAAATAAGTCGCGTTTTGTGACCTTTGTTTAGGTTATGCAGTGGCTTGAGCGAACGCGACAGCTCCTCAAGGATGTGTTGAAACGACGAAGGCGATAAACTGTTTCACGCTTGTCCATATCATATGGCCGGTCAGACGATATAATAAATAAATGCAAGTAAGAGTAAAATATTAAATTTGCATATAATTGAATGATGTCTTAATATTTATGGCTTGATTTCACTTATTAAATGAGTATCAACAATAAGCAATTTTTTCTTGATGAAATAACTTAGATGTGATTGAACTTTTAAAGCCTGATAGTAACCTATAGAGATACTTGGTAGATTTTTATTCAGCAATGGATATGGTATATGAGAGCGTGTGTGTTGTGGTAGTTATTGTTCACAGGAAAAGAATAGGTGGCGCGTGAGTTAGTTTTTGGTCTCCAGGTTACAACAGAACATCCTCAAATATAACCGCACCCCAAATGTGAAAGAGGTATTTATGTGTGAAGACTATCTTTGATGTTTATACAAAGTCACAAACAATGAGAATGGAAAACAGAAGTTGGTGAAGACATTTTTATCAATTGGTTGTAATAAATTTTTAGAAAATTTCGTTCATCCGTGAGGTTTGAAAAATGCAAGAAGCAATATAATATAGTAACATGTTTCTCAATTATGAATAATGTAGATAATTATGAAAAAGTTTTTAAATAATTTATCAATGATTTAAAAGTAGTTAACAATAATGTTGATATAAGTAAAGAGAAATAAATTTTTCCAAGAATTGTACATGAACATGAGAAATACCTAATATCCTTTGGAAGACAATAAGGTAAATTATTGATTATTTTCTTGTTAAATAATTCTAATCAATCATTGATGTAGAAGGTGTTTAGTTTTTGTTCCAAGCGTGTTTTTCAGGAAGAGATCCCTGTTCTTCAATTCTCAGGCCAAAGCATTCATTGAGCATCATAAACAAATCCATAACAGAATTGGGAGACAAAAACCTAAGTCATTCATCAAGTGAATAAAATAGTGTTTGAAAGAGATAAAGAAATTTCCTCAAGAAAATACCTGAATGAAACCACTACCTCTGGTACCAGTAAGTCTAAAAAAGACAATGTAAAGAAAAAATTGGTTCAATTACTAAAATATATAATAAATGTGACGATGAAAAGTTATTACGAAAAAATAAATGAGTTAGGTATGTTGATTAATTAATAAAATTGACTATTTTTAACTAACAAAGTTTTCATAGTGTATGAGATTTGCAGAGAAAATGAAATCAGTAATATGTCATCGTACTCTTTTTAATTTAAAATATTGTAAAATCCATTGTTAAAAGTTATGTGAAAATTCTATTCATTAGTGTGAGGGTATAAACTGAGTCGCATATTTGGTACTTTGTTTAGGTTGTGCAGTGACTAGTGTAATCGCGCTAGTGCCTGATGGTTGAATCAGAATGATGAAGATGTGCGATGTCTTGCGCTTGACCCAAACGTTTGTCCGGCCGGGTGATATGTTAAAGAACTGCAAGTAAGGAATGCTAATAACAAGCGGAATAAGATTTGAGTGTTTCTTGTACGACGATGATATCCGTGAATTTAAAGTTATCAACAAATCAATATTCTCAAGGTAACGAGGAGTATTAATGGATTTAAAATCTTAAGTATAAATTTCTTAACACAAGTTAAAAATTAGAAATGGTGCATGGGTATGCTTGTTGTGGTATTTCTATAATTGTTCGCAGGAGATAATCCAACGTCTTCGTCAATTTCTTGTTGATTGCCAGGTCCTCTCAAATGTCGTTAAGTCTCAAAATAGATTCCATCGATGCCAAAGAGGTATTTATATTTCCAAATGTTGTACATATTGAGCGATTATAATCCCTTAAATTTATATTGAAAATGAGTGTGGTCTGGTGTGACAATGTTTGTTTAGATCTATGTTGGTTATTCCCTAAATGATGAACCTGAGAGGGGCGAACTATCTATTCCATATTCGTCTGCTAATTGTCAGGAAGATATCAGGAATAAAGAAATCTTCGTGCCCAGAGTTTTTGGAAAACTGGTTTGTAAAGTTTTGTTATATGTATTCAAATAATAAATAAAAGAAGGTAACTATAATCACCATATATATATATAAAGAATCTAAATAAGGTGTAATAACGAGAATAAATGAATCGTAAGATCAAGAGGGAAACGAGTAACATTCTACGATAAGATTAAGTGAATGAAATCTACTTGGGTATTGTGTTAATAAAACAAGTAATAACAAAGATGATACAGTTTTATGAAAGTGTTATCAAATAAAATTTTAATATGTGCATCTTTCGATAAAGTAACAAGCGACGATGCGCCTAGACGATCTTAAATGGATTTTACAAATTATATTAGTTTGATTAAAAAATTGTATGGTTTAGTGTTAAACTTAGTGTAAGAGTAAAAAATAAGTCGCGTTTTGTGACCTTTGTTTAGGTTATGCAGTGGCTTGAGCGAACGCGACAGCTCCTCAAGGATGTGTTGAAACGACGAAGGCGATAAACTGTTTCACGCTTGTCCATATCATATGGCCGGTCAGACGATATAATAAATAAATGCAAGTAAGAGTAAAATATTAAATTTGCATATAATTGAATGATGTCTTAATATTTATGGCTTGATTTCACTTATTAAATGAGTATCAACAATAAGCAATTTTTTCTTGATGAAATAACTTAGATGTGATTGAACTTTTAAAGCCTGATAGTAACCTATAGAGATACTTGGTAGATTTTTATTCAGCAATGGATATGGTATATGAGAGCGTGTGTGTTGTGGTAGTTATTGTTCACAGGAAAAGAATAGGTGGCGCGTGAGTTAGTTTTTGGTCTCCAGGTTACAACAGAACATCCTCAAATATAACCGCACCCCAAATGTGAAAGAGGTATTTATGTGTGAAGACTATCTTTGATGTTTATACAAAGTCACAAACAATGAGAATGGAAAACAGAAGTTGGTGAAGACATTTTTATCAATTGGTTGTAATAAATTTTTAGAAAATTTCGTTCATCCGTGAGGTTTGAAAAATGCAAGAAGCAATATAATATAGTAACATGTTTCTCAATTATGAATAATGTAGATAATTATAAAAAGTTTTTAAATAATTTATCAATGATTTAAAAGTAGTTAACAATAATGTTGATATAAGTAAAGAGAAATAAATTTTTCCAAGAATTGTACATGAACATGAGAAATACCTAATATCCTTTGGAAGACAATAAGGTAAATTATTGATTATTTTCTTGTTAAATAATTCCAATCAATCATTGATGTAGAAGGTGTTTAGTTTTTGTTCCAAGCGTGTTTTTCAGGAAGAGATCCCTGTTCTTCAATTCTCAGGCCAAAGCATTCATTGAGCATCATAAACAAATCCATAACAGAATTGGGAGACAAAAACCTAAGTCATTCATCAAGTGAATAAAATAGTGTTTGAAAGAGATAAAGAAATTTCCTCAAGAAAATACCCGAATGAAACCACTACCTCCGGTACCAGTAAGTCTAAAAAAGACAATGTAAAGAAAAAATTGGTTCAATTACTAAAATATATAATAAATGTGACGATGAAAAGTTATTACGAAAAAATAAATGAGTTAGGTATGTTGATTAATTAATAAAATTGACTATTTTTAACTAACAAAGTTTTCATAGTGTATGAGATTTGCAGAGAAAATGAAATCAGTAATATGTCATCGTACACTTTTTAATTTAAAATATTGTAAAATCCATTGTTAAAAGTTATGTGAAAATTCTATTCATTAGTGTGAGGGTATAAACTGAGTCGCATATTTGGTACTTTGTTTAGGTTGTGCAGTGACTAGTGTAATCGCGCTAGTGCCTGATGGTTGAATCAGAATGATGAAGATGTGCGATGTCTTGCGCTTGACCCAAACGTTTGTCCGGCCGGGTGATATGTTAAAGAACTGCAAGTAAGGAATGCTAATAACAAGCGGAATAAGATTTGAGTGTTTCTTGTACGACGATGATATCCGTGAATTTAAAGTTATCAACAAATCAATATTCTCAAGGTAACGAGGAGTATTAATGGATTTAAAATCTTAAGTATAAATTTCTTAACACAAGTTAAAAATTAGAAATGGTGCATGGGTATGCTTGTTGTGGTATTTCTATAATTGTTCGCAGGAGATAATCCAACGTCTTCGTCAATTTCTTGTTGATTGCCAGGTCCTCTCAAATGTCGTTAAGTCTCAAAATAGATTCCATCGATGCCAAAGAGGTATTTATATTTCCAAATGTTGTACATATTGAGCGATTATAATCCCTTAAATTTATATTGAAAATGAGTGTGGTCTGGTGTGACAATGTTTGTTTAGATCTATGTTGGTTATTCCCTAAATGATGAACCTGAGAGGGGCGAACTATCTATTCCATATTCGTCTGCTAATTGTCAGGAAGATATCAGGAATAAAGAAATCTTCGTGCCCAGAGTTTTTGGAAAACTGGTTTGTAAAGTTTTGTTATATGTATTCAAATAATAAATAAAAGAAGGTAACTATAATCACCATATATATATATAAAGAATCTAAATAAGGTGTAATAACGAGAATAAATGAATCGTAAGATCAAGAGGGAAACGAGTAACATTCTACGATAAGATTAAGTGAATGAAATCTACTTGGGTATTGTGTTAATAAAACAAGTAATAACAAAGATGATACAGTTTTATGAAAGTGTTATCAAATAAAATTTTAATATGTGCATCTTTCGATAAAGTAACAAGCGACGATGCGCCTAGACGATCTTAAATGGATTTTACAAATTATATTAGTTTGATTAAAAAATTGTATGGTTTAGTGTTAAACTTAGTGTAAGAGTAAAAAATAAGTCGCGTTTTGTGACCTTTGTTTAGGTTATGCAGTGGCTTGAGCGAACGCGACAGCTCCTCAAGGATGTGTTGAAACGACGAAGGCGATAAACTGTTTCACGCTTGTCCATATCATATGGCCGGTCAGACGATATAATAAATAAATGCAAGTAAGAGTAAAATATTAAATTTGCATATAATTGAATGATGTCTTAATATTTATGGCTTGATTTCACTTATTAAATGAGTATCAACAATAAGCAATTTTTTCTTGATGAAATAACTTAGATGTGATTGAACTTTTAAAGCCTGATAGTAACCTATAGAGATACTTGGTAGATTTTTATTCAGCAATGGATATGGTATATGAGAGCGTGTGTGTTGTGGTAGTTATTGTTCACAGGAAAAGAATAGGTGGCGCGTGAGTTAGTTTTTGGTCTCCAGGTTACAACAGAACATCCTCAAATATAACCGCACCCCAAATGTGAAAGAGGTATTTATGTGTGAAGACTATCTTTGATGTTTATACAAAGTCACAAACAATGAGAATGGAAAACAGAAGTTGGTGAAGACATTTTTATCAATTGGTTGTAATAAATTTTTAGAAAATTTCGTTCATCCGTGAGGTTTGAAAAATGCAAGAAGCAATATAATATAGTAACATGTTTCTCAATTATGAATAATGTAGATAATTATAAAAAGTTTTTAAATAATTTATCAATGATTTAAAAGTAGTTAACAATAATGTTGATATAAGTAAAGAGAAATAAATTTTTCCAAGAATTGTACATGAACATGAGAAATACCTAATATCCTTTGGAAGACAATAAGGTAAATTATTGATTATTTTCTTGTTAAATAATTCCAATCAATCATTGATGTAGAAGGTGTTTAGTTTTTGTTCCAAGCGTGTTTTTCAGGAAGAGATCCCTGTTCTTCAATTCTCAGGCCAAAGCATTCATTGAGCATCATAAACAAATCCATAACAGAATTGGGAGACAAAAACCTAAGTCATTCATCAAGTGAATAAAATAGTGTTTGAAAGAGATAAAGAAATTTCCTCAAGAAAATACCTGAATGAAACCACTACCTCCGGTACCAGTAAGTCTAAAAAAGACAATGTAAAGAAAAAATTGGTTCAATTACTAAAATATATAATAAATGTGACGATGAAAAGTTATTACGAAAAAATAAATGAGTTAGGTATGTTGATTAATTAATAAAATTGACTATTTTTAACTAACAAAGTTTTCATAGTGTATGAGATTTGCAGAGAAAATGAAATCAGTAATATGTCATCGTACACTTTTTAATTTAAAATATTGTAAAATCCATTGTTAAAAGTTATGTGAAAATTCTATTCATTAGTGTGAGGGTATAAACTGAGTCGCATATTTGGTACTTTGTTTAGGTTGTGCAGTGACTAGTGTAATCGCGCTAGTGCCTGATGGTTGAATCAGAATGATGAAGATGTGCGATGTCTTGCGCTTGACCCAAACGTTTGTCCGGCCGGGTGATATGTTAAAGAACTGCAAGTAAGGAATGCTAATAACAAGCGGAATAAGATTTGAGTGTTTCTTGTACGACGATGATATCCGTGAATTTAAAGTTATCAACAAATCAATATTCTCAAGGTAACGAGGAGTATTAATGGATTTAAAATCTTAAGTATAAATTTCTTAACACAAGTTAAAAATTAGAAATGGTGCATGGGTATGCTTGTTGTGGTATTTCTATAATTGTTCGCAGGAGATAATCCAACGTCTTCGTCAATTTCTTGTTGATTGCCAGGTCCTCTCAAATGTCGTTAAGTCTCAAAATAGATTCCATCGATGCCAAAGAGGTATTTATATTTCCAAATGTTGTACATATTGAGCGATTATAATCCCTTAAATTTATATTGAAAATGAGTGTGGTCTGGTGTGACAATGTTTGTTTAGATCTATGTTGGTTATTCCCTAAATGATGAACCTGAGAGGGGCGAACTATCTATTCCATATTCGTCTGCTAATTGTCAGGAAGATATCAGGAATAAAGAAATCTTCGTGCCCAGAGTTTTTGGAAAACTGGTTTGTAAAGTTTTGTTATATGTATTCAAATAATAAATAAAAGAAGGTAACTATAATCACCATATATATATATAAAGAATCTAAATAAGGTGTAATAACGAGAATAAATGAATCGTAAGATCAAGAGGGAAACGAGTAACATTCTACGATAAGATTAAGTGAATGAAATCTACTTGGGTATTGTGTTAATAAAACAAGTAATAACAAAGATGATACAGTTTTATGAAAGTGTTATCAAATAAAATTTTAATATGTGCATCTTTCGATAAAGTAACAAGCGACGATGCGCCTAGACGATCTTAAATGGATTTTACAAATTATATTAGTTTGATTAAAAAATTGTATGGTTTAGTGTTAAACTTAGTGTAAGAGTAAAAAATAAGTCGCGTTTTGTGACCTTTGTTTAGGTTATGCAGTGGCTTGAGCGAACGCGACAGCTCCTCAAGGATGTGTTGAAACGACGAAGGCGATAAACTGTTTCACGCTTGTCCATATCATATGGCCGGTCAGACGATATAATAAATAAATGCAAGTAAGAGTAAAATATTAAATTTGCATATAATTGAATGATGTCTTAATATTTATGGCTTGATTTCACTTATTAAATGAGTATCAACAATAAGCAATTTTTTCTTGATGAAATAACTTAGATGTGATTGAACTTTTAAAGCCTGATAGTAACCTATAGAGATACTTGGTAGATTTTTATTCAGCAATGGATATGGTATATGAGAGCGTGTGTGTTGTGGTAGTTATTGTTCACAGGAAAAGAATAGGTGGCGCGTGAGTTAGTTTTTGGTCTCCAGGTTACAACAGAACATCCTCAAATATAACCGCACCCCAAATGTGAAAGAGGTATTTATGTGTGAAGACTATCTTTGATGTTTATACAAAGTCACAAACAATGAGAATGGAAAACAGAAGTTGGTGAAGACATTTTTATCAATTGGTTGTAATAAATTTTTAGAAAATTTCGTTCATCCGTGAGGTTTGAAAAATGCAAGAAGCAATATAATATAGTAACATGTTTCTCAATTATGAATAATGTAGATAATTATAAAAAGTTTTTAAATAATTTATCAATGATTTAAAAGTAGTTAACAATAATGTTGATATAAGTAAAGAGAAATAAATTTTTCCAAGAATTGTACATGAACATGAGAAATACCTAATATCCTTTGGAAGACAATAAGGTAAATTATTGATTATTTTCTTGTTAAATAATTCCAATCAATCATTGATGTAGAAGGTGTTTAGTTTTTGTTCCAAGCGTGTTTTTCAGGAAGAGATCCCTGTTCTTCAATTCTCAGGCCAAAGCATTCATTGAGCATCATAAACAAATCCATAACAGAATTGGGAGACAAAAACCTAAGTCATTCATCAAGTGAATAAAATAGTGTTTGAAAGAGATAAAGAAATTTCCTCAAGAAAATACCCGAATGAAACCACTACCTCCGGTACCAGTAAGTCTAAAAAAGACAATGTAAAGAAAAAATTGGTTCAATTACTAAAATATATAATAAATGTGACGATGAAAAGTTATTACGAAAAAATAAATGAGTTAGGTATGTTGATTAATTAATAAAATTGACTATTTTTAACTAACAAAGTTTTCATAGTGTATGAGATTTGCAGAGAAAATGAAATCAGTAATATGTCATCGTACACTTTTTAATTTAAAATATTGTAAAATCCATTGTTAAAAGTTATGTGAAAATTCTATTCATTAGTGTGAGGGTATAAACTGAGTCGCATATTTGGTACTTTGTTTAGGTTGTGCAGTGACTAGTGTAATCGCGCTAGTGCCTGATGGTTGAATCAGAATGATGAAGATGTGCGATGTCTTGCGCTTGACCCAAACGTTTGTCCGGCCGGGTGATATGTTAAAGAACTGCAAGTAAGGAATGCTAATAACAAGCGGAATAAGATTTGAGTGTTTCTTGTACGACGATGATATCCGTGAATTTAAAGTTATCAACAAATCAATATTCTCAAGGTAACGAGGAGTATTAATGGATTTAAAATCTTAAGTATAAATTTCTTAACACAAGTTAAAAATTAGAAATGGTGCATGGGTATGCTTGTTGTGGTATTTCTATAATTGTTCGCAGGAGATAATCCAACGTCTTCGTCAATTTCTTGTTGATTGCCAGGTCCTCTCAAACGTCGTTAAGTCTCAAAATAGATTCCATCGATGCCAAAGAGGTATTTATATTTCCAAATGTTGTACATATTGAGCGATTATAATCCCTTAAATTTATATTGAAAATGAGTGTGGTCTGGTGTGACAATGTTTGTTTAGATCTATGTTGGTTATTCCCTAAATGATGAACCTGAGAGGGGCGAACTATCTATTCCATATTCGTCTGCTAATTGTCAGGAAGATATCAGGAATAAAGAAATCTTCGTGCCCAGAGTTTTTGGAAAACTGGTTTGTAAAGTTTTGTTATATGTATTCAAATAATAAATAAAAGAAGGTAACTATAATCACCATATATATATAAAGAATCTAAATAAGGTGTAATAACGAGAATAAATGAATCGTAAGATCAAGAGGGAAACGAGTAACATTCTACGATAAGATTAAGTGAATGAAATCTACTTGGGTATTGTGTTAATAAAACAAGTAATAACAAAGATGATACAGTTTTATGAAAGTGTTATCAAATAAAATTTTAATATGTGCATCTTTCGATAAAGTAACAAGCGACGATGCGCCTAGACGATCTTAAATGGATTTTACAAATTATATTAGTTTGATTAAAAAATTGTATGGTTTAGTGTTAAACTTAGTGTAAGAGTAAAAAATAAGTCGCGTTTTGTGACCTTTGTTTAGGTTATGCAGTGGCTTGAGCGAACGCGACAGCTCCTCAAGGATGTGTTGAAACGACGAAGGCGATAAACTGTTTCACGCTTGTCCATATCATATGGCCGGTCAGACGATATAATAAATAAATGCAAGTAAGAGTAAAATATTAAATTTGCATATAATTGAATGATGTCTTAATATTTATGGCTTGATTTCACTTATTAAATGAGTATCAACAATAAGCAATTTTTTCTTGATGAAATAACTTAGATGTGATTGAACTTTTAAAGCCTGATAGTAACCTATAGAGATACTTGGTAGATTTTTATTCAGCAATGGATATGGTATATGAGAGCGTGTGTGTTGTGGTAGTTATTGTTCACAGGAAAAGAATAGGTGGCGCGTGAGTTAGTTTTTGGTCTCCAGGTTACAACAGAACATCCTCAAATATAACCGCACCCCAAATGTGAAAGAGGTATTTATGTGTGAAGACTATCTTTGATGTTTATACAAAGTCACAAACAATGAGAATGGAAAACAGAAGTTGGTGAAGACATTTTTATCAATTGGTTGTAATAAATTTTTAGAAAATTTCGTTCATCCGTGAGGTTTGAAAAATGCAAGAAGCAATATAATATAGTAACATGTTTCTCAATTATGAATAATGTAGATAATTATGAAAAAGTTTTTAAATAATTTATCAATGATTTAAAAGTAGTTAACAATAATGTTGATATAAGTAAAGAGAAATAAATTTTTCCAAGAATTGTACATGAACATGAGAAATACCTAATATCCTTTGGAAGACAATAAGGTAAATTATTGATTATTTTCTTGTTAAATAATTCTAATCAATCATTGATGTAGAAGGTGTTTAGTTTTTGTTCCAAGCGTGTTTTTCAGGAAGAGATCCCTGTTCTTCAATTCTCAGGCCAAAGCATTCATTGAGCATCATAAACAAATCCATAACAGAATTGGGAGACAAAAACCTAAGTCATTCATCAAGTGAATAAAATAGTGTTTGAAAGAGATAAAGAAATTTCCTCAAGAAAATACCCGAATGAAACCACTACCTCCGGTACCAGTAAGTCTAAAAAAGACAATGTAAAGAAAAAATTGGTTCAATTACTAAAATATATAATAAATGTGACGATGAAAAGTTATTACGAAAAAATAAATGAGTTAGGTATGTTGATTAATTAATAAAATTGACTATTTTTAACTAACAAAGTTTTCATAGTGTATGAGATTTGCAGAGAAAATGAAATCAGTAATATGTCATCGTACTCTTTTTAATTTAAAATATTGTAAAATCCATTGTTAAAAGTTATGTGAAAATTCTATTCATTAGTGTGAGGGTATAAACTGAGTCGCATATTTGGTACTTTGTTTAGGTTGTGCAGTGACTAGTGTAATCGCGCTAGTGCCTGATGGTTGAATCAGAATGATGAAGATGTGCGATGTCTTGCGCTTGACCCAAACGTTTGTCCGGCCGGGTGATATGTTAAAGAACTGCAAGTAAGGAATGCTAATAACAAGCGGAATAAGATTTGAGTGTTTCTTGTACGACGATGATATCCGTGAATTTAAAGTTATCAACAAATCAATATTCTCAAGGTAACGAGGAGTATTAATGGATTTAAAATCTTAAGTATAAATTTCTTAACACAAGTTAAAAATTAGAAATGGTGCATGGGTATGCTTGTTGTGGTATTTCTATAATTGTTCGCAGGAGATAATCCAACGTCTTCGTCAATTTCTTGTTGATTGCCAGGTCCTCTCAAATGTCGTTAAGTCTCAAAATAGATTCCATCGATGCCAAAGAGGTATTTATATTTCCAAATGTTGTACATATTGAGCGATTATAATCCCTTAAATTTATATTGAAAATGAGTGTGGTCTGGTGTGACAATGTTTGTTTAGATCTATGTTGGTTATTCCCTAAATGATGAACCTGAGAGGGGCGAACTATCTATTCCATATTCGTCTGCTAATTGTCAGGAAGATATCAGGAATAAAGAAATCTTCGTGCCCAGAGTTTTTGGAAAACTGGTTTGTAAAGTTTTGTTATATGTATTCAAATAATAAATAAAAGAAGGTAACTATAAACACCATATATATATATAAAGAATCTAAATAAGGTGTAATAACGAGAATAAATGAATCGTAAGATCAAGAGGGAAACGAGTAACATTCTACGATAAGATTAAGTGAATGAAATCTACTTGGGTATTGTGTTAATAAAACAAGTAATAACAAAGATGATACAGTTTTATGAAAGTGTTATCAAATAAAATTTTAATATGTGCATCTTTCGATAAAGTAACAAGCGACGATGCGCCTAGACGATCTTAAATGGATTTTACAAATTATATTAGTTTGATTAAAAAATTGTATGGTTTAGTGTTAAACTTAGTGTAAGAGTAAAAAATAAGTCGCGTTTTGTGACCTTTGTTTAGGTTATGCAGTGGCTTGAGCGAACGCGACAGCTCCTCAAGGATGTGTTGAAACGACGAAGGCGATAAACTGTTTCACGCTTGTCCATATCATACGGCCGGTCAGACGATATAATAAATAAATGCAAGTAAGAGTAAAATATTAAATTTGCATATAATTGAATGATGTCTTAATATTTATGGCTTGATTTCACTTATTAAATGAGTATCAACAATAAGCAATTTTTTCTTGATGAAATAACTTAGATGTGATTGAACTTTTAAAGCCTGATAGTAACCTATAGAGATACTTGGTAGATTTTTATTCAGCAATGGATATGGTATATGAGAGCGTGTGTGTTGTGGTAGTTATTGTTCACAGGAAAAGAATAGGTGGCGCGTGAGTTAGTTTTTGGTCTCCAGGTTACAACAGAACATCCTCAAATATAACCGCACCCCAAATGTGAAAGAGGTATTTATGTGTGAAGACTATCTTTGATGTTTATACAAAGTCACAAACAATGAGAATGGAAAACAGAAGTTGGTGAAGACATTTTTATCAATTGGTTGTAATAAATTTTTAGAAAATTTCGTTCATCCGTGAGGTTTGAAAAATGCAAGAAGCAATATAATATAGTAACATGTTTCTCAATTATGAATAATGTAGATAATTATGAAAAAGTTTTTAAATAATTTATCAATGATTTAAAAGTAGTTAACAATAATGTTGATATAAGTAAAGAGAAATAAATTTTTCCAAGAATTGTACATGAACATGAGAAATACCTAATATCCTTTGGAAGACAATAAGGTAAATTATTGATTATTTTCTTGTTAAATAATTCTAATCAATCATTGATGTAGAAGGTGTTTAGTTTTTGTTCCAAGCGTGTTTTTCAGGAAGAGATCCCTGTTCTTCAATTCTCAGGCCAAAGCATTCATTGAGCATCATAAACAAATCCATAACAGAATTGGGAGACAAAAACCTAAGTCATTCATCAAGTGAATAAAATAGTGTTTGAAAGAGATAAAGAAATTTCCTCAAGAAAATACCTGAATGAAACCACTACCTCTGGTACCAGTAAGTCTAAAAAAGACAATGTAAAGAAAAAATTGGTTCAATTACTAAAATATATAATAAATGTGACGATGAAAAGTTATTACGAAAAAATAAATGAGTTAGGTATGTTGATTAATTAATAAAATTGACTATTTTTAACTAACAAAGTTTTCATAGTGTATGAGATTTGCAGAGAAAATGAAATCAGTAATATGTCATCGTACACTTTTTAATTTAAAATATTGTAAAATCCATTGTTAAAAGTTATGTGAAAATTCTATTCATTAGTGTGAGGGTATAAACTGAGTCGCATATTTGGTACTTTGTTTAGGTTGTGCAGTGACTAGTGTAATCGCGCTAGTGCCTGATGGTTGAATCAGAATGATGAAGATGTGCGATGTCTTGCGCTTGACCCAAACGTTTGTCCGGCCGGGTGATATGTTAAAGAACTGCAAGTAAGGAATGCTAATAACAAGCGGAATAAGATTTGAGTGTTTCTTGTACGACGATGATATCCGTGAATTTAAAGTTATCAACAAATCAATATTCTCAAGGTAACGAGGAGTATTAATGGATTTAAAATCTTAAATATAAATTTCTTAACACAAGTTAAAAATTAGAAATGGTGCATGGGTATGCTTGTTGTGGTATTTCTATAATTGTTCGCAGGAGATAATCCAACGTCTTCGTCAATTTCTTGTTGATTGCCAGGTCCTCTCAAATGTCGTTAAGTCTCAAAATAGATTCCATCGATGCCAAAGAGGTATTTATATTTCCAAATGTTGTACATATTGAGCGATTATAATCCCTTAAATTTATATTGAAAATGAGTGTGGTCTGGTGTGACAATGTTTGTTTAGATCTATGTTGGTTATTCCCTAAATGATGAACCTGAGAGGGGCGAACTATCTATTCCATATTCGTCTGCTAATTGTCAGGAAGATATCAGGAATAAAGAAATCTTCGTGCCCAGAGTTTTTGGAAAACTGGTTTGTAAAGTTTTGTTATATGTATTCAAATAATAAATAAAAGAAGGTAACTATAATCACCATATATATATATAAAGAATCTAAATAAGGTGTAATAACGAGAATAAATGAATCGTAAGATCAAGAGGGAAACGAGTAACATTCTACGATAAGATTAAGTGAATGAAATCTACTTGGGTATTGTGTTAATAAAACAAGTAATAACAAAGATGATACAGTTTTATGAAAGTGTTATCAAATAAAATTTTAATATGTGCATCTTTCGATAAAGTAACAAGCGACGATGCGCCTAGACGATCTTAAATGGATTTTACAAATTATATTAGTTTGATTAAAAAATTGTATGGTTTAGTGTTAAACTTAGTGTAAGAGTAAAAAATAAGTCGCGTTTTGTGACCTTTGTTTAGGTTATGCAGTGGCTTGAGCGAACGCGACAGCTCCTCAAGGATGTGTTGAAACGACGAAGGCGATAAACTGTTTCACGCTTGTCCATATCATACAGCCGGTCAGACGATATAATAAATAAATGCAAGTAAGAGTAAAATATTAAATTTGCATATAATTGAATGATGTCTTAATATTTATGGCTTGATTTCACTTATTAAATGAGTATCAACAATAAGCAATTTTTTCTTGATGAAATAACTTAGATGTGATTGAACTTTTAAAGCCTGATAGTAACCTATAGAGATACTTGGTAGATTTTTATTCAGCAATGGATATGGTATATGAGAGCGTGTGTGTTGTGGTAGTTATTGTTCACAGGAAAAGAATAGGTGGCGCGTGAGTTAGTTTTTGGTCTCCAGGTTACAACAGAACATCCTCAAATATAACCGCACCCCAAATGTGAAAGAGGTATTTATGTGTGAAGACTATCTTTGATGTTTATACAAAGTCACAAACAATGAGAATGGAAAACAGAAGTTGGTGAAGACATTTTTATCAATTGGTTGTAATAAATTTTTAGAAAATTTCGTTCATCCGTGAGGTTTGAAAAATGCAAGAAGCAATATAATATAGTAACATGTTTCTCAATTATGAATAATGTAGATAATTATGAAAAAGTTTTTAAATAATTTATCAATGATTTAAAAGTAGTTAACAATAATGTTGATATAAGTAAAGAGAAATAAATTTTTCCAAGAATTGTACATGAACATGAGAAATACCTAATATCCTTTGGAAGACAATAAGGTAAATTATTGATTATTTTCTTGTTAAATAATTCTAATCAATCATTGATGTAGAAGGTGTTTAGTTTTTGTTCCAAGCGTGTTTTTCAGGAAGAGATCCCTGTTCTTCAATTCTCAGGCCAAAGCATTCATTGAGCATCATAAACAAATCCATAACAGAATTGGGAGACAAAAACCTAAGTCATTCATCAAGTGAATAAAATAGTGTTTGAAAGAGATAAAGAAATTTCCTCAAGAAAATACCTGAATGAAACCACTACCTCTGGTACCAGTAAGTCTAAAAAAGACAATGTAAAGAAAAAATTGGTTCAATTACTAAAATATATAATAAATGTGACGATGAAAAGTTATTACGAAAAAATAAATGAGTTAGGTATGTTGATTAATTAATAAAATTGACTATTTTTAACTAACAAAGTTTTCATAGTGTATGAGATTTGCAGAGAAAATGAAATCAGTAATATGTCATCGTACACTTTTTAATTTAAAATATTGTAAAATCCATTGTTAAAAGTTATGTGAAAATTCTATTCATTAGTGTGAGGGTATAAACTGAGTCGCATATTTGGTACTTTGTTTAGGTTGTGCAGTGACTAGTGTAATCGCGCTAGTGCCTGATGGTTGAATCAGAATGATGAAGATGTGCGATGTCTTGCGCTTGACCCAAACGTTTGTCCGGCCGGGTGATATGTTAAAGAACTGCAAGTAAGGAATGCTAATAACAAGCGGAATAAGATTTGAGTGTTTCTTGTACGACGATGATATCCGTGAATTTAAAGTTATCAACAAATCAATATTCTCAAGGTAACGAGGAGTATTAATGGATTTAAAATCTTAAATATAAATTTCTTAACACAAGTTAAAAATTAGAAATGGTGCATGGGTATGCTTGTTGTGGTATTTCTATAATTGTTCGCAGGAGATAATCCAACGTCTTCGTCAATTTCTTGTTGATTGCCAGGTCCTCTCAAATGTCGTTAAGTCTCAAAATAGATTCCATCGATGCCAAAGAGGTATTTATATTTCCAAATGTTGTACATATTGAGCGATTATAATCCCTTAAATTTATATTGAAAATGAGTGTGGTCTGGTGTGACAATGTTTGTTTAGATCTATGTTGGTTATTCCCTAAATGATGAACCTGAGAGGGGCGAACTATCTATTCCATATTCGTCTGCTAATTGTCAGGAAGATATCAGGAATAAAGAAATCTTCGTGCCCAGAGTTTTTGGAAAACTGGTTTGTAAAGTTTTGTTATATGTATTCAAATAATAAATAAAAGAAGGTAACTATAATCACCATATATATATATAAAGAATCTAAATAAGGTGTAATAACGAGAATAAATGAATCGTAAGATCAAGAGGGAAACGAGTAACATTCTACGATAAGATTAAGTGAATGAAATCTACTTGGGTATTGTGTTAATAAAACAAGTAATAACAAAGATGATACAGTTTTATGAAAGTGTTATCAAATAAAATTTTAATATGTGCATCTTTCGATAAAGTAACAAGCGACGATGCGCCTAGACGATCTTAAATGGATTTTACAAATTATATTAGTTTGATTAAAAAATTGTATGGTTTAGTGTTAAACTTAGTGTAAGAGTAAAAAATAAGTCGCGTTTTGTGACCTTTGTTTAGGTTATGCAGTGGCTTGAGCGAACGCGACAGCTCCTCAAGGATGTGTTGAAACGACGAAGGCGATAAACTGTTTCACGCTTGTCCATATCATACAGCCGGTCAGACGATATAATAAATAAATGCAAGTAAGAGTAAAATATTAAATTTGCATATAATTGAATGATGTCTTAATATTTATGGCTTGATTTCACTTATTAAATGAGTATCAACAATAAGCAATTTTTTCTTGATGAAATAACTTAGATGTGATTGAACTTTTAAAGCCTGATAGTAACCTATAGAGATACTTGGTAGATTTTTATTCAGCAATGGATATGGTATATGAGAGCGTGTGTGTTGTGGTAGTTATTGTTCACAGGAAAAGAATAGGTGGCGCGTGAGTTAGTTTTTGGTCTCCAGGTTACAACAGAACATCCTCAAATATAACCGCACCCCAAATGTGAAAGAGGTATTTATGTGTGAAGACTATCTTTGATGTTTATACAAAGTCACAAACAATGAGAATGGAAAACAGAAGTTGGTGAAGACATTTTTATCAATTGGTTGTAATAAATTTTTAGAAAATTTCGTTCATCCGTGAGGTTTGAAAAATGCAAGAAGCAATATAATATAGTAACATGTTTCTCAATTATGAATAATGTAGATAATTATGAAAAAGTTTTTAAATAATTTATCAATGATTTAAAAGTAGTTAACAATAATGTTGATATAAGTAAAGAGAAATAAATTTTTCCAAGAATTGTACATGAACATGAGAAATACCTAATATCCTTTGGAAGACAATAAGGTAAATTATTGATTATTTTCTTGTTAAATAATTCTAATCAATCATTGATGTAGAAGGTGTTTAGTTTTTGTTCCAAGCGTGTTTTTCAGGAAGAGATCCCTGTTCTTCAATTCTCAGGCCAAAGCATTCATTGAGCATCATAAACAAATCCATAACAGAATTGGGAGACAAAAACCTAAGTCATTCATCAAGTGAATAAAATAGTGTTTGAAAGAGATAAAGAAATTTCCTCAAGAAAATACCTGAATGAAACCACTACCTCTGGTACCAGTAAGTCTAAAAAAGACAATGTAAAGAAAAAATTGGTTCAATTACTAAAATATATAATAAATGTGACGATGAAAAGTTATTACGAAAAAATAAATGAGTTAGGTATGTTGATTAATTAATAAAATTGACTATTTTTAACTAACAAAGTTTTCATAGTGTATGAGATTTGCAGAGAAAATGAAATCAGTAATATGTCATCGTACACTTTTTAATTTAAAATATTGTAAAATCCATTGTTAAAAGTTATGTGAAAATTCTATTCATTAGTGTGAGGGTATAAACTGAGTCGCATATTTGGTACTTTGTTTAGGTTGTGCAGTGACTAGTGTAATCGCGCTAGTGCCTGATGGTTGAATCAGAATGATGAAGATGTGCGATGTCTTGCGCTTGACCCAAACGTTTGTCCGGCCGGGTGATATGTTAAAGAACTGCAAGTAAGGAATGCTAATAACAAGCGGAATAAGATTTGAGTGTTTCTTGTACGACGATGATATCCGTGAATTTAAAGTTATCAACAAATCAATATTCTCAAGGTAACGAGGAGTATTAATGGATTTAAAATCTTAAATATAAATTTCTTAACACAAGTTAAAAATTAGAAATGGTGCATGGGTATGCTTGTTGTGGTATTTCTATAATTGTTCGCAGGAGATAATCCAACGTCTTCGTCAATTTCTTGTTGATTGCCAGGTCCTCTCAAATGTCGTTAAGTCTCAAAATAGATTCCATCGATGCCAAAGAGGTATTTATATTTCCAAATGTTGTACATATTGAGCGATTATAATCCCTTAAATTTATATTGAAAATGAGTGTGGTCTGGTGTGACAATGTTTGTTTAGATCTATGTTGGTTATTCCCTAAATGATGAACCTGAGAGGGGCGAACTATCTATTCCATATTCGTCTGCTAATTGTCAGGAAGATATCAGGAATAAAGAAATCTTCGTGCCCAGAGTTTTTGGAAAACTGGTTTGTAAAGTTTTGTTATATGTATTCAAATAATAAATAAAAGAAGGTAACTATAATCACCATATATATATAAAGAATCTAAATAAGGTGTAATAACGAGAATAAATGAATCGTAAGATCAAGAGGGAAACGAGTAACATTCTACGATAAGATTAAGTGAATGAAATCTACTTGGGTATTGTGTTAATAAAACAAGTAATAACAAAGATGATACAGTTTTATGAAAGTGTTATCAAATAAAATTTTAATATGTGCATCTTTCGATAAAGTAACAAGCGACGATGCGCCTAGACGATCTTAAATGGATTTTACAAATTATATTAGTTTGATTAAAAAATTGTATGGTTTAGTGTTAAACTTAGTGTAAGAGTAAAAAATAAGTCGCGTTTTGTGACCTTTGTTTAGGTTATGCAGTGGCTTGAGCGAACGCGACAGCTCCTCAAGGATGTGTTGAAACGACGAAGGCGATAAACTGTTTCACGCTTGTCCATATCATATGGCCGGTCAGACGATATAATAAATACTCGCCTACGGCTCGATGGGGGCTCCGCCCCCATGCCCCCATTTTGGGTTGCCCCGAATTCGTTAATTGTTCTAAGTCTTAAGAACTGAACAGGCTAGTTGAGGCCTCCACCCCAACTCTATACTTATCTTCTCTGACTTTTTTTAATAGTTCAGGAAATCTTAAGCATTTAAGATATTCTCTTGATATTTAAAGTTTAAATTTATACTTTTGTTTTATATTTTATAAAAAATGCTCAGGGTGTGTTTGTGGAGCTAAATTTCAGTCATCCAAGTGTCATAACAGTAAATAAAAAAATATTAAAATAACTCAAATTTTGTGAAAGAATTTTGAAAATACGCCTTTTTGGGGTGAAGAGAGTGAAATGCTACAAAACCTTAAGGGCCGAACTTAAAAAGCATCTAAAAAATATAATGCTGCCAAAACATACATCGTTATGGCAGTATCTTTACCGGGTTTAACAAAATCACCAAAAACTATACATAAAACAGGTTAATTATTTAGTATTTTCACAGTTTTTTTACTAACCTTGGATTGAAATCGGCCTTTGGCTGCTTCTATAGCAAGAACTAGATATATTCAGAGTGTACACAAAATTTGAGGCATGTATGTGTCATAAAAGTAAACGATAAATATTGAAATAGAGTAATTTTGGTGAAAGAATTTCGATATTGTGAAAGTACGCCCCTCTTTACAGGTGAAGGGGGTGAGATACGGCAAAATTGCATAGGACCGAACTTGTAGAGCGTCTAAAATAGAATATAAAACTGGCAAAACAAATATCAATATTGCAGTGTATTTGGCAGAATAAAGTAATTTACAAACACTTTACACGAAAACATGTTAAGAATTTTGGGTTTTTCAAGGTTTTTTTGACTTAATTATAATTTCAATTGGTTAATGGCTGCCACAAAGGTAAGATCTAGTTGATACCATAATATGTACTAAAGTTCAAGCATCCGTGTGCCATATTAGTTAATAAAAAATTTTAAAATAGCGAGATTTTTGTGAAAAAATTTGGAAATTTTGAAAGTAAGCCCTTTTTTAAGGGTGAAGGGAGTGAGATACGGCAAAATTTCACAGGACTAAACTTGTAGAGCGTCTAATTCCTGACCACGAATTATCCCTCAGATTCGAGATAGAACCTCTCGTTCAAAAGTTACAGAGTATTTAGAAAATGCCTTACATGGTGTAGATTTTACCATACAAAATTTTAGGGGGTTAAAATTTGAAAACTCAATGTTTTGCGATTTCCCCTTTGTATTAACCATACAAACTACGTGTGTACCAAATTTCAAGTTTCTAGCTCATCCGGACCAAAAATTACGATTTCTCTATTGTTCCAGAACCGGCAAAATCCCACTACTTATGTTCAAAAATCCGGAAAAAGTGAAAAATGTATTTTGTGAGTAAACGAGAGGAGATACGGTGAAATATGTGAAGATAAAAATTTTAGATATTTAAAAGATCTATCAAAAGTGTTATGTAAAAGTTTTTGTAGAACAAACCGTTTAGTCACTAGAGCCCAAAAACCAAAAACGGGGTTTCATTAAAAACGCTCTGGAGGCTTAACGGTGCGAGATGTGATAAAACGTCACAGGACCAAAGTTGTAGATAGTTAAATTCCCTATCGTAGTATTGTTCTCAAATTTTAGATAGGACGAAGCGTTTGGCCGCTAGAGCCAAAAAACTAAAATTACAATTTCGGAAGTCCGCCATTTTGAATTTTTTTAGTAGGTTAAAACTTAAAATTTGCAAGTTTAAGATTTTATCCTTAGCATTGACCATTCAGGCTAGACGTATGCCAAATTTCAAGTCTCTACCTTAAATAGTTATGTCAGAACTTCGTATCCCATATAAGTGAGTGAGTCAGTTACACATGGGGCTGTATATATTATGGAAATGCAAGTAAGAGTAAAATATTAAATTTTGCATATAATTGAATGATGTCTTATTATTCATGGCTTGATTTCACTTATTAAATGAGTATCAACAATAAGCAATTTTTTCTTGATGAAATAACTTAGATGTGATTGAACTTTTAAAGCCTGATAGTAACCTATAGAGATACTTGGTAGATTTTTATTCAGCAATGGATATGGTATATGAGAGCGTGTGTGTTGTGGTAGTTATTGTTCACAGGAAAAGAATAGGTGGCGCGTGAGTTAGTTTTTGGTCTCCAGGTTACAACAGAACATCCTCAAATATAACCGCACCCCAAATGTGAAAGAGGTATTTATGTGTGAAGACTATCTTTGATGTTTATACAAAGTCACAAACAATGAGAATGGAAAACAGAAGTTGGTGAAGACATTTTTATCAATTGGTTGTAATAAATTTTTAGAAAATTTCGTTCATCCGTGAGGTTTGAAAAATGCAAGAAGCAATATAATATAGTAACATGTTTCTCAATTATGAATAATGTAGATAATTATGAAAAAGTTTTTAAATAATTTATCAATGATTTAAAAGTAGTTAACAATAATGTTGATATAAGTAAAGAGAAATAAATTTTTCCAAGAATTGTACATGAACATGAGAAATACCTAATATCCTTTGGAAGACAATAAGGTAAATTATTGATTATTTTCTTGTTAAATAATTCTAATCAATCATTGATGTAGAAGGTGTTTAGTTTTTGTTCCAAGCGTGTTTTTCAGGAAGAGATCCCTGTTCTTCAATTCTCAGGCCAAAGCATTCATTGAGCATCATAAACAAATCCATAACAGAATTGGGAGACAAAAACCTAAGTCATTCATCAAGTGAATAAAATAGTGTTTGAAAGAGATAAAGAAATTTCCTCAAGAAAATACCTGAATGAAACCACTACCTCTGGTACCAGTAAGTCTAAAAAAGACAATGTAAAGAAAAAATTGGTTCAATTACTAAAATATATAATAAATGTGACGATGAAAAGTTATTACGAAAAAATAAATGAGTTAGGTATGTTGATTAATTAATAAAATTGACTATTTTTAACTAACAAAGTTTTCATAGTGTATGAGATTTGCAGAGAAAATGAAATCAGTAATATGTCATCGTACACTTTTTAATTTAAAATATTGTAAAATCCATTGTTAAAAGTTATGTGAAAATTCTATTCATTAGTGTGAGGGTATAAACTGAGTCGCATATTTGGTACTTTGTTTAGGTTGTGCAGTGACTAGTGTAATCGCGCTAGTGCCTGATGGTTGAATCAGAATGATGAAGATGTGCGATGTCTTGCGCTTGACCCAAACGTTTGTCCGGCCGGGTGATATGTTAAAGAACTGCAAGTAAGGAATGCTAATAACAAGCGGAATAAGATTTGAGTGTTTCTTGTACGACGATGATATCCGTGAATTTAAAGTTATCAACAAATCAATATTCTCAAGGTAACGAGGAGTATTAATGGATTTAAAATCTTAAATATAAATTTCTTAACACAAGTTAAAAATTAGAAATGGTGCATGGGTATGCTTGTTGTGGTATTTCTATAATTGTTCGCAGGAGATAATCCAACGTCTTCGTCAATTTCTTGTTGATTGCCAGGTCCTCTCAAATGTCGTTAAGTCTCAAAATAGATTCCATCGATGCCAAAGAGGTATTTATATTTCCAAATGTTGTACATATTGAGCGATTATAATCCCTTAAATTTATATTGAAAATGAGTGTGGTCTGGTGTGACAATGTTTGTTTAGATCTATGTTGGTTATTCCCTAAATGATGAACCTGAGAGGGGCGAACTATCTATTCCATATTCGTCTGCTAATTGTCAGGAAGATATCAGGAATAAAGAAATCTTCGTGCCCAGAGTTTTTGGAAAACTGGTTTGTAAAGTTTTGTTATATGTATTCAAATAATAAATAAAAGAAGGTAACTATAATCACCATATATATATAAAGAATCTAAATAAGGTGTAATAACGAGAATAAATGAATCGTAAGATCAAGAGGGAAACGAGTAACATTCTACGATAAGATTAAGTGAATGAAATCTACTTGGGTATTGTGTTAATAAAACAAGTAATAACAAAGATGATACAGTTTTATGAAAGTGTTATCAAATAAAATTTTAATATGTGCATCTTTCGATAAAGTAACAAGCGACGATGCGCCTAGACGATCTTAAATGGATTTTACAAATTATATTAGTTTGATTAAAAAATTGTATGGTTTAGTGTTAAACTTAGTGTAAGAGTAAAAAATAAGTCGCGTTTTGTGACCTTTGTTTAGGTTATGCAGTGGCTTGAGCGAACGCGACAGCTCCTCAAGGATGTGTTGAAACGACGAAGGCGATAAACTGTTTCACGCTTGTCCATATCATATGGCCGGTCAGACGATATAATAAATACTCGCCTACGGCTCGATGGGGGCTCCGCCCCCATGCCCCCATTTTGGGTTGCCCCGAATTCGTTAATTGTTCTAAGTCTTAAGAACTGAACAGGCTAGTTGAGGCCTCCACCCCAACTCTATACTTATCTTCTCTGACTTTTTTTAATAGTTCAGGAAATCTTAAGCATTTAAGATATTCTCTTGATATTTAAAGTTTAAATTTATACTTTTGTTTTATATTTTATAAAAAATGCTCAGGGTGTGTTTGTGGAGCTAAATTTCAGTCATCCAAGTGTCATAACAGTAAATAAAAAAATATTAAAATAACTCAAATTTTGTGAAAGAATTTTGAAAATACGCCTTTTTGGGGTGAAGAGAGTGAAATGCTACAAAACCTTAAGGGCCGAACTTAAAAAGCATCTAAAAAATATAATGCTGCCAAAACATACATCGTTATGGCAGTATCTTTACCGGGTTTAACAAAATCACCAAAAACTATACATAAAACAGGTTAATTATTTAGTATTTTCACAGTTTTTTTACTAACCTTGGATTGAAATCGGCCTTTGGCTGCTTCTATAGCAAGAACTAGATATATTCAGAGTGTACACAAAATTTGAGGCATGTATGTGTCATAAAAGTAAACGATAAATATTGAAATAGAGTAATTTTGGTGAAAGAATTTCGATATTGTGAAAGTACGCCCCTCTTTACAGGTGAAGGGGGTGAGATACGGCAAAATTGCATAGGACCGAACTTGTAGAGCGTCTAAAATAGAATATAAAACTGGCAAAACAAATATCAATATTGCAGTGTATTTGGCAGAATAAAGTAATTTACAAACACTTTACACGAAAACATGTTAAGAATTTTGGGTTTTTCAAGGTTTTTTTGACTTAATTATAATTTCAATTGGTTAATGGCTGCCACAAAGGTAAGATCTAGTTGATACCATAATATGTACTAAAGTTCAAGCATCCGTGTGCCATATTAGTTAATAAAAAATTTTAAAATAGCGAGATTTTTGTGAAAAAATTTGGAAATTTTGAAAGTAAGCCCTTTTTTAAGGGTGAAGGGAGTGAGATACGGCAAAATTTCACAGGACTAAACTTGTAGAGCGTCTAATTCCTGACCACGAATTATCCCTCAGATTCGAGATAGAACCTCTCGTTCAAAAGTTACAGAGTATTTAGAAAATGCCTTACATGGTGTAGATTTTACCATACAAAATTTTAGGGGGTTAAAATTTGAAAACTCAATGTTTTGCGATTTCCCCTTTGTATTAACCATACAAACTACGTGTGTACCAAATTTCAAGTTTCTAGCTCATCCGGACCAAAAATTACGATTTCTCTATTGTTCCAGAACCGGCAAAATCCCACTACTTATGTTCAAAAATCCGGAAAAAGTGAAAAATGTATTTTGTGAGTAAACGAGAGGAGATACGGTGAAATATGTGAAGATAAAAATTTTAGATATTTAAAAGATCTATCAAAAGTGTTATGTAAAAGTTTTTGTAGAACAAACCGTTTAGTCACTAGAGCCCAAAAACCAAAAACGGGGTTTCATTAAAAACGCTCTGGAGGCTTAACGGTGCGAGATGTGATAAAACGTCACAGGACCAAAGTTGTAGATAGTTAAATTCCCTATCGTAGTATTGTTCTCAAATTTTAGATAGGACGAAGCGTTTGGCCGCTAGAGCCAAAAAACTAAAATTACAATTTCGGAAGTCCGCCATTTTGAATTTTTTTAGTAGGTTAAAACTTAAAATTTGCAAGTTTAAGATTTTATCCTTAGCATTGACCATTCAGGCTAGACGTATGCCAAATTTCAAGTCTCTACCTTAAATAGTTATGTCAGAACTTCGTATCCCATATAAGTGAGTGAGTCAGTTACACATGGGGCTGTATATATTATGGAAATGCAAGTAAGAGTAAAATATTAAATTTTGCATATAATTGAATGATGTCTTATTATTCATGGCTTGATTTCACTTATTAAATGAGTATCAACAATAAGCAATTTTTTCTTGATGAAATAACTTAGATGTGATTGAACTTTTAAAGCCTGATAGTAACCTATAGAGATACTTGGTAGATTTTTATTCAGCAATGGATATGGTATATGAGAGCGTGTGTGTTGTGGTAGTTATTGTTCACAGGAAAAGAATAGGTGGCGCGTGAGTTAGTTTTTGGTCTCCAGGTTACAACAGAACATCCTCAAATATAACCGCACCCCAAATGTGAAAGAGGTATTTATGTGTGAAGACTATCTTTGATGTTTATACAAAGTCACAAACAATGAGAATGGAAAACAGAAGTTGGTGAAGACATTTTTATCAATTGGTTGTAATAAATTTTTAGAAAATTTCGTTCATCCGTGAGGTTTGAAAAATGCAAGAAGCAATATAATATAGTAACATGTTTCTCAATTATGAATAATGTAGATAATTATGAAAAAGTTTTTAAATAATTTATCAATGATTTAAAAGTAGTTAACAATAATGTTGATATAAGTAAAGAGAAATAAATTTTTCCAAGAATTGTACATGAACATGAGAAATACCTAATATCCTTTGGAAGACAATAAGGTAAATTATTGATTATTTTCTTGTTAAATAATTCTAATCAATCATTGATGTAGAAGGTGTTTAGTTTTTGTTCCAAGCGTGTTTTTCAGGAAGAGATCCCTGTTCTTCAATTCTCAGGCCAAAGCATTCATTGAGCATCATAAACAAATCCATAACAGAATTGGGAGACAAAAACCTAAGTCATTCATCAAGTGAATAAAATAGTGTTTGAAAGAGATAAAGAAATTTCCTCAAGAAAATACCTGAATGAAACCACTACCTCTGGTACCAGTAAGTCTAAAAAAGACAATGTAAAGAAAAAATTGGTTCAATTACTAAAATATATAATAAATGTGACGATGAAAAGTTATTACGAAAAAATAAATGAGTTAGGTATGTTGATTAATTAATAAAATTGACTATTTTTAACTAACAAAGTTTTCATAGTGTATGAGATTTGCAGAGAAAATGAAATCAGTAATATGTCATCGTACACTTTTTAATTTAAAATATTGTAAAATCCATTGTTAAAAGTTATGTGAAAATTCTATTCATTAGTGTGAGGGTATAAACTGAGTCGCATATTTGGTACTTTGTTTAGGTTGTGCAGTGACTAGTGTAATCGCGCTAGTGCCTGATGGTTGAATCAGAATGATGAAGATGTGCGATGTCTTGCGCTTGACCCAAACGTTTGTCCGGCCGGGTGATATGTTAAAGAACTGCAAGTAAGGAATGCTAATAACAAGCGGAATAAGATTTGAGTGTTTCTTGTACGACGATGATATCCGTGAATTTAAAGTTATCAACAAATCAATATTCTCAAGGTAACGAGGAGTATTAATGGATTTAAAATCTTAAGTATAAATTTCTTAACACAAGTTAAAAATTAGAAATGGTGCATGGCTATGCTTGTTGTGGTATTTCTATAATTGTTCGCAGGAGATAATCCAACGTCTTCGTCAATTTCTTGTTGATTGCCAGGTCCTCTCAAACGTCGTTAAGTCTCAAAATAGATTCCATCGATGCCAAAGAGGTATTTATATTTCCAAATGTTGTACATATTGAGCGATTATAATCCCTTAAATTTATATTGAAAATGAGTGTGGTCTGGTGTGACAATGTTTGTTTAGATCTATGTTGGTTATTCCCTAAATGATGAACCTGAGAGGGGCGAACTATCTATTCCATATTCGTCTGCTAATTGTCAGGAAGATATCAGGAATAAAGAAATCTTCGTGCCCAGAGTTTTTGGAAAACTGGTTTGTAAAGTTTTGTTATATGTATTCAAATAATAAATAAAAGAAGGTAACTATAATCACCATATATATATAAAGAATCTAAATAAGGTGTAATAACGAGAATAAATGAATCGTAAGATCAAGAGGGAAACGAGTAACATTCTACGATAAGATTAAGTGAATGAAATCTACTTGGGTATTGTGTTAATAAAACAAGTAATAACAAAGATGATACAGTTTTATGAAAGTGTTATCAAATAAAATTTTAATATGTGCATCTTTCGATAAAGTAACAAGCGACGATGCGCCTAGACGATCTTAAATGGATTTTACAAATTATATTAGTTTGATTAAAAAATTGTATGGTTTAGTGTTAAACTTAGTGTAAGAGTAAAAAATAAGTCGCGTTTTGTGACCTTTGTTTAGGTTATGCAGTGGCTTGAGCGAACGCGACAGCTCCTCAAGGATGTGTTGAAACGACGAAGGCGATAAACTGTTTCACGCTTGTCCATATCATATGGCCGGTCAGACGATATAATAAATACTCGCCTACGGCTCGATGGGGGCTCCGCCCCCATGCCCCCATTTTGGGTTGCCCCGAATTCGTTAATTGTTCTAAGTCTTAAGAACTGAACAGGCTAGTTGAGGCCTCCACCCCAACTCTATACTTATCTTCTCTGACTTTTTTTAATAGTTCAGGAAATCTTAAGCATTTAAGATATTCTCTTGATATTTAAAGTTTAAATTTATACTTTTGTTTTATATTTTATAAAAAATGCTCAGGGTGTGTTTGTGGAGCTAAATTTCAGTCATCCAAGTGTCATAACAGTAAATAAAAAAATATTAAAATAACTCAAATTTTGTGAAAGAATTTTGAAAATACGCCTTTTTGGGGTGAAGAGAGTGAAATGCTACAAAACCTTAAGGGCCGAACTTAAAAAGCATCTAAAAAATATAATGCTGCCAAAACATACATCGTTATGGCAGTATCTTTACCGGGTTTAACAAAATCACCAAAAACTATACATAAAACAGGTTAATTATTTAGTATTTTCACAGTTTTTTTACTAACCTTGGATTGAAATCGGCCTTTGGCTGCTTCTATAGCAAGAACTAGATATATTCAGAGTGTACACAAAATTTGAGGCATGTATGTGTCATAAAAGTAAACGATAAATATTGAAATAGAGTAATTTTGGTGAAAGAATTTCGATATTGTGAAAGTACGCCCCTCTTTACAGGTGAAGGGGGTGAGATACGGCAAAATTGCATAGGACCGAACTTGTAGAGCGTCTAAAATAGAATATAAAACTGGCAAAACAAATATCAATATTGCAGTGTATTTGGCAGAATAAAGTAATTTACAAACACTTTACACGAAAACATGTTAAGAATTTTGGGTTTTTCAAGGTTTTTTTGACTTAATTATAATTTCAATTGGTTAATGGCTGCCACAAAGGTAAGATCTAGTTGATACCATAATATGTACTAAAGTTCAAGCATCCGTGTGCCATATTAGTTGATAAAAAATTTTAAAATAGCGAGATTTTTGTGAAAAAATTTGGAAATTTTGAAAGTAAGCCCTTTTTTAAGGGTGAAGGGAGTGAGATACGGCAAAATTTCACAGGACTAAACTTGTAGAGCGTCTAATTCCTGACCACGAATTATCCCTCAGATTCGAGATAGAACCTCTCGTTCAAAAGTTACAGAGTATTTAGAAAATGCCTTACATGGTGTAGATTTTACCATACAAAATTTTAGGGGGTTAAAATTTGAAAACTCAATGTTTTGCGATTTCCCCTTTGTATTAACCATACAAACTACGTGTGTACCAAATTTCAAGTTTCTAGCTCATCCGGACCAAAAATTACGATTTCTCTATTGTTCCAGAACCGGCAAAATCCCACTACTTATGTTCAAAAATCCGGAAAAAGTGAAAAATGTATTTTGTGAAGTGAAAAATGTATTTTGTGAGTAAACGAGAGGAGATACGGTGAAATATGTGAAGATAAAAATTTTAGATATTTAAAAGATCTATCAAAAGTGTTATGTAAAAGTTTTTGTAGAACAAACCGTTTAGTCACTAGAGCCCAAAAACCAAAAACGGGGTTTCATTAAAAACGCTCTGGAGGCTTAACGGTGCGAGATGTGATAAAACGTCACAGGACCAAAGTTGTAGATAGTTAAATTCCCTATCGTAGTATTGTTCTCAAATTTTAGATAGGACGAAGCGTTTGGCCGCTAGAGCCAAAAAACTAAAATTACAATTTCGGAAGTCCGCCATTTTGAATTTTTTTAGTAGGTTAAAACTTAAAATTTGCAAGTTTAAGATTTTATCCTTAGCATTGACCATTCAGGCTAGACGTATGCCAAATTTCAAGTCTCTACCTTAAATAGTTATGTCAGAACTTCGTATCCCATATAAGTGAGTGAGTCAGTTACACATGGGGCTGTATATATTATGGAAATGCAAGTAAGAGTAAAATATTAAATTTTGCATATAATTGAATGATGTCTTATTATTCATGGCTTGATTTCACTTATTAAATGAGTATCAACAATAAGCAATTTTTTCTTGATGAAATAACTTAGATGTGATTGAACTTTTAAAGCCTGATAGTAACCTATAGAGATACTTGGTAGATTTTTATTCAGCAATGGATATGGTATATGAGAGCGTGTGTGTTGTGGTAGTTATTGTTCACAGGAAAAGAATAGGTGGCGCGTGAGTTAGTTTTTGGTCTCCAGGTTACAACAGAACATCCTCAAATATAACCGCACCCCAAATGTGAAAGAGGTATTTATGTGTGAAGACTATCTTTGATGTTTATACAAAGTCACAAACAATGAGAATGGAAAACAGAAGTTGGTGAAGACATTTTTATCAATTGGTTGTAATAAATTTTTAGAAAATTTCGTTCATCCGTGAGGTTTGAAAAATGCAAGAAGCAATATAATATAGTAACATGTTTCTCAATTATGAATAATGTAGATAATTATGAAAAAGTTTTTAAATAATTTATCAATGATTTAAAAGTAGTTAACAATAATGTTGATATAAGTAAAGAGAAATAAATTTTTCCAAGAATTGTACATGAACATGAGAAATACCTAATATCCTTTGGAAGACAATAAGGTAAATTATTGATTATTTTCTTGTTAAATAATTCTAATCAATCATTGATGTAGAAGGTGTTTAGTTTTTGTTCCAAGCGTGTTTTTCAGGAAGAGATCCCTGTTCTTCAATTCTCAGGCCAAAGCATTCATTGAGCATCATAAACAAATCCATAACAGAATTGGGAGACAAAAACCTAAGTCATTCATCAAGTGAATAAAATAGTGTTTGAAAGAGATAAAGAAATTTCCTCAAGAAAATACCTGAATGAAACCACTACCTCCGGTACCAGTAAGTCTAAAAAAGACAATGTAAAGAAAAAATTGGTTCAATTACTAAAATATATAATAAATGTGACGATGAAAAGTTATTACGAAAAAATAAATGAGTTAGGTATGTTGATTAATTAATAAAATTGACTATTTTTAACTAACAAAGTTTTCATAGTGTATGAGATTTGCAGAGAAAATGAAATCAGTAATATGTCATCGTACACTTTTTAATTTAAAATATTGTAAAATCCATTGTTAAAAGTTATGTGAAAATTCTATTCATTAGTGTGAGGGTATAAACTGAGTCGCATATTTGGTACTTTGTTTAGGTTGTGCAGTGACTAGTGTAATCGCGCTAGTGCCTGATGGTTGAATCAGAATGATGAAGATGTGCGATGTCTTGCGCTTGACCCAAACGTTTGTCCGGCCGGGTGATATGTTAAAGAACTGCAAGTAAGGAATGCTAATAACAAGCGGAATAAGATTTGAGTGTTTCTTGTACGACGATGATATCCGTGAATTTAAAGTTATCAACAAATCAATATTCTCAAGGTAACGAGGAGTATTAATGGATTTAAAATCTTAAGTATAAATTTCTTAACACAAGTTAAAAATTAGAAATGGTGCATGGGTATGCTTGTTGTGGTATTTCTATAATTGTTCGCAGGAGATAATCCAACGTCTTCGTCAATTTCTTGTTGATTGCCAGGTCCTCTCAAATGTCGTTAAGTCTCAAAATAGATTCCATCGATGCCAAAGAGGTATTTATATTTCCAAATGTTGTACATATTGAGCGATTATAATCCCTTAAATTTATATTGAAAATGAGTGTGGTCTGGTGTGACAATGTTTGTTTAGATCTATGTTGGTTATTCCCTAAATGATGAACCTGAGAGGGGCGAACTATCTATTCCATATTCGTCTGCTAATTGTCAGGAAGATATCAGGAATAAAGAAATCTTCGTGCCCAGAGTTTTTGGAAAACTGGTTTGTAAAGTTTTGTTATATGTATTCAAATAATAAATAAAAGAAGGTAACTATAATCACCATATATATATAAAGAATCTAAATAAGGTGTAATAACGAGAATAAATGAATCGTAAGATCAAGAGGGAAACGAGTAACATTCTACGATAAGATTAAGTGAATGAAATCTACTTGGGTATTGTGTTAATAAAACAAGTAATAACAAAGATGATACAGTTTTATGAAAGTGTTATCAAATAAAATTTTAATATGTGCATCTTTCGATAAAGTAACAAGCGACGATGCGCCTAGACGATCTTAAATGGATTTTACAAATTATATTAGTTTGATTAAAAAATTGTATGGTTTAGTGTTAAAATTAGTGTAAGAGTAAAAAATAAGTCGCGTTTTGTGACCTTTGTTTAGGTTATGCAGTGGCTTGAGCGAACGCGACAGCTCCTCAAGGATGTGTTGAAACGACGAAGGCGATAAACTGTTTCACGCTTGTCCATATCATATGGCCGGTCAGACGATATAATAAATAAATGCAAGTAAGAGTAAAATATTAAATTTTGCATATAATTGAATGATGTCTTATTATTCATGGCTTGATTTCACTTATTAAATGAGTATCAACAATAAGCAATTTTTTCTTGATGAAATAACTTAGATGTGATTGAACTTTTAAAGCCTGATAGTAACCTATAGAGATACTTGGTAGATTTTTATTCAGCAATGGATATGGTATATGAGAGCGTGTGTGTTGTGGTAGTTATTGTTCACAGGAAAAGAATAGGTGGCGCGTGAGTTAGTTTTTGGTCTCCAGGTTACAACAGAACATCCTCAAATATAACCGCACCCCAAATGTGAAAGAGGTATTTATGTGTGAAGACTATCTTTGATGTTTATACAAAGTCACAAACAATGAGAATGGAAAACAGAAGTTGGTGAAGACATTTTTATCAATTGGTTGTAATAAATTTTTAGAAAATTTCGTTCATCCGTGAGGTTTGAAAAATGCAAGAAGCAATATAAAATAGTAACATGTTTCTCAATTATGAATAATGTAGATAATTATGAAAAAGTTTTTAAATAATTTATCAATGATTTAAAAGTAGTTAACAATAATGTTGATATAAGTAAAGAGAAATAAATTTTTCCAAGAATTGTACATGAACATGAGAAATACCTAATATCCTTTGGAAGACAATAAGGTAAATTATTGATTATTTTCTTGTTAAATAATTCTAATCAATCATTGATGTAGAAGGTGTTTAGTTTTTGTTCCAAGCGTGTTTTTCAGGAAGAGATCCCTGTTCTTCAATTCTCAGGCCAAAGCATTCATTGAGCATCATAAACAAATCCATAACAGAATTGGGAGACAAAAACCTAAGTCATTCATCAAGTGAATAAAATAGTGTTTGAAAGAGATAAAGAAATTTCCTCAAGAAAATACCTGAATGAAACCACTACCTCCGGTACCAGTAAGTCTAAAAAAGACAATGTAAAGAAAAAATTGGTTCAATTACTAAAATATATAATAAATGTGACGATGAAAAGTTATTACGAAAAAATAAATGAGTTAGGTATGTTGATTAATTAATAAAATTGACTATTTTTAACTAACAAAGTTTTCATAGTGTATGAGATTTGCAGAGAAAATGAAATCAGTAATATGTCATCGTACACTTTTTAATTTAAAATATTGTAAAAATCCATTGTTAAAAGTTATGTGAAAATTCTATTCATTAGTGTGAGGGTATAAACTGAGTCGCATATTTGGTACTTTGTTTAGGTTGTGCAGTGACTAGTGTAATCGCGCTAGTGCCTGATGGTTGAATCAGAATGATGAAGATGTGCGATGTCTTGCGCTTGACCCAAACGTTTGTCCGGCCGGGTGATATGTTAAAGAACTGCAAGTAAGGAATACTAATAACAAGCGGAATAAGATTTGAGTGTTTCTTGTACGACGATGATATCCGTGAATTTAAAGTTATCAACAAATCAATATTCTCAAGGTAACGAGGAGTATTAATGGATTTAAAATCTTAAGTATAAATTTCTTAACACAAGTTAAAAATTAGAAATGGTGCATGGGTATGCTTGTTGTGGTATTTCTATAATTGTTCGCAGGAGATAATCCAACGTCTTCGTCAATTTCTTGTTGATTGCCAGGTCCTCTCAAATGTCGTTAAGTCTCAAAATAGATTCCATCGATGCCAAAGAGGTATTTATATTTCCAAATGTTGTACATATTGAGCGATTATAATCCCTTAAATTTATATTGAAAATGAGTGTGGTCTGGTGTGACAATGTTTGTTTAGATCTATGTTGGTTATTCCCTAAATGATGAACCTGAGAGGGGCGAACTATCTATTCCATATTCGTCTGCTAATTGTCAGGAAGATATCAGGAATAAAGAAATCTTCGTGCCCAGAGTTTTTGGAAAACTGGTTTGTAAAGTTTTGTTATATGTATTCAAATAATAAATAAAAGAAGGTAACTATAATCACCATATATATATAAAGAATCTAAATAAGGTGTAATAACGAGAATAAATGAATCGTAAGATCAAGAGGGAAACGAGTAACATTCTACGATAAGATTAAGTGAATGAAATCTACTTGGGTATTGTGTTAATAAAACAAGTAATAACAAAGATGATACAGTTTTATGAAAGTGTTATCAAATAAAATTTTAATATGTGCATCTTTCGATAAAGTAACAAGCGACGATGCGCCTAGACGATCTTAAATGGATTTTACAAATTATATTAGTTTGATTAAAAAATTGTATGGTTTAGTGTTAAACTTAGTGTAAGAGTAAAAAATAAGTCGCGTTTTGTGACCTTTGTTTAGGTTATGCAGTGGCTTGAGCGAACGCGACAGCTCCTCAAGGATGTGTTGAAACGACGAAGGCGATAAACTGTTTCACGCTTGTCCATATCATATGGCCGGTCAGACGATATAATAAATAAATGCAAGTAAGAGTAAAATATTAAATTTTGCATATAATTGAATGATGTCTTATTATTCATGGCTTGATTTCACTTATTAAATGAGTATCAACAATAAGCAATTTTTTCTTGATGAAATAACTTAGATGTGATTGAACTTTTAAAGCCTGATAGTAACCTATAGAGATACTTGGTAGATTTTTATTCAGCAATGGATATGGTATATGAGAGCGTGTGTGTTGTGGTAGTTATTGTTCACAGGAAAAGAATAGGTGGCGCGTGAGTTAGTTTTTGGTCTCCAGGTTACAACAGAACATCCTCAAATATAACCGCACCCCAAATGTGAAAGAGGTATTTATGTGTGAAGACTATCTTTGATGTTTATACAAAGTCACAAACAATGAGAATGGAAAACAGAAGTTGGTGAAGACATTTTTATCAATTGATTGTAATAAATTTTTAGAAAATTTCGTTCATCCGTGAGGTTTGAAAAATGCAAGAAGCAATATAATATAGTAACATGTTTCTCAATTATGAATAATGTAGATAATTATGAAAAAGTTTTTAAATAATTTATCAATGATTTAAAAGTAGTTAACAATAATGTTGATATAAGTAAAGAGAAATAAATTTTTCCAAGAATTGTACATGAACATGAGAAATACCTAATATCCTTTGGAAGACAATAAGGTAAATTATTGATTATTTTCTTGTTAAATAATTCTAATCAATCATTGATGTAGAAGGTGTTTAGTTTTTGTTCCAAGCGTGTTTTTCAGGAATAGATCCCTGTTCTTCAATTCTCAGGCCAAAGCATTCATTGAGCATCATAAACAAATCCATAACAGAATTGGGAGACAAAAACCTAAGTCATTCATCAAGTGAATAAAATAGTGTTTGAAAGAGATAAAGAAATTTCCTCAAGAAAATACCTGAATGAAACCACTACCTCCGGTACCAGTAAGTCTAAAAAAGACAATGTAAAGAAAAAATTGGTTCAATTACTAAAATATATAATAAATGTGACGATGAAAAGTTATTACGAAAAAATAAATGAGTTAGGTATGTTGATTAATTAATAAAATTGACTATTTTTAACTAACAAAGTTTTCATAGTGTATGAGATTTGCAGAGAAAATGAAATCAGTAATATGTCATCGTACACTTTTTAATTTAAAATATTGTAAAAATCCATTGTTAAAAGTTATGTGAAAATTCTATTCATTAGTGTGAGGGTATAAACTGAGTCGCATATTTGGTACTTTGTTTAGGTTGTGCAGTGACTAGTGTAATCGCGCTAGTGCCTGATGGTTGAATCAGAATGATGAAGATGTGCGATGTCTTGCGCTTGACCCAAACGTTTGTCCGGCCGGGTGATATGTTAAAGAACTGCAAGTAAGGAATGCTAATAACAAGCGGAATAAGATTTGAGTGTTTCTTGTACGACGATGATATCCGTGAATTTAAAGTTATCAACAAATCAATATTCTCAAGGTAACGAGGAGTATTAATGGATTTAAAATCTTAAGTATAAATTTCTTAACACAAGTTAAAAATTAGAAATGGTGCATGGGTATGCTTGTTGTGGTATTTCTATAATTGTTCGCAGGAGATAATCCAACGTCTTCGTCAATTTCTTGTTGATTGCCAGGTCCTCTCAAATGTCGTTAAGTCTCAAAATAGATTCCATCGATGCCAAAGAGGTATTTATATTTCCAAATGTTGTACATATTGAGCGATTATAATCCCTTAAATTTATATTGAAAATGAGTGTGGTCTGGTGTGACAATGTTTGTTTAGATCTATGTTGGTTATTCCCTAAATGATGAACCTGAGAGGGGCGAACTATCTATTCCATATTCGTCTGCTAATTGTCAGGAAGATATCAGGAATAAAGAAATCTTCGTGCCCAGAGTTTTTGGAAAACTGGTTTGTAAAGTTTTGTTATATGTATTCAAATAATAAATAAAAGAAGGTAACTATAATCACCATATATATATAAAGAATCTAAATAAGGTGTAATAACGAGAATAAATGAATCGTAAGATCAAGAGGGAAACGAGTAACATTCTACGATAAGATTAAGTGAATGAAATCTACTTGGGTATTGTGTTAATAAAACAAGTAATAACAAAGATGATACAGTTTTATGAAAGTGTTATCAAATAAAATTTTAATATGTGCATCTTTCGATAAAGTAACAAGCGACGATGCGCCTAGACGATCTTAAATGGATTTTACAAATTATATTAGTTTGATTAAAAAATTGTATGGTTTAGTGTTAAACTTAGTGTAAGAGTAAAAAATAAGTCGCGTTTTGTGACCTTTGTTTAGGTTATGCAGTGGCTTGAGCGAACGCGACAGCTCCTCAAGGATGTGTTGAAACGACGAAGGCGATAAACTGTTTCACGCTTGTCCATATCATATGGCCGGTCAGACGATATAATAAATAAATGCAAGTAAGAGTAAAATATTAAATTTTGCATATAATTGAATGATGTCTTATTATTCATGGCTTGATTTCACTTATTAAATGAGTATCAACAATAAGCAATTTTTTCTTGATGAAATAACTTAGATGTGATTGAACTTTTAAAGCCTGATAGTAACCTATAGAGATACTTGGTAGATTTTTATTCAGCAATGGATATGGTATATGAGAGCGTGTGTGTTGTGGTAGTTATTGTTCACAGGAAAAGAATAGGTGGCGCGTGAGTTAGTTTTTGGTCTCCAGGTTACAACAGAACATCCTCAAATATAACCGCACCCCAAATGTGAAAGAGGTATTTATGTGTGAAGACTATCTTTGATGTTTATACAAAGTCACAAACAATGAGAATGGAAAACAGAAGTTGGTGAAGACATTTTTATCAATTGATTGTAATAAATTTTTAGAAAATTTCGTTCATCCGTGAGGTTTGAAAAATGCAAGAAGCAATATAATATAGTAACATGTTTCTCAATTATGAATAATGTAGATAATTATGAAAAAGTTTTTAAATAATTTATCAATGATTTAAAAGTAGTTAACAATAATGTTGATATAAGTAAAGAGAAATAAATTTTTCCAAGAATTGTACATGAACATGAGAAATACCTAATATCCTTTGGAAGACAATAAGGTAAATTATTGATTATTTTCTTGTTAAATAATTCTAATCAATCATTGATGTAGAAGGTGTTTAGTTTTTGTTCCAAGCGTGTTTTTCAGGAAGAGATCCCTGTTCTTCAATTCTCAGGCCAAAGCATTCATTGAGCATCATAAACAAATCCATAACAGAATTGGGAGACAAAAACCTAAGTCATTCATCAAGTGAATAAAATAGTGTTTGAAAGAGATAAAGAAATTTCCTCAAGAAAATACCTGAATGAAACCACTACCTCCGGTACCAGTAAGTCTAAAAAAGACAATGTAAAGAAAAAATTGGTTCAATTACTAAAATATATAATAAATGTGACGATGAAAAGTTATTACGAAAAAATAAATGAGTTAGGTATGTTGATTAATTAATAAAATTGACTATTTTTAACTAACAAAGTTTTCATAGTGTATGAGATTTGCAGAGAAAATGAAATCAGTAATATGTCATCGTACACTTTTTAATTTAAAATATTGTAAAATCCATTGTTAAAAGTTATGTGAAAATTCTATTCATTAGTGTGAGGGTATAAACTGAGTCGCATATTTGGTACTTTGTTTAGGTTGTGCAGTGACTAGTGTAATCGCGCTAGTGCCTGATGGTTGAATCAGAATGATGAAGATGTGCGATGTCTTGCGCTTGACCCAAACGTTTGTCCGGCCGGGTGATATGTTAAAGAACTGCAAGTAAGGAATGCTAATAACAAGCGGAATAAGATTTGAGTGTTTCTTGTACGACGATGATATCCGTGAATTTAAAGTTATCAACAAATCAATATTCTCAAGGTAACGAGGAGTATTAATGGATTTAAAATCTTAAGTATAAATTTCTTAACACAAGTTAAAAATTAGAAATGGTGCATGGGTATGCTTGTTGTGGTATTTCTATAATTGTTCGCAGGAGATAATCCAACGTCTTCGTCAATTTCTTGTTGATTGCCAGGTCCTCTCAAATGTCGTTAAGTCTCAAAATAGATTCCATCGATGCCAAAGAGGTATTTATATTTCCAAATGTTGTACATATTGAGCGATTATAATCCCTTAAATTTATATTGAAAATGAGTGTGGTCTGGTGTGACAATGTTTGTTTAGATCTATGTTGGTTATTCCCTAAATGATGAACCTGAGAGGGGCGAACTATCTATTCCATATTCGTCTGCTAATTGTCAGGAAGATATCAGGAATAAAGAAATCTTCGTGCCCAGAGTTTTTGGAAAACTGGTTTGTAAAGTTTTGTTATATGTATTCAAATAATAAATAAAAGAAGGTAACTATAATCACCATATATATATAAAGAATCTAAATAAGGTGTAATAACGAGAATAAATGAATCGTAAGATCAAGAGGGAAACGAGTAACATTCTACGATAAGATTAAGTGAATGAAATCTACTTGGGTATTGTGTTAATAAAACAAGTAATAACAAAGATGATACAGTTTTATGAAAGTGTTATCAAATAAAATTTTAATATGTGCATCTTTCGATAAAGTAACAAGCGACGATGCGCCTAGACGATCTTAAATGGATTTTACAAATTATATTAGTTTGATTAAAAAATTGTATGGTTTAGTGTTAAACTTAGTGTAAGAGTAAAAAATAAGTCGCGTTTTGTGACCTTTGTTTAGGTTATGCAGTGGCTTGAGCGAACGCGACAGCTCCTCAAGGATGTGTTGAAATGACGAAGGCGATAAACTGTTTCACGCTTGTCCATATCATATGGCCGGTCAGACGATATAATAAATAAATGCAAGTAAGAGTAAAATATTAAATTTTGCATATAATTGAATGATGTCTTATTATTCATGGCTTGATTTCACTTATTAAATGAGTATCAACAATAAGCAATTTTTTCTTGATGAAATAACTTAGATGTGATTGAACTTTTAAAGCCTGATAGTAACCTATAGAGATACTTGGTAGATTTTTATTCAGCAATGGATATGGTATATGAGAGCGTGTGTGTTGTGGTAGTTATTGTTCACAGGAAAAGAATAGGTGGCGCGTGAGTTAGTTTTTGGTCTCCAGGTTACAACAGAACATCCTCAAATATAACCGCACCCCAAATGTGAAAGAGGTATTTATGTGTGAAGACTATCTTTGATGTTTATACAAAGTCACAAACAATGAGAATGGAAAACAGAAGTTGGTGAAGACATTTTTATCAATTGGTTGTAATAAATTTTTAGAAAATTTCGTTCATCCGTGAGGTTTGAAAAATGCAAGAAGCAATATAATATAGTAACATGTTTCTCAATTATGAATAATGTAGATAATTATGAAAAAGTTTTTAAATAATTTATCAATGATTTAAAAGTAGTTAACAATAATGTTGATATAAGTAAAGAGAAATAAATTTTTCCAAGAATTGTACATGAACATGAGAAATACCTAATATCCTTTGGAAGACAATAAGGTAAATTATTGATTATTTTCTTGTTAAATAATTCTAATCAATCATTGATGTAGAAGGTGTTTAGTTTTTGTTCCAAGCGTGTTTTTCAGGAAGAGATCCCTGTTCTTCAATTCTCAGGCCAAAGCATTCATTGAGCATCATAAACAAATCCATAACAGAATTGGGAGACAAAAACCTAAGTCATTCATCAAGTGAATAAAATAGTGTTTGAAAGAGATAAAGAAATTTCCTCAAGAAAATACCTGAATGAAACCACTACCTCCGGTACCAGTAAGTCTAAAAAAGACAATGTAAAGAAAAAATTGGTTCAATTACTAAAATATATAATAAATGTGACGATGAAAAGTTATTACGAAAAAATAAATGAGTTAGGTATGTTGATTAATTAATAAAATTGACTATTTTTAACTAACAAAGTTTTCATAGTGTATGAGATTTGCAGAGAAAATGAAATCAGTAATATGTCATCGTACACTTTTTAATTTAAAATATTGTAAAATCCATTGTTAAAAGTTATGTGAAAATTCTATTCATTAGTGTGAGGGTATAAACTGAGTCGCATATTTGGTACTTTGTTTAGGTTGTGCAGTGACTAGTGTAATCGCGCTAGTGCCTGATGGTTGAATCAGAATGATGAAGATGTGCGATGTCTTGCGCTTGACCCAAACGTTTGTCCGGCCGGGTGATATGTTAAAGAACTGCAAGTAAGGAATGCTAATAACAAGCGGAATAAGATTTGAGTGTTTCTTGTACGACGATGATATCCGTGAATTTAAAGTTATCAACAAATCAATATTCTCAAGGTAACGAGGAGTATTAATGGATTTAAAATCTTAAGTATAAATTTCTTAACACAAGTTAAAAATTAGAAATGGTGCATGGGTATGCTTGTTGTGGTATTTCTATAATTGTTCGCAGGAGATAATCCAACGTCTTCGTCAATTTCTTGTTGATTGCCAGGTCCTCTCAAATGTCGTTAAGTCTCAAAATAGATTCCATCGATGCCAAAGAGGTATTTATATTTCCAAATGTTGTACATATTGAGCGATTATAATCCCTTAAATTTATATTGAAAATGAGTGTGGTCTGGTGTGACAATGTTTGTTTAGATCTATGTTGGTTATTCCCTAAATGATGAACCTGAGAGGGGCGAACTATCTATTCCATATTCGTCTGCTAATTGTCAGGAAGATATCAGGAATAAAGAAATCTTCGTGCCCAGAGTTTTTGGAAAACTGGTTTGTAAAGTTTTGTTATATGTATTCAAATAATAAATAAAAGAAGGTAACTATAATCACCATATATATATAAAGAATCTAAATAAGGTGTAATAACGAGAATAAATGAATCGTAAGATCAAGAGGGAAACGAGTAACATTCTACGATAAGATTAAGTGAATGAAATCTACTTGGGTATTGTGTTAATAAAACAAGTAATAACAAAGATGATACAGTTTTATGAAAGTGTTATCAAATAAAATTTTAATATGTGCATCTTTCGATAAAGTAACAAGCGACGATGCGCCTAGACGATCTTAAATGGATTTTACAAATTATATTAGTTTGATTAAAAAATTGTATGGTTTAGTGTTAAACTTAGTGTAAGAGTAAAAAATAAGTCGCGTTTTGTGACCTTTGTTTAGGTTATGCAGTGGCTTGAGCGAACGCGACAGCTCCTCAAGGATGTGTTGAAATGACGAAGGCGATAAACTGTTTCACGCTTGTCCATATCATATGGCCGGTCAGACGATATAATAAATAAATGCAAGTAAGAGTAAAATATTAAATTTGCATATAATTGAATGATGTCTTAATATTTATGGCTTGATTTCACTTATTAAATGAGTATCAACAATAAGCAATTTTTTCTTGATGAAATAACTTAGATGTGATTGAACTTTTAAAGCCTGATAGTAACCTATAGAGATACTTGGTAGATTTTTATTCAGCAATGGATATGGTATATGAGAGCGTGTGTGTTGTGGTAGTTATTGTTCACAGGAAAAGAATAGGTGGCGCGTGAGTTAGTTTTTGGTCTCCAGGTTACAACAGAACATCCTCAAATATAACCGCACCCCAAATGTGAAAGAGGTATTTATGTGTGAAGACTATCTTTGATGTTTATACAAAGTCACAAACAATGAGAATGGAAAACAGAAGTTGGTGAAGACATTTTTATCAATTGGTTGTAATAAATTTTTAGAAAATTTCGTTCATCCGTGAGGTTTGAAAAATGCAAGAAGCAATATAATATAGTAACATGTTTCTCAATTATGAATAATGTAGATAATTATGAAAAAGTTTTTAAATAATTTATCAATGATTTAAAAGTAGTTAACAATAATGTTGATATAAGTAAAGAGAAATAAATTTTTCCAAGAATTGTACATGAACATGAGAAATACCTAATATCCTTTGGAAGACAATAAGGTAAATTATTGATTATTTTCTTGTTAAATAATTCTAATCAATCATTGATGTAGAAGGTGTTTAGTTTTTGTTCCAAGCGTGTTTTTCAGGAAGAGATCCCTGTTCTTCAATTCTCAGGCCAAAGCATTCATTGAGCATCATAAACAAATCCATAACAGAATTGGGAGACAAAAACCTAAGTCATTCATCAAGTGAATAAAATAGTGTTTGAAAGAGATAAAGAAATTTCCTCAAGAAAATACCTGAATGAAACCACTACCTCCGGTACCAGTAAGTCTAAAAAAGACAATGTAAAGAAAAAATTGGTTCAATAACTAAAATATATAATAAATGTGACGATGAAAAGTTATTACGAAAAAATAAATGAGTTAGGTATGTTGATTAATTAATAAAATTGACTATTTTTAACTAACAAAGTTTTCATAGTGTATGAGATTTGCAGAGAAAATGAAATCAGTAATATGTCATCGTACACTTTTTAATTTAAAATATTGTAAAATCCATTGTTAAAAGTTATGTGAAAATTCTATTCATTAGTGTGAGGGTATAAACTGAGTCGCATATTTGGTACTTTGTTTAGGTTGTGCAGTGACTAGTGTAATCGCGCTAGTGCCTGATGGTTGAATCAGAATGATGAAGATGTGCGATGTCTTGCGCTTGACCCAAACGTTTGTCCGGCCGGGTGATATGTTAAAGAACTGCAAGTAAGGAATGCTAATAACAAGCGGAATAAGATTTGAGTGTTTCTTGTACGACGATGATATCCGTGAATTTAAAGTTATCAACAAATCAATATTCTCAAGGTAACGAGGAGTATTAATGGATTTAAAATCTTAAGTATAAATTTCTTAACACAAGTTAAAAATTAGAAATGGTACATGGGTATGCTTGTTGTGGTATTTTTATAACTGTTCGCAGGAGATAATCCAACGACCTCGTCAGTTTCTTGTCGATTGCCAGGTCCTCTCAAACGTTGTTAAGTCTCAAAATAGATTCCATCGATGCCAAAGAGGTATTTATATTTCCAAATGTTGTACATATTGAGCGATTATAATCCCTTAAATTTATATTGAAAATGAGTGTGGTCTGGTGTGACAATGTTTAGATCTATGTTGGTTATTCCCTAAATGATGAACCTGTGAGGGGCGAACTATCTATTCCATATTCGTCTGCTAATTGTCAGGAAGATATCAGGAATAAAGAAATCTTCGTGCCCAGAGTTTTTGGAAAACTGGTTTGTAAAGTTTTGTTATATGTATTCAAATAATAAATAAAAGAAGGTAACTATAATCACCATATATATATAAAGAATCTAAATAAGATGTAATAACGAGAATAAATGAATCGTAAGATCAAGAGGGAAACGAGTAACATTCTACGATAAGATTAAGTGAATGAAATCTACTTGGGTATTGTGTTAATAAAACAAGTAATAACAAAGATGATACAGTTTTATGAAAGTGTTATCAAATAAAATTTTAATATGTGCATCTTTCGTTAAAGTAACAAGCGACGATGCGCCTAGACGATCTTAAATGGATTTTACAAATTATATTATTTTGATTAAAAAATTGTATGGTTTAGTGTTAAACTTAGTGTAAGAGTAAAAAATAAGTCGCGTTTTGTGACCTTTGTTTAGGTTATGCAGTGGTTTGAGCGAACGCGACAGCTCCTCAAGGATGTGTTGAAACGACGAAGGCGATAAACTGTTTCACGCTTGTCCATATCATATGGCCGGTCAGACGATATAATAAATAAATGCAAGTAAGAGTAAAATATTAAATTTTGCATATAATTGAATGATGTCTTATTATTCATGGCTTGATTTCACTTATTAAATGAGTATCAACAATAAGCAATTTTTTCTTGATGAAATAACTTAGATGTGATTGAACTTTTAAAGCCTGATAGTAACCTATAGAGATACTTGGTAGATTTTTATTCAGCAATGGATATGGTATATGAGAGCGTGTGTGTTGTGGTAGTTATTGTTCACAGGAAAAGAATAGGTGGCGCGTGAGTTAGTTTTTGGTCTCCAGGTTACAACAGAACATCCTCAAATATAACCGCACCCCAAATGTGAAAGAGGTATTTATGTGTGAAGACTATCTTTGATGTTTATACAAAGTCACAAACAATGAGAATGGAAAACAGAAGTTGGTGAAGACATTTTTATCAATTGGTTGTAATAAATTTTTAGAAAATTTCGTTCATCCGTGAGGTATGAAAAATGCAAGAAGCAATATAATATAGTAACATGTTTCTCAATTATGAATAATGTAGATAATTATGAAAAAGTTTTTAAATAATTTATCAATGATTTAAAAGTAGTTAACAATAATGTTGATATAAGTAAAGAGAAATAAATTTTTCCAAGAATTGTACATGAACATGAGAAATACCTAATATCCTTTGGAAGACAATAAGGTAAATTATTGATTATTTTCTTGTTAAATAATTCTAATCAATCATTGATGTAGAAGGTGTTTAGTTTTTGTTCCAAGCGTGTTTTTCAGGAAGATATCCCTGTTCTTCAATTCTCAGGCCAAAGCATTCATTGAGCATCATAAACAAATCCATAACAGAATTGGGAGACAAAAACCTAAGTCATTCATCAAGTGAATAAAATAGTGTTTGAAAGAGATAAAGAAATTTCCTCAAGAAAATACCTGAATGAAACCACTACCTCCGGTACCAGTAAGTCTAAAAAAGACAATGTAAAGAAAAAATTGGTTCAATTACTAAAATATATAATAAATGTGACGATGAAAAGTTATTACGAAAAAATAAATGAGTTAGGTATGTTGATTAATTAATAAAATTGACTATTTTTAACTAACAAAGTTTTCATAGTGTATGAGATTTGCAGAGAAAATGAAATCAGTAATATGTCATCGTACACTTTTTAATTTAAAATATTGTAAAATCCATTGTTAAAAGTTATGTGAAAATTCTATTCATTAGTGTGAGGGTATAAACTGAGTCGCATATTTGGTACTTTGTTTAGGTTGTGCAGTGACTAGTGTAATCGCGCTAGTGCCTGATGGTTGAATCAGAATGATGAAGATGTGCGATGTCTTGCGCTTGACCCAAACGTTTGTCCGGCCGGGTGATATGTTAAAGAACTGCAAGTAAGGAATGCTAATAACAAGCGGAATAAGATTTGAGTGTTTCTTGTACGACGATGATATCCGTGAATTTAAAGTTATCAACAAATCAATATTCTCAAGGTAACGAGGAGTATTAATGGATTTAAAATCTTAAGTATAAATTTCTTAACACAAGTTAAAAATTAGAAATGGTGCATGGGTATGCTTGTTGTGGTATTTCTATAATTGTTCGCAGGAGATAATCCAACGTCTTCGTCAATTTCTTGTTGATTGCCAGGTCCTCTCAAATGTCGTTAAGTCTCAAAATAGATTCCATCGATGCCAAAGAGGTATTTATATTTCCAAATGTTGTACATATTGAGCGATTATAATCCCTTAAATTTATATTGAAAATGAGTGTGGTCTGGTGTGACAATGTTTGTTTAGATCTATGTTGGTTATTCCCTAAATGATGAACCTGAGAGGGGCGAACTATCTATTCCATATTCGTCTGCTAATTGTCAGGAAGATATCAGGAATAAAGAAATCTTCGTGCCCAGAGTTTTTGGAAAACTGGTTTGTAAAGTTTTGTTATATGTATTCAAATAATAAATAAAAGAAGGTAACTATAATCACCATATATATATAAAGAATCTAAATAAGGTGTAATAACGAGAATAAATGAATCGTAAGATCAAGAGGGAAACGAGTAACATTCTACGATAAGATTAAGTGAATGAAATCTACTTGGGTATTGTGTTAATAAAACAAGTAATAACAAAGATGATACAGTTTTATGAAAGTGTTATCAAATAAAATTTTAATATGTGCATCTTTCGATAAAGTAACAAGCGACGATGTGCCTAGACAATCTGAAATGGATTTTATACAAATATTAGTTTGACTAAAAGATTGTATGGTTACGTGTTGAACTTGGTGTAAGAGTAAAAAATAAGTCGCGTTTTGTGACCTTTGTTTAGGTTATGCAGTGGCTTGAGCGAACGCGACAGCTCCTCAAGGATGTGTTGAAACGACGAAGGCGATAAACTGTTTCACGCTTGTCCATATCATATGGCCGGTCAGACGATATAATAAATAAATGCAAGTAAGAGTAAAATATTAAATTTGCATATAATTGAATGATGTCTTAATATTTATGGCTTGATTTCACTTATTAAATGAGTATCAACAATAAGCAATTTTTTCTTGATGAAATAACTTAGATGTGATTGAACTTTTAAAGCCTGATAGTAACCTATAGAGATACTTGGTAGATTTTTATTCAGCAATGGATATGGTATATGAGAGCGTGTGTGTTGTGGTAGTTATTGTTCACAGGAAAAGAATAGGTGGCGCGTGAGTTAGTTTTTGGTCTCCAGGTTACAACAGAACATTCTCAAATATAACCGCACCCCAAATGTGAAAGAGGTATTTATGTGTGAAGACTATCTTTGATGTTTATACAAAGTCACAAACAATGAGAATGGAAAACAGAAGTTGGTGAAGACATTTTTATCAATTGGTTGTAATAAATTTTTAGAAAATTTTGTTCTTCCGTGAAGTTTGAAAAATGCAATAATAAATATAATATAGTAACATGTTTCTCAATTATGAATAATGAAGATAATTATGAAAATTTTTCAATAATTTATCAATGATTTAAAAGTAGTTAACAATAATGTTGATATAAGTAAAGAGAAATAAATTTTTCCAAGAATTGTATATGAACATGAGAAATACCTAATATCCTTTGGAAGACAATAAGGTAAATTATTGATTATTTTCTTGGTAAATAATTCTAATCAATCATTGATGTAGAAGGTGTTTAGTTTTTGTTCCAAGCGTGTTTTTCAGGAAGAGATCCCTGTTCTTCAATTCTCAGGTCAAAGCATTCATTGAGCATCATAAACAAATCCATAACAGAATTGGGAGACAAAAACCTAAGTCATTCATTAAGTGAATAAAATAGTGTTTGAAAGAGATAAAGAAATTTCCTCAAGAAAATACTTGAATGAAACCACTACCTCCGGTACCAGTAAGTCTAAAAAAGACTATGTAAAGAAAAAATTGGTTCAATTACTAAAATATATAATAAATGTGACGATGAAAAGTTATTACGAAAAAATAAATGAGTTAGGTATGTTGATTAATTAATAAAATTAACTATTTTTAACTAACAAAGTTTTCATAGTGTATGAGATTTACAGAGAAAATGAAATCAGTAATATGTCATCGTACACTTTTTAATTTAAAATAATGTAAAATCCATTGTTAAAAGTTATGTGAAAATTCTATTCATTAGTGTGAGGGTATAAACTGTGTCGCGTATTTGGTACTTTGTTTAGGTTGTGCAGTGACTAGTGTAATCGCGCTAGTGCCTGATGGTTGAATCAGAATGATGAAGATGTGCAATGTCTTGCGCTTGACCCAAACATTTGTCCGGCCAGGCGATATGTTAAAGAACTGCAAGTAAGGAATGCTAATAACAAGCGGAATAAGATTTGAGTGTTTCTTGTACAACGATGATATCCGTGAATTTAAAGTTATCAACAAATCAATATTCTCAAGGTAACGAGGAGTATTAATGGATTTAAAATCTTAAATATAAATTTCTTAACACAAGTTAAAAATTAGAAATGGTGCATGGGTATGCTTGTTGTGGTATTTCTATAATTGTTCGCAGGAGATAATCCAACGTCCTCGTCAATTTCTTGTCGATTGCCAGGTCCTCTCAAATGTTGTTGAGTCTCAAAATAGATTCCATCGATGCCAAAGAGGTATTTATATTTCCAAATGTTGTACATATTGAGCGATTATAATCCCTTAAATTTATATTGAAAATGAGTGTGGTCTGGTGTGACAATGTTTGTTTAGATCTATGTTGGTTATTCCCTAAATGATGAACCTGAGAGGAACGAACTATCTATTCCATATTCGTCTGCTAATTGTCAGGAAGATATCAGGAATAAAGAAATCTTCATGCCCAGAGTTGTTGGAAAACTGGTTTGTAAAGTTTTGTTATATGTATTCAAATAATAAATAAAAGAAGGTAACTATAACCACCATATATATAAAGAAACTAAATAAGTTGTAATAACGAGAATAAATGAATCGTAAGATCAAGATGGACACGAGTAACATTCTACGATAAGATTAAGTGAATTAAATCCACTTGGGTATAGCGTTAAAAAAAAACAAGTAATAACAAAGATGATACAGTTTTATGAAAGTGTTATCAAATATAATTTTAATATGTGCATCTTTCGATAAAGTAACAAGCGACGATGTGCCTAGACAATCTGAAATGGATTTTATACAAATATTAGTTTGACTAAAAGATTGTATGGTTTAGTGTTGAACTTGGTGTAAGAGTAAAAAATAAGTCGCGTTTTGTGACCTTTGTTTAGGTTATGCAGTGGCTTGAGCGAACGCGACAGATCCTCAAGGATGTGTTGAAACGACGAAGGCGATAAACTGTTTCACGCTTGTCCATATCATATGGCCGGTCAGACGATATAATAAAAAATGCAAGTAAGAGTAAAATATTAAATCTTGCATATAATTGAATTATATCTTATTATTTATGGCTTGAATTCTCTTTTTAAATGAGTATCAACAATAAGCAATTTTTTCTAGTTTAAATAATTTAGATGTGATTCAACTTTTAAAGCCTGATAGTAACCTATAGAGATACTTGTAGATTTTTATCCAGCAATGGATATGGTATATGAGAGCATGTGTGTTGTGGTAGTTATTGTTCACAGGTAAAAAATAGGTGGCGCGTCGGTTAGTTTTGGGTCTCCAGGTTACAACAGATTGTCCTCAAATATAACCGCAACCCAAATCTGAAAGAGGTATTTATGTGTGAAGACTATCTTTGATGTTTATATGAGTCACAAACAATGAAAATGGAAAACATAAGTTGGTGAAGACATTTTGTATCAATTGGTTCTAAAAAAATTTTTAGAAAATCTTATTCATCGGTGAGGATTGAAAAATGCAAGAAGCAATATAGAAACATGTTTCTTAATTATGAATAATGAAGATAATTATGAAAATTTTTCAAATAATTTTATCAAGATAATGATTTAAAAGAAGTTAACGATCATGTTGATACAAGTAAAGAGAAATAAATTTTTCCAAGAATTGTAAATGAACATGAGAAATACCAAATATTCTTTGGAAGACAATAAGGTAAACTATTGATTTTTTTCTTGTTAAATAATTCTAATCAATCATTGATGTAGGAGGTGTTTAGTTTTTGTTCCAAGAGTGTTTTTCAGGAAGAGATCCCTGTTCTTTAATTCTCAGGTCAAAGCATTCATTGAGCATCATAAACAAATCCATAACAGATTTGGAAGACAAAAACCTAAGTCATTCATCAAGTGAATAAAATAGTGTTTGAAAAAGATAAAGCAATTTCCTCAAGAAAATACCTGAATGAAACTACTACCTCCGGTACCAGTAAGTCTAAAAATGACTATGTAAAGAAAAAATTGGTTCAATTACTAAAATATATAATAAATGTGACGATGAAAAGTCAATCTGAAAAAATTAAATAAGTTAGATATGATTAAATAATGAAATTAACTATTTTTAACAAACAAAGTTTTCATAGTGTATGAAATTCGCAGAGAAACTGAAATTAGTAATGTCATCGTAAACTTATTAATTTAAAATAGTGTAAAATCCATTGTTAAAATTTATGTGAAAATTCTATTCATAAGTGTGAGGGTATAAACTGAGTCGCGTATTTGGTACTTTGTTTAGGTTGTGCAGTGGCTAGTGTAATCGCGCTAGTTCCTGAAAGATGAATCAGAATGATGAAGATGTGCGATGTCTTGCGCTTGACCCAAACGGTTGTCCGGCCGGGCGATATGTTAAAGAACTGCAAGTAAGGAGCGTATGCTAATAACAAACGGAATAAGATTTGAGTGTTTCTTGTCCGACGATGGGTTCCGTGAATTTAAAGTATCAACAAACCAATATTCTCAAGGTAACTAGGAGTATTAATGTATTAAAAATCTTAAATATAAATGTCTTAACACAAGTTAAAAATTAGAAATGGTACATGGGTATGCTTGTTGTGGTATTTCTATAACTGTTCGCAGGAGATAATCCAACGACCTCGTCAGTTTCTTGTCGATTGCCAGGTCCTCTCAAACGTTGTTAAGTCTCAAAATAGATTCCATCGATGCCAAAGAGGTATTTATATTTCCAAATGTTGTACATATTGAGTGATTATAATCCCTTAAATTTATATTGAAAATGAGTGTGGTCTGGTGTCAAAATGTTTGTTTAGAGCCGTTTTGGTTATTCCCTAAATGATAAACCTGAGAGGGGCGAACTATCTATTCCATATTTGTCTGCTAATTGTCAGGAAGATATCAGGAATAAAGAAATCTTCACGTCCAGAGTTTGTGGTAAACTGGTTTGTAAAGTTTTGTTATATATATTAAAATAATAAATAAAAGAAGGTAACTATAACCACCATATATGTAAAGAATCGAATATAGGTGTAATAATGAGCACAAATGAATCGCAAGATCATGATGGACACGAGTAACATTCTACGATAAGATTAAGTGAATTAAATCCACTTGGGTATAGCACAAAACGCGACTTATTTTTTACTCTTACACCAAGTCGCGTTTTGTGACCTTTGTTTAGGTTATGCAGTGGCTTGAGCGAACGCGACAGCTCCTCAAGGATGTTTTGAAACGACGAAGGCGATAAACTGTTTCACGCTTGTCTATATCATATGGCCGGTCAGACGATATAATAAATAATCGAGAGTAAGAGTAAAATATTAAATTTTGCATATAATTGAATGATATCTTATTATTTATGGCTTGAATTCACTTTTTAAATGAGTATCAACAATAAGCAATTTTTTCTAGTTTAAATAATTTAGATGTGATTCAACTTTTAAAGCCTGATAGTAACCTATAGAGATACTTGTAGATTTTTATCCAGCAATGGATATGGTATATGAGAGCATGTGTGTTGTGGTAGTTATTGTTCACAGGTAAAAAATAGGTGGCGCGTCGGTTAGTTTTGGGTCTCCAGGTTACAACAGATTGTCCTCAAATATAACCGCAACCCAAATCTGAAAGAGGTATTTATGTGTGAAGACTATCTTTGATGTTTATATGAGTCACAAACAATGAAAATGGAAAACATAAGTTGGTGAAGACATTTTGTATTAATTGGTTCTAAAAAAATTTTTAGAAAATCTTATTCATCGGTGAGGATTGAAAAATGCAAGAAGCAATATAGAAACATGTTTCTTAATTATGAATAATGAAGATAATTATGAAAATTTTTCAAATAATTTTATCAAGATAATGATTTAAAAGAAGTTAACGATCATGTTGATGCAAGTAAAGAGAAATAAAATTTTCCAAGAATTGTAAATGAACATGAGAAATACCAAATATTCTTTGGAAGACAATAAGGTAAACTATTGATTTTTTTCTTGTTTAATAATTCTAATCAATCATTGATGTAGGAGGTGTTTAGTTTTTGTTCCAAGAGTGTTTTTCAGGAAGAGATCCCTGTTCTTTAATTCTCAGGTCAAAGCATTCATTGAGCATCATAAACAAATCCATAACAGATTTGGGAGACAAAAACCTAAGTCATTCATCAAGTGAATAAAATAGTGTTTGAAAAAGATAAGAAATTTCCTCAAGAAAATACCTGAATGAAACTACAACCTCCGGTACCAGTAAGTCTAAAAATGACTATGTAAAGAAAAAATTGGTTCAATTACTAAAATATATAATAAATGTGACGATGAAAAGTTATTCTGAAAAAATAAATAAGTTAGGTATGTTGATTAATTAATGAAATTAACTATTTTTAACAAACAAAATTTTCATAGTGTATGAAATTTGCAGAGAAACTGAAATTAGTAATGTCATCCATCGTAAACTTATTAATTTAAAATAGTGTAAAATCCATTGTTAAAAGTTATGTGAAAATTCTATTCATAAGTGTGAGGGTATAAACTGAGTCGCGTATTTGGTACTTTGTTTAGGTTGTGCAGTGGCTAGTGTAATCGCGCTAGTTCCTGAAAGTTGAATCAGAATGATGAAGATGTGCGATGTCTTGCGCTTGACCCAAACGGTTGTCCGGCCGGGCGATATGTTAAAGAACTGCAAGTAAGGAGCGTATGCTAATAACAAACGGAATAAGATTTGAGTGTTTCTTGTCCGACGATGAGTTCCGTGAATTTAAAGTTATCAACAAACCAATATTCTCAAGGTAACTAGGAGTATTAATGTATTAAAAATCTTAAATATAAATGTCTTAACACAAGTTAAAAATTAGAAATGGTACATGGGTATGCTTGTTGTGGTATTTCTATAATTGTTCGCAGGAGATAATCCAACGACCTCGTCAGTTTCTTGTCGATTGCCAGGTCCTCTCAAACGTTGTTAAGTCTCAAAATAGATTCCATCGATGCCAAAGAGGTATTTATATTTCCAAATGTTGTACATATTGAGTGATTATAATCCCTTAAATTTATATTGAAAATAAGTGTGGTCTGGTGTCAAAATGTTTGTTTAGAGCCGTTTTGGTTATTCCCTAAATGATAAACCTGAGAGGGGCGAACTATCTATTCCATATTTGTCTGCTAATTGTCAGGAAGATATCAGGAATAAAGAAATCTTCACGTCCAGAGTTTGTGGTAAACTGGTTTATAAAGTTTTGTTATATATATTAAAATAATAAATAAAAGAAGGTAACTATAACCACCATATATGTAAAGAATCGAATATAGGTGTAATAATGAGCACAAATGAATCGCAAGATCATGATGGACACGAGTAACATTCTACAATAAGATTAAGTGAATTAAATCCACTTGGGTATAGCGTTAAAAAAAAACAAGTAATAACAAAGATGATACAGTTTTATGAAAGTGTTATCAAATATAATTTTAATATGTGCATCTTTCGATAAAGTAACAAGCGACGATGTGCCTAGACAATCTGAAATGGATTTTATACAAATATTAGTTTGACTAAAAGATTGTATGGTTTAGTGTTGAACTTGGTGTAAGAGTAAAAAATAAGTCGCGTTTTGTGACCTTTGTTTAGGTTATGCAGTGGCTTGAGCGAACGCGACAGATCCTCAAGGATGTGTTGAAACGACGAAGGCGATAAACTGTTTCACGCTTGTCCATATCATATGGCCGGTCAGACGATATAATAAAAAATGCAAGTAAGAGTAAAATATTAAATCTTGCATATAATTGAATGATATCTTATTATTTATGGCTTGAATTCACTTTTTAAATGAGTATCAACAATAAGCAATTTTTTCTAGTTTAAATAATTTAGATGTGATTCAACTTTTAAAGCCTGATAGTAACCTATAGAGATACTTGTAGATTTTTATCCAGCAATGGATATGGTATATGAGAGCATGTGTGTTGTGGTAGTTATTGTTCACAGGTAAAAAATAGGTGGCGCGTCGGTTAGTTTTGGGTCTCCAGGTTACAACAGATTGTCCTCAAATATAACCGCAACCCAAATCTGAAAGAGGTATTTATGTGTGAAGACTATCTTTGATGTTTATATGAGTCACAAACAATGAAAATGGAAAACATAAGTTGGTGAAGACATTTTGTATTAATTGGTTCTAAAAAGATTTTTAGAAAATCTTATTCATCGGTGAGGATTGAAAAATGCAAGAAGCAATATAGAAACATGTTTCTTAATTATGAATAATGAAGATAATTATGAAAATTTTTCAAATAATTTTATCAAGATAATGATTTAAAAGAAGTTAACGATCATGTTGATACAAGTAAAGAGAAATAAAATTTTCCAAGAATTGTAAATGAACATGAGAAATACCAAATATTCTTTGGAAGACAATAAGGTAAACTATTGATTTTTTTCTTGTTTAATAATTCTAATCAATCATTGATGTAGGAGGTGTTTAGTTTTTGTTCCAAGAGTGTTTTTCAGGAAGAGATCCCTGTTCTTTAATTCTCAGGTCAAAGCATTCATTGAGCATCATAAACAAATCCATAACAGATTTGGGAGACAAAAACCTAAGTCATTCATCAAGTGAATAAAATAGTGTTTGAAAAAGATAAAGAAATTTCCTCAAGAAAATACCTGAATGAAACTACTACCTCCGGTACCAGTAAAAATGACTATGTAAAGAAAAAATTGGTTCAATTACTAAAATATATAATAAATGTGACGATGAAAAGTTATTCTGAAAAAATAAATAAGTTAGGTATGTTGATTAATTAATGAAATTAACTATTTTTAACAAACAAAATTTTCATAGTGTATGAAATTTGCAGAGAAACTGAAATTAGTAATGTCATCCATCGTAAACTTATTAATTTAAAATAGTATAAAATCCATTGTTAAAAGTTATGTGAAAATTCTATTCATAAGTGTGAGGGTATAAACTGAGTCGCGTATTTGGTACTTTGTTTAGGTTGTGCAGTGGCTAGTGTAATCGCGCTAGTTCCTGAAAGTTGAATCAGAATGATGAAGATGTGCGATGTCTTGCGCTTGACCCAAACGGTTGTCCGGCCGGGCGATATGTTAAAGAACTGCAAGTAAGGAGCGTATGCTAATAACAAACGGAATAAGATTTGAGTGTTTCTTGTCCGACGATGGGTTCCGTGAATTTAAAGTTATCAACAAACCAATATTCTCAAGGTAACTAGGAGTATTAATGTATTAAAAATCTTAAATATAAATGTCTTAACACAAGTTACAAAATTAGAAATGGTACATGGGTATGCTTGTTGTGGTATTTCTATAACTGTTCGCAGGAGATAATCCAACGACCTCGTCAGTTTCTTGTCGATTGCCAGGTCCTCTCAAACGTTGTTAAGTCTCAAAATAGATTCCATCGATGCCAAAGAGGTATTTATATTTCCAAATGTTGTACATATTGAGTGATTATAATCCCTTAAATTTATATTGAAAATGAGTGTGGTCTGGTGTCAAAATGTTTGTTTAGAGCCGTTTTGGTTATTCCCTAAATGATAAACCTGAGAGGGGCGAACTATCTATTCCATATTTGTCTGCTAATTGTCAGGAAGATATCAGGAATAAAGAAATCTTCACGTCCAGAGTTTGTGGTAAACTGGTTTGTAAAGTTTTGTTATATATATTAAAATAATAAATAAAAGAAGGTAACTATAACCACCATATATGTAAAGAATCGAATATAGGTGTAATAATGAGCACAAATGAATCGCAAGATCATGATGGACACGAGTAACATTCTACGATAAGATTAAGTGAATTAAATCCACTTGGGTATAGCGTTAAAAAAACAAGTAATAACAAAGATAATACAGTTTTATGAAAGTGTGTTATCAAATATAATTTTAATATGTGCATCTTTTGATAAAGTAACAAGCGACGATGTGCCTAGACAATCTGAAATGGATTTTATACAAATATTAGTTTGACTAAAAGATTGTATGGTTACGTGTTGAACTTGGTGTAAGAGTAAAAAATAAGTCGCGTTTTGTGACCTTTGTTTAGGTTATGCAGTGGCTTGAGCGAACGCGACAGCTCCTCAAGGATGTTTTGAAACGACGAAGGCGATAAACTGTTTCACGCTTGTCTATATCATATGGCCGGTCAGACGATATAATAAATAATCGAGAGTAAGAGTAAAATATTAAATTTTGCATATAATTGAATGATATCTTATTATTTATGGCTTGAATTCACTTTTTAAATGAGTATCAACAATAAGCAATTTTTTCTAGTTTAAATAATTTAGATGTGATTCAACTTTTAAAGCCTGATAGTAACCTATAGAGATACTTGTAGATTTTTATCCAGCAATGGATATGGTATATGAGAGCATGTGTGTTGTGGTAGTTATTGTTCACAGGTAAAAAATAGGTGGCGCGTCGGTTAGTTTTGGGTCTCCAGGTTACAACAGATTGTCCTCAAATATAACCGCAACCCAAATCTGAAAGAGGTATTTATGTGTGAAGACTATCTTTGATGTTTATATGAGTCACAAACAATGAAAATGGAAAACATAAGTTGGTGAAGACATTTTGTATTAATTGGTTCTAAAAAAATTTTTAGAAAATCTTATTCATCGGTGAGGATTGATAAATGCAAGAAGCAATATAGAAACATGTTTCTTAATTATGAATAATGAAGATAATTATGAAAATTTTTCAAATAATTTTATCAAGATAATGATTTAAAAGAAGTTAACAATCATGTTGATACAAGTAAAGAGAAATAAAATTTTCCAAGAATTGTAAATGAACATGAGAAATACCAAATATTCTTTGGAAGACAATAAGGTAAACTATTGATTTTTTTCTTGTTAAATAATTCTAATCAATCATTGATGTAGGAGGTGTTTAGTTTTTGTTCCAAGAGTGTTTTTCAGGAAGAGATCCCTGTTCTTTAATTCTCAGGTCAAAGCATTCATTGAGCATCATAAACAAATCCATAACAGATTTGGGAGACAAAACCTAAGTCATTCATCAAGTGAATAAAATAGTGTTTGAAAAAGATAAAGAAATTTCCTCAAGAAAATACCTGAATGAAACTACTACCTCCGGTACCAGTAAGTCTAAAAATGACTATGTAAAGAAAAAATTGGTTCAATTACTAAAATATATAATAAATGTGACGATGAAAAGTTAATCTGAAAAAATTTAAGTCGCGTTTTGTGACCTTTGTTTAGGTTATGCAGTGGCTTGAGCGAACGCGACAGCTCCTCAAGGATGTTTTGAAACGACGAAGGCGATAAACTGTTTCACACTTGTCTATATCATATGGCCGGTCAGACGATATAATAAAAACTATTTTTAACAAACAAAGTGTTCATAGTGTATGAAATTCGCAGAGAAACTGAAATTAGTAATGTCATCGTAAACTTATTAATTTAAAATAGTGTAAAATCCATTGTTAAAATTTATGTGAAAATTCTATTCATAAGTGTGAGGGTAGGCCTATAAACTGAGTCGCGTATTTGGTACTTTGTTTAGGTTGTGCAGTGGCTAGTGTAATCGCGCTAGTTCCTGAAAGTTGAATCAGAATGATGAAGATGTGCGATGTCTTGCGCTTGACCCAAACGGTTGTACGGCCGGGCGATATGTTAAAGAACTGCAAGTAAGGAGCGTATGCTAATAACAAACGGAATAAGATTTGAGTGTTTCTTGTCCGACGATGAGTTCCGTGAATTTAAAGTTATCAACAAACCAACATTCTCAAGGTAACTAGGAGTATTAATGTATTAAAAATCTTAAATATAAATGTCTTAACACAAGTTAAAAATTAGAAATGGTACATGGGTATTCTTGTTGTGGTATTTCTATAATTGTTCGCAGGAGATAATCCAACGACCTCGTCAGTTTCTTGTCGATTGCCAGGTCCTCTCAAACGTTGTTAAGTCTCAAAATAGATTCCATCGATGCCAAAGAGGTATTTATATTTCCAAATGTTGTACATATTGAGTGATTATAATCCCTTAAATTTATATTGAAAATGAGTGTGGCCTGGTGTCAAAATGTTTGTTTAGAGCCGTTTTGGTTATTCCCTAAATGATAAACCTGAAAGGGGCGAACTATCTATTCCATATTTGTCTGCTAATTGTCAGGAAGATATCAGGAATAAAGAAATCTTCACGTCCAGAGTTTGTGGTAAACTGGTTTGTAAAGTTTTGTTATATATATTAAAATAATAAATAAAAGAAGGTAACTATAACCACCATATATGTAAAGAATCGAATATTGGTGTAATAATGAGCACAAATGAATCGCAAGATCATGATGGACACGAGTAACATTCTACGATAAGATTAAGTGAATTAAAATCCACTTGGGTATAGCGTTAAAAAAAACAAGCAATAACAAAGATGATACAGTTTTATGAAAGTGTTATCAAATATAATTTTAATATGTGCATCTTTCGATAAAGTAACAAGCGACGATGTGCCTAGACAATCTGAAATGGATTTTATACAAATATTAGTTTGACTAAAAGATTGTATGGTTACGTGTTGAACTTGGTGTAAGAGTAAAAAATAAGTCGCGTTTTGTGACCTTTGTTTAGGTTATGCAGTGGCTTGAGCGAACGCGACAGCTCCTCAAGGATGATTTGAAACGATGAAGGCGATAAACTGTTTCACGCTTGTCTATATCATATGGCCGGTCAGACGATATAATAAATAATCGAGAGTAAGAGTAAAATATTAAATTTTGCATATAATTGAATGATATCTTATTATTTATGGCTTGAATTCACTTTTTAAATGAGTATCAACAATAAGCAATTTTTTCTAGATTAAATAACTTAGATGTGATTGAACTTTTAAAGCCTGATAGTAACCTATAGAGATACTTGTAGATTTTTATCCAGCAATGGATATGGTATATGAGAGCATGTGTGTTGTGGTAGTTATTGTTCACAGGTAAAAAATGGTATCGCGTCGGTTAGTTTTGGGTCTCCAGGTTACAACAGATTGTCCTCAAATATAACCGCAACCCAAATCTGAAAGAGGTATTTATGTGTGAAGACTATCTTTGATGTTTATATGAGTCACAAACAATGAAAATGGAAAACAGAAGTTGGTGAAGACATTTTGTATCAATTGGTTCTAAAAAAATTTTTAGAAAATCTTATTCATCGGTGAGGATTGAAAAATGCAAGAAGCAATATAGAAACATGTTTCTTAATTATGAATAATGAAGATAATTATGAAAATTTTTCTAATAATTTTATCAAGATAATGATTTAAAAGAAGTTAACGATCATGTTGATACAAGTAAAGAGAAATAAAATTTTCCAAGAATTGTAAATGAACATGAGAAATACCAAATATTCTTTGGAAGACAATAAGGTAAACTATTGATTTTTTTCTTGTTAAATAATTCTAATCAATCATTGATGTAGGAGGTGTTTAGTTTTTGTTCCAAGAGTGTTTTTCAGGAAGAGATCCCTGTTCTTTAATTCTCAGGTCAAAGCATTCATTGAGCATCATAAACAAATCCATAACAGATTTGGGAGACAAAAACCTAAGTCATTCATCAAGTGAATAAAATGGTGTTTGAAAAAGATAAAGAAATTTCCTCAAGAAAATACCTGAATGAAACTACTACCTCCGGTACCAGTAAGTCTAAAAATGACTATGTAAAGAAAAAATTGGTTCAATTACTAAAATATATAATAAATGTGACGATGAAAAGTTAATCTGAAAAAATTAAATAAGTTAGGTATGTTGATTAAATAATGAAATTAACTATTTTTAACAAACAAAGTTTTCATAGTGCATGAAATTTGCAGAGAAACTGAAATTAGTAATGTCATCGTAAACTTATTAATTTAAAATAGTGTAAAATCCATTGTTAAAATTTATGTGAAAATTCTATTCATAAGTGTGAGGGTATAAACTGAGTCGCGTATTTGGTACTTTGTTTAGGTTGTGCAGTGGCTAGTGTAATCGCGCTAATTCCTGAAAGTTGAATCAGAATGATGAAGATGTGCGATGTCTTGCGCTTGACCCAAACGGTTGTCCGGCCGGGCGATATGTTAAAGAACTGCAAGTAAGGAGCGTATGCTAATAACAAACGGAATAAGATTTGAGTGTTTCTTGTCCGACGATGAGTTCCGTGAATTTAAAGTTATCAACAAACCAATATTCTCAAGGTAACTAGGAGTATTAATGTATTAAAAATCTTAAATATAAATATCTTAACACAAGTTAAAAATTAGAAATGGTACATGGGTATGCTTGTTGTGGTATTTCTATAATTGTTCGCAGGTATTAATCCAACGTCCTCGTCAGTTTCTTGTCGATTGCCAGGTCCTCTCAAACGTTGCTCAGTCTCAAAATAGATTCCATCGATGCCAAAGAGGTATTTATATTTCCAAATGTTGTACATATTGAGCGATTATAATCCCTTAAATTTATATTGAAAATGAGTGTGGTCTGGTGTCAAAATGTTTGTTTAGATCCGTGTTGGTTATTCCCTAAATGATAAACCTGAGAGGGGCGAACTATCTATTCCATATTTGCCTGCTAATTGTCAGGAAGATATCAGGAATAAAGAAATCTTCACGTCCAGAGTTTGTGGTAAACCGGTTTGTAAAGTTTTGTTATATATATTAAAATAATAAATAAAAGAAGGTAACTATAACCACCATATATGTAAAGAATCGAATATAGGTGTAATAATGAGCACAAATGAATCGCAAGATCATGATGGACACGAGTAACATTCTACGATAAGATTAAGTGAATTAAATCCACTTGGGTATAGCGTTAAAAAAAACAAGTAATAACAAAGATGATACAGTTTTATGAAAGTGTTATCAAATATAATTTTAATATGTGCATCTTTCGATAAAGTAACAAGCGACGATGTGCCTAGACAATCTGAAATGGATTTTATACAAATATTAGTTTGACTAAAAGATTGTATGGTTTAGTGTTGAACTTGGTGTAAGAGTAAAAAATAAGTCGCGTTTTGTGACCTTTGTTTAGGTTATGCAGTGGCTTGAGCGAACGCGACAGATCCTCAAGGATGTGTTGAAACGACGAAGGCGATAAACTGTTTCACGCTTGTCCATATCATATGGCCGGTCAGCCGATATAATAAAAAATGCAAGTAAGAGTAAAATATTAAATTTTGCATATAATTGAATGATATCTTATTATTTATGGCTTGAATTCACTTTTTAAATGAGTATCAACAATAAGCAATTTTTTCTAGTTTAAATAATTTAGATGTGATTCAACTTTTAAAGCCTGATAGTAACCTGTAGAGATACTTGGTAGATTTTTATCCAGCAATGGATATGGTATATGAGTGTGTGTGTGTTGTGGTAGTTATAGTTCACAGGTAAAAAATAGGTGGCGCGTCAGTTAGTTTTGGGTCTCCAGGTTTCAACGGATTGTCCTCAAATATAACCGCAACCCAAATCTGAAAGAGGTATTTATGTGTGAAGACTATCTTTGATGTTTATAACAAGTCACAAACAATGAAAATGGAAAACAGAAGTTGGTGAAGACATTTTGTATCAATTGGTTCTAAAAAAAAATTTTAGAAAATCTTATTCATCCGTGAGGATTGAAAAATGCAAAAAGCAATATAGAAACATGTTTCTTAATTATGAATATTGATGATAATTATGAAAATTTTTCAAATAATTTTATCAAGATAATGATTTAAAAGAAGTTAACGATCATGTTGATACAAGTAAAGAGAAATAAATTTTTCCAAGAATTGTAAATGAACATGAGAAATACCAAATATTCTTTGGAAGACAATAAGGTAAACTATTGATTTTTTTCTTGTTAAATAATTCTAATCAATCATTGATGTAGGAGGTGTTTAGTTTTTGTTCCAAGAGTGTTTTTCAGGAAGAGATCCCTGTTCTTTTTCTCAGGTCAAAGCATTCATTGAGCATCATAAACAAATCCATAACAGATTTGGGAGACAAAAACCTAAGTCATTCATCAAGTGAATAAAATAGTGTTTGAAAAAGATAAAGAAATTTCCTCAAGAAAATACCTGAATGAAACTACTACCTCCGGTACCAGTAAGTCTAAAAATGACTATGTAAAGAAAAAATTGGTTCAATTACTAAAATATATAATAAATGTGACGATGAAAAGTTAATCTGAAAAAATTAAATAAGTTAGGTATGTTGATTAAATAATTAAATTAACTATTTTTAACAACAAAGTTTTCATAGTGCATGAAATTTGCAGAGAAACTGAAATTAGTAATGTCATCGTAAACTTATTAATTTAAAATAGTGTAAAATCCATTGTTAAAATTTATGTGAAAATTCTATTCATAAGTGTGAGGGTATAAACTGAGTCGCGTATTTGGTACTTTGTTTAGGTTGTGCAGTGGCTAGTGTAATCGCGCTAATTCCTGAAAGTTGAATCAGAATGATGAAGATGTGCGATGTCTTGCGCTTGACCCAAACGGTTGTCCGGCCGGGCGATATGTTAAAGAACTGCAAGTAAGGAGCGTATGCTAATAACAAACGGAATAAGATTTGAGTGTTTCTTGTCCGACGATGAGTTCCGTGAATTTAAAGTTATCAACAAACCAATATTCTCAAGGTAACTAGGAGTATTAATGTATTAAAAATCTTAAATATAAATATCTTAACACAAGTTAAAAATTAGAAATGGTACATGGGTATGCTTGTTGTGGTATTTCTATAATTGTTCGCAGGTATTAATCCAATGTCCTCGTCAGTTTCTTGTCGATTGCCAGGTCCTCTCAAACGTTGCTCAGTCTCAAAATAGATTCCATCGATGCCAAAGAGGTATTTATATTTCCAAATGTTGTACATATTGAGCGATTATAATCCCTTAAATTTATATTGAAAATGAGTGTGGTCTGGTGTCAAAATGTTTGTTTAGATCCGTGTTGGTTATTCCCTAAATGATAAACCTGAGAGGGGCGAACTATCTATTCCATATTTGCCTGCTAATTGTCAGGAAGATATCAGGAATAAAGAAATCTTCACGTCCAGAGTTTGTGGTAAACCGGTTTGTAAAGTTTTGTTATATATATTAAAATAATAAATAAAAGAAGGTAACTATAACCACCATATATGTAAAGAATCGAATATAGGTGTAATAATGAGCACAAATGAATCGCAAGATCATGATGGACACGAGTAACATTCTACGATAAGATTAAGTGAATTAAATCCACTTGGGTATAGCGTTAAAAAAAACAAGTAATAACAAAGATGATACAGTTTTATGAAAGTGTTATCAAATATAATTTTAATATGTGCATCTTTCGATAAAGTAACAAGCGACGATGTGCCTAGACAATCTGAAATGGATTTTATACAAATATTAGTTTGACTAAAAGATTGTATGGTTTAGTGTTGAACTTGGTGTAAGAGTAAAAAATAAGTCGCGTTTTGTGACCTTTGTTTAGGTTATGCAGTGGCTTGAGCGAACGCGACAGATCCTCAAGGATGTGTTGAAACGAAGAAGGCGATAAACTGTTTCACGCCTGTCCATATCATATGGCCGGTCAGCCGATATAATAAAAAATGCAAGTAAGAGTAAAATATTAAATTTTGCATATAATTGAATGATATCTTATTATTTATGGCTTGAATTCACTTTTTAAATGAGTATCAACATTAAGCAATTTTTTCTAGTTTAAATAATTTAGATGTGATTCAACTTTTAAAGCCTGATAGTAACCTGTAGAGATACTTGGTAGATTTTTATCCAGCAATGGATATGGTATATGAGTGTGTGTGTGTGTTGTGGTAGTTATAGTTCACAGGTAAAAAATAGGTGGCGCGTCAGTTAGTTTTGGGTCTCCAGGTTTCAACGGATTGTCCTCAAATATAACCGCAACCCAAATCTGAAAGAGGTATTTATGTGTGAAGACTATCTTTGATGTTTATAACAAGTCACAAACAATGAAAATGGAAAACAGAAGTTGGTGAAGACATTTTGTATCAATTGGTTCTAAAAAAAAATTTTAGAAAATCTTATTCATCCGTGAGGATTGAAAAATGCAAAAAGCAATATAGAAACATGTTTCTTAATTATGAATATTGATGATAATTATGAAAATTTTTCAAATAATTTTATCAAGATAATGATTTAAAAGAAGTTAACGATCATGTTGATACAAGTAAAGAGAAATAAATTTTTCCAAGAATTGTAAATGAACATGAGAAATACCAAATATTCTTTGGAAGGCAATAAGGTAAACTATTGATTTTTTTCTTGTTAAATAATTCTAATCAATCATTGATGTAGGAGGTGTTTAGTTTTTGTTCCAAGAGTGTTTTTCAGGAAGAGATCCCTGTTCTTTTTCTCAGGTCAAAGCATTCATTGAGCATCATAAACAAATCCATAACAGATTTGGGAGACAAAAACCTAAGTCATTCATCAAGTGAATAAAATAGTGTTTGAAAAAGATAAAGAAATTTCCTCAAGAAAATACCTGAATGAAACTACTACCTCCGGTACCAGTAAGTCTAAAAATGACTATGTAAAGAAAAAATTGGTTCAATTACTAAAATATATAATAAATGTGACGATGAAAAGTTAATCTGAAAAAATTAAATAAGTTAGGTATGTTGATTAAATAATTAAATTAACTATTTTTAACAAACAAAGTTTTCATAGTGCATGAAATTTGCAGAGAAACTGAAATTAGTAATGTCATCGTAAACTTATTAATTTAAAATAGTGTAAAATCCATTGTTAAAATTTATGTGAAAATTCTATTCATAAGTGTGAGGGTATAAACTGAGTCGCGTATTTGGTACTTTGTTTAGGTTGTGCAGTGGCTAGTGTAATCGCGCTAATTCCTGAAAGTTGAATCAGAATGATGAAGATGTGCGATGTCTTGCGCTTGACCCAAACGGTTGTCCGGCCGGGCGATATGTTAAAGAACTGCAAGTAAGGAGCGTATGCTAATAACAAACGGAATAAGATTTGAGTGTTTCTTGTCCGACGATGAGTTCCGTGAATTTAAAGTTATCAACAAACCAATATTCTCAAGGTAACTAGGAGTATTAATGTATTAAAAATCTTAAATATAAATGTCTTAACACAAGTTAAAAATTAGAAATGGTACATGGGTATGCTTGTTGTGGTATTTCTATATTTGTTTGCAGGAGATAATCCAACGACCTCGTCAGTTTCTTGTCGATTGCAAGGTCCTCTCAAACGTTGTTAAGTCTCAAAATAGATTCCATCGATGCCAAAGAGGTATTTATATTTCCAAATGTTGTACATATTGAGTGATTATAATCCCTTAAATTTATATTTAAAATGAGTGTGGTCTGGTGTCAAAATGTTTGTTTAGAGCCGTTTTGGTTATTCCCTAAATGATAAACCTGAGAGGGGCGAAACTATCTATTCCATATTTGTCTGCTAATTGTCAGGAAGATATCAGGAATAAAGAAATCTTCACGTCCAGAGTTTGTGGTAAACTGGTTTGTAAAGTTTTGTTATATATATATTAAAATAATAAATAAAAGAAGGTAACTATAACCACCATATATGTAAAGAATCGAATATAGGTGTAATAATGAGCACAAATGAATCGCAAGATCATGATGGACACGAGTAACATTCTACGATAAGATTAAGTGAATTAAATCCACTTGGGTATAGCGTTAAAAAAACAAGTAATAACAAAGATGATACAGTTTTATGAAAGTGTTATCAAATATAATTTTAATATGTGCATCTTTCGATAAAGTAACAAGCGACGATGTGCCTAGACAATCTGAAATGGATTTTATACAAATATTAGTTTGACTAAAAGATTGTATGGTTTAGTGTTGAACTTGGTGTAAGAGTAAAAAATAAGTCGCGTTTTGTGACCTTTGTTTAGGTTATGCAGTGGCTTGAGCGAACGCGACAGATCCTCAAGGATGTGTTGAAACGACGAAGGCGATAAACTGTTTCACGCTTGTCCATATCATATGGCCGGTCAGCCGATATAATAAAAAATGCAAGTAAGAGTAAAATATTAAATTTTGCATATAATTGAATGATATCTTATTATTTATGGCTTGAATTCACTTTTTAAATGAGTATCAACAATGAGCTATTTTTTCTAGTTTAAATAATTTAGATGTGATTCAACTTTTAAAGCCTGATAGTAACCTGTAGAGATACTTGGTAGATTTTTATCCAGCAATGGATATGGTATATGAGAGCGTGTGTGTTGTGGTAGTTATTGTTCACAGGTAAAAAATAGATGGCGCGTCAGTTAGTTTTGGGTCTCAAGGTTACAACGGATTGTCCTCAAATATAACCGCAACCCAAATCTGAAAGAGGTATTTATGTGTGAAGACTATCTTTGATGTTTATAACAAGTCACAAACAATGAAAATTGAAAACAGAAGTTGGTAAAGACATTTTGTATCAATTGGTTCTAAAAACATTTTAGAAAATCTTATTCATCCGTGAGGATTGAAAAATGCAAGAAACAATATTCAAACATGTTTCTTAATTATGAATAATGAAGATAATTATGAAAATTTTTCAAATAATTTTATCAAGATAATGATTTAAAACAAGTTAACGTTCATGTTGATATAAGTAAAGAGAAATTAATTTTTCCAAGAATTTTAAATGAACATGAGAAATACCAAATATGTGTGAAGACTATCTTTGATGTTTATATTAAGTCACAAACAATGGAAATGGAAAACAGAAGTTGGTGAAGACATTTTGTATCAATTGGTTCTAAAAAAAATTTTAGAAAATCTTATTCATCCGTGAGGATTGAAAAATGCAAAAAGCAATATAGAAACATGTTTCTTAATTATGAATATTGATGATAATTATGAAAATTTTTCAAATAATTTTATCAAGATAATGATTTAAAAGAAGTTAACGATCATGTTGATACAAGTAAAGAGAAATAAATTTTTCCAAGAATTGTAAATGAACATGAGAAATACCAAATATTCTTTGGAAGACAATAAGGTAAACTATTGATTTTTTTCTTGTTAAATAATTCTAATCAATCATTGATGTAGGAGGTGTTTAGTTTTTGTTCCAAGAGTGTTTTTCAGGAAGAGATCCCTGTTCTTTAATTCTCAGGTCAAAGCATTCATTGAGCATCATAAACAAATCCATAACAGATTTGGGAGACAAAAACCTAAGTCATTCATCAAGTGAATAAAATAGTGTTTGAAAAAGATAAAGAAATTTCCTCAAGAAAATACCTGAATGAAACTACTACCTCCGGTACCAGTAAGTCTAAAAATGACTATGTAAAGAAAAAATTGGTTCAATTACTAAAATATATAATAAATGTGACGATGAAAAGTTAATCTGAAAAAATTAAATAAGTTAGGTATGTTGATTAAATAATTAAATTAACTATTTTTAACAAACAAAGTTTTCATAGTGCATGAAATTTGCAGAGAAACTGAAATTAGTAATGTCATCGTAAACTTATTAATTTAAAATAGTGTAAAATCCATTGTTAAAATTTATGTGAAAATTCTATTCATAAGTGTGAGGGTATAAACTGAGTCGCGTATTTGGTACTTTGTTTAGGTTGTGCAGTGGCTAGTGTAATCGTGCTAATTCCTGAAAGTTGAATCAGAATGATGAAGATGTGCGATGTCTTGCGCTTGACCCAAACGGTTGTCCGGCCGGGCGATATGTTAAAGAACTGCAAGTAAGGAGCGTATGCTAATAACAAACGGAATAAGATTTGAGTGTTTCTTGTCCGACGATGAGTTCCGTGAATTTAAAGTTATCATTAAACCAATATTCTCAAGGTAACTAGGAGTATTAATGTATTATAAAGCTTAAATATAAATGTCTTAACACAAGTTAAAAATTAGAAATGGTACATGGGTATGCTTGTTGTGGTATTTCTATAATTGTTTGCAGGAGATAATCCAACGACCTCGTCAGTTTCTTGTCGATTGCCAGGTCCTCTCAAACGTTGTTAAGTCTCAAAATTGATTCCATCGATGCCAAAGAGGTATTTATATTTCCAAATGTTGTACATATTGAGTGATTATAATCCCTTAAATTTATATTGAAAATGAGTGTGGTCTGGTGTCAAAATGTTTGTTTAGAGCCGTTTTGGTTATTCCCTAAATGATAAACCTGAGAGGGGCGAACTATCTATTCCATATTTGTCTGCTAATTGTCAGGAAGATATCAGGAATAAAGAAATCTTCACGTCCAGAGTTTGTGGTAAACTGGTTTGTAAAGTTTTGTTATATATATTAAAATAATAAATAAAAGAAGGTAACTATAACCACCATATATGTAAAGAATCGAATATAGGTGTAATAATGAGCACAAATGAATCGCAAGATCATGATGGACACGAGTAACATTCTACGATAAGATTAAGTGAATGAAATCCACTTGGGTATAGCGTTAAAAAAAACAAGTAATAACAAAGATGATACAGTTTTATGAAAGTGTTATCAAATATAATTTTAATATGTGCATCTTTCGATAAAGTAACAAGCGACGATGTGCCTAGACAATCTGAAATGGATTTTATACAAATATTAGTTTGACTAAAAGATTGTATGGCTTAGTGTTGAACTTGGTGTAAGAGTAAAAAATAAGTCGCGTTTTGTGACCTTTGTTTAGGTTATGCAGTGGCTTGAGCGAACGCGACAGATCCTCAAGGATGTGTTGAAACGACGAAGGCGATAAACTGTTTCACGCTTGTCCATATCATATGGCTGGTCAGCCGATATAATAAAAAATGCAAGTAAGAGTAAATTATTAAATTTTGCATATAATTGAATGATATCTTATTATTTATGGCTTGAATTCACTTTTACTTTCTCCCCCTATACCATAGTATATGGAGAAAGTATTGTTTTCGTCAAAATTTTCGAATTTGAGTTGTTGGTGGATTTATCCATTTTGGTTCCCCCTGAGTCCAAAAAAGTGGTTTTCGGAGTGATGTCTGTGTGTGTGTGTGTGTGTGTGTGTCAGGATGTAAACAGAGCTAGAGAATGCCCTAATGGTCCGATTTTAATGAAATTTGGTATATAGGTCCAAATCCACGATAATTCCAGGCGTTTTTTTCATTTTTTTTGAATTTTTGATTTTTAAGGGTATTTTACCCCCAAAAACCCTCAAAAATCGTCAAAAATCAAAATTTCTCAAAAACGGCTCTAACGATTTTGATTAAAATTTTGTGGTTTATTAAGCTTAAAATGGTGGATAAAATGACACCACCCGCATCTCCGAGAAAATGCGCGTTCAAAAGTTATGGAGTAAAAAGTGTTTAAAAAATCAATTTTTTGGATTTTCAAAATAGCTGTTGTCTCGAAATAAATTTTACTTATCACCATTAAATCAAGATCAAAAAACTAAATAATCCAGTATTTTAAATTATTGCTCTACGTCAAGTGGTTGAGGAGAAAATTCAATTTTTCGTTTAGCGGTAAACGCAGCACGTTGTTAAAAGTCACGGATGCGCTAGGGTCAAGCTCGCGCTGCTCTGCTGGTAGCTATCCGACAGAGTCATCTAGACATTAATGTTTAAAGCTTTTAACACATTTTTTTATATTGTTGGGAGAAAGTATGTGTCAGTTATCTGATACCGTTTATTTAAATGAGTATCAACAATAAGCTATTTTTTCTAGTTTAAATAATTTAGATGTGATTCAACTTTTAAAGCCTGATAGTAACCTATAGAGATACTTGGTAGATTTTTATCCAGCAATGGATATGGTATATGAGAGCGTGTGTGTTGTGGTAGTTATTGTTCACAGGTAAAAAATAGGTGGCGCGTCAGTTAGTTTTGGGTCTCAAGGTTACAACGGATTGTCCTCAAATATAACCGCAACCCAAATCTGAAAGAGGTATTTATGTGTGAAGACTATCTTTGATGTTTATAACAAGTCACAAACAATGAAAATGGAAAACAGAAGTTGGTAAAGACATTTTGTATCAATTGGTTCTAAAAAAAATTTTAGAAAATCTTATTCATTCGTGAGGATTGAAAAATGCAAAAAGCAATATACAAACATGTTTCTTAATTATGAATAATGAAGATAATTATGAAATTTTTTAAAATAATTTTATCAAGATAATGATTTTAAAGAAGTTAACGTTCATGTTGATATAAGTAAAGAGAAATTAATTTTTCCAAGAATTGTAAATGAACATGAGAAATACCAAATATGTGTGAAGACTATCTTTGATGTTTATAACAGGTCACAAACAATGAAAATGGAAAACAGAAGTTGGTGAAGACATTTTGTATCAATTGGTTCTAAAAAAAATTTTAGAAAATCTTATTCATCCGTGAGGATTGAAAAATGCAAAAAGCAATATAGAAACATGTTTCTTAATTATGAATAATGAAGATAATTATGAAAAAGTTTTTAAATAATTTATCAATGTAATGATTTGTAGTGTATGTTCAATGTAAATCAGCTGTCCATATGTTTAGTTTTGTTTATATTATTGTTTGTAAATAAATGATTTATTCTTGACCATAATTTAACCAAGTTAATTCACAATAAATGGCGACGAGTAAAATGGTGATTTAAATAATGAGTGTCCCCAGTGAAAGTAATAATTCCACCATTAGGATTAATGTGGAACCTTACAACAGTGAGTTGTCATGGAATGTTTACATTCAAAGGCTCAAAAATAAATTCCATCTCTATGATGTGCCTACTAGTAAGCAGGTACTGATTTTACTAGATGTAATAGGTTTAAACACTTATGAAAGATTAGTAGATTTGTGTGAGCCTGACAAACCTGAAGATAAATCATTTGAGGAACTGGAAGGTATTTTAAGTTCGTTTTTTGAAAAGAAACGAAATAAATATGCTGAAAGGTTAAAGTTTTCTAAATGCATACAGGAAAGTACTGAGTCAATTCAGAACTTTTCTGCAAGATTAAAGGGGGCCTCGAGGTATTGTAGATTTCCAGAGAGTTGGTTAAAAGAGGCTCTTATTACACAGTTTATTAACGGGCTCCTCAAAGAAGAATTCAGGCAGAAGATCTTTTCTTTGGAAGAGATAAAAGATTTTAATTCCATTGTAGAATTCACCAGCAATTTGTCATTAGCTGAGGAACTTTCAAAAAACAACAATGTTCCAGTTCCTCAACGTGCAAATTTGGAATCTGTTCCTGTGCTTAAATTGGAGACTAAAGTCCACCAGAATTCCCCTTGTTTCAGGTGTACTAAGAATAATCATTTGCCAAATGCTTGTTATTTTAAAAATTCTGTATGTAGGAATTGTGGTGAAAAGGGCCATATTTCTAGGGCATGTAAAAATAAAGAGTCTGATAAATCTGACTTGTCTAATAAAAATGTGAGTTCCAACAAGAAAACTCACAAGACGTTAAAGCGTAATGTTCGTAATGTAGATTATGATTCAGATTTTGATTTAGATGAAAATGAGTTTTCAGTGAATGCATCTTCATCTGCATGTGTGAGGGAAAAGCCACTTTATACTAAATTGTGGCTAAATGGAAAAATGTGCCGGTTTATGGTTGATACGGGGTCAATGTTGACACTGATGTCCGAAGAAATTTTTTCAAAAAAATTTCCTTTCATCAAATTGCTTCCAAGTAATATTAAGTTGTCAACCTACACAGGGACTCTTATACGTGTTCGTGGTAAAGCTCATGTTAATGTTAAGAGTGCTGTTAGTAACAAGATCAGTACTTTAGATGTGTATGTTGTTGAGGGTAACTTGAAATCACTTGTTGGTCGGGATTGGTTACGGGAAATACAACTTGATTGGACTAAACTGCTGCGGAAAAGAGTGGCAGACTATAGAGTAAATAATGTCCAGGAAGCTAAGGTGGATAGGTCAAGATTTGGGAATCTTTTAAAAAAATATAGTCCCATATTCCAAGAGGGAGTAGGTAAAGTTTGCAGCGAGTTCCAAGCTTCATTACATTTCAAGTCTCACGAACCGGTGTTTAGGAAACCATTTAAGGTGCCACTTGCAATTGAACCCTTGGTTTCTGCTGAAATAGAGCGTTTGGAAAGAGAGGGTATCATTACCAAGATTTCTCATTCTGATTATGCTACGCCGGTAGTCCCAATCATAAAGAAAAATGGTTCAATTCGTTTATGTGGTAATTATAAAGTAACCTTAAACCCTTTATTGAGTGTGGACCAACATCCAATCCCAACCGTAGATGATGTAGTTTCGCGCATTGGTAGTCGAAAAATTTATTCCAAACTTGATATTTCTCAAGCATTTACGCATATTGAAATGAGAGAAGAAGATAGAAAAAAATTGGCTATCAACACTCACAAAGGTCTGTATCAGATGAACAGACTTCCTTTCGGAATATCATCAGCTCCAGCGATCTGGCAAGAGACGATCGAAAAGATTCTTGTTGGGATTCCTAATATTGTCATAATGTTCGATGACATAGCTGTCGGAACAGATTCTGAAAGAGATCATTTTGATGTTTTGGAAAAGATTTTTTATAGACTAATGGTAAATAATGTAAGACTGAATGTGGGGAAATGCAAATTTTTTCAAAAGGGAATAGAGTATTGTGGTTATTACATTGATGAAAATGGCCTTAATAAATGTAAGGATAAAGTAAAAGCAATCATTAATGTTGCAGAACCAACAAATGTTACGGAGTTAAAGTCCTTCTTGGGGTTGGTTAATTTTTATGGGAAGTTTTGTCGTAATCTTAGCGAAGTTGCATATCCTTTGTTTGATTTGTTACAAAAGGATGTTCCATTTGATTTCAACTGGGAATGTAAGAAATCATTCAATAAAATTAAAGACATCATTGCTTCTGATACTGTTTTGTGCTCATTTGATTCTACAAAGAAGCTTGTCCTGGCAACTGATGCTGGTCCAAGGGGAATTTCAGCAATTTTGTCTCACGAAATCAATGGTAATGAAAGACCCATATGCTTTGCAAGTCGAAGTTTGAGCAAGGTTGAAAGAAAATATTCTCAAATAGATCGAGAAGCATTGGCTATTGTGTGGGGTGTTAAAAAATTTGTAACCTACTTATACGGTAGAAAATTTACCTTGATCACAGATAACAAGGCACTTACATCAATATTTAACCCCAAAAAGGATCTTCCTGTTTTTTCAGCGATGAAGATGCAACACTATGCTTTGTTTTTGCAAAACTTTGTTTATGATATAAAATTCAGAAAAAGTGAAGATAATGGGAATGCAGATTGTCTTTCTCGGTTTCCTTTGCAGAGCAGTGAAGATGATTTGCTCGATGATTGTTCAATGGATTATGAGGTTAATCAAATCGAAACCGTGTACCCAGTAACATCAAGAGAACTGCAGAAAGAAATGGACGATGAAACTAGAGAGCTAATACTGGCGTTGATGAATGGTACAACAATTGATCAATCTAAATGTTTAGGACATAAATTAGAAGACTTCCATTTGTTCGATGGTTGTTTATTCTTGGGCCAAAGAGTTTTTATACCAAAAAAATTTCGTTCAAGGGTTCTGGCTGAATTACACAGAGGTCATCAGGGAATCGTAAAGACAAAAGCATTAGCGAGAAGCTATGTGTGGTGGCCAAGGATTGATGCTGATATTGAAACGATGATTAGATCATGTGAGTCTTGCCAAAAAGTAGCGAAGAATCCTCCGAAAACCATCCATGTGTGGGAAAGAGCTTCTGCTCCAATGGAAAGAGTTCATATAGATTATGCCGGCCCATTCAGGGGATATTATTTCCTCATCATTACTGATGCATATAGTCACTGGGTGGAGGTAAATGTTGTTAAATCAATCACTAGCAACGTCACAATTGAGTGTCTGACATCATTTTTTACATCATTTGGTGCACCTCATGTGCTTGTGTCAGACAACGGAACACAGTTTACAAGTGATGTATTTAGACAGTTTTGCAAGGAAAATGGAGTTCAGCATAAGTTAATATCGCCTTATCATCCTTCGACAAACGGCGCGGCAGAGAGGTGTGTTCAAACACTCAAGTATTCGCTGAGGGCAACGTTAGGTCATTCAGATGCGAATAGCTTCGAAGATTTAAAAAAAGCTGTAAGGGACTTCTTGGTTAGTTACCGAAAAACGCCGCATTGCACAAGTGGTCAACCTCCATAACATGTACCTCCATAACCATAACCTCCATAACATGTCCTGTTTTTAGGACGAAATATACGTTCTAAGCTCGATTTAGTTAGGCCAGTGGCGAAATACGATCCGGTTGTCACATACTTGAAGAGGAGTTTTGAACCGGGAGATCGAGTTCTGGTGAGGTTTTATAATGAAGCTAAGTGGAAGTTGGGGAATATAATAGAAAAATTAGGGAACTTCCACTATTCTGTTGAAGTTGATGGTAAACTACACCGGAGACACGTAGACCAAATTAAGAATTTTGGTGAAAGGGATCTTGTGGAAAGACCATCAAGCTCAACTAAGGAAGAGCGGAAACTGGAGGATAGAAAAAGTTCCGAAATAATCCTACACAGAAGTCTTCAAACCCAACCAACAACCATAAGGGGAGATGTAAACCAACGTTCTGAATTAGTCCTGAACAGAAGTCCTCAAACGCAATCAACACCCATAACGGACGATTTAACTCAACAACAACCCAATGGTGGAAATAGAACAAGAAGTGGGAGAGTTGTCAAACACCCAGTCAGATTAAATTTGTAACTATTGTTTTTTTTCAGGGGGAGATTTGTAGTGTATGTTCAATGTAAATCAGCTGTCCATATGTTTAGTTTTGTTTATATTATTGTTTGTAAATAAATGATTTATTCTTGACCATAATTTCACCAAGTTAATTCACAATATGATTTAAAAGAAGTTAACAATAATGTTGATATAAGTAAAGAGAAATTAATTTTTCCAAGAATTGTACATGAACATTAAAAATTCCTAATATCCTTTGGAAGACAATAAGGTAAATTATTGATTATTTCCTTGGTAAATAATTATAATGAATCATTGATGTATAAGGTGTTTAGTTTTTGTTCCAAGCGTGTTTTTCAGGAAGAGATCCCTGTTCTTCAATTCTCAGGTCAAAGCATTCATTGAATATCATAAACAAATCGATAACAGAATTGGAAGACAAAAACCTAAGTCATTCATCAAGTGAATAAAATAGTGTTTGAAAGAGATAAAGAAATTTCCTCAAGAAAATACCGGAATGAAACCACTACCTCCCGTACCAGTAAGTCTAAAAAAGACTATGTAAAGAAAAAATTGGTTCAATTACTAAAATATATAATAAATGTGACGATGAAAAGTTATTACGAAAAAATAAATGAGTTAGATATGTTGATAATTAATAAAATTAACTATGAACTAACAAAGTTTTCATAGTGTATGAGATTTGCAGAGAAAATGAAATCAGTAATTTGTCATCGTAAACTTTTTAATTTTAAATAGAGTAAAATCCATTGTTAAAATTTATGTCAAAATTCTATTCATTAGTGCAAGGGTATAAACTGAGTAGCGTATTTGGTACTTTGTTTTGCGCTTGACCCAAACGTTTGTCCTGCCGGGCGATATGTTAAAGAACTGCAAGTAAGGAATGCTAATAACAAGCGGAATAAGATTTGAGTGTTTCTTGTACGACGATGAGATCCGTGAATTTAAAGTTATTAACAAATCAATATTCTCAAGGTAACTAGGAGTATTAATTGATTTAAAATCTTAAATATAAATGTCTTAACACAAGTTAAAAAATTAGAAATGGTACATGGGTATGCTTGTTGTGGTATTTCTATAATTGTTCACAGGATATAATCTAACGTCCTCGTCAGTTTCTTGTCGATTGCCAGGTCCTCTTAAATGTCGTTAAGTCTCAAAATAGATTCCATCGATGCCAAAGAGGTATTTATATTTCCAAATGTTGCACATATTGAGCGATTATAATCCCTTAAATTTATATTGAAAATGAGTGTGGTCTGGTGTGACAATGTTTGTTTAGATCTATGTTGGTTATTCCCTAAATGATGAACCTGAGAGGGGCGAACTATCTATTCCATATTTGTCTGCTAATTGTCAGGAAGATATCAGGAATAAAGAAATCTTCGTGCCCAAAGTTTTTGGAAAACTGGTTTTTAAAGTTTTGTTATATGTATTCAAATAATAAATAAAAGAAGGTAACTATAACCACCATATATGTAAAGAATCGAAATAAGGTGTAATAACGAGCACAAATGAATCGCAAGATCAAGATGGACACGAGTAACATTTTACGATAAGATTAAGTGAATGAAATCCACTTGGGTATAGCGTTAAAAAAACAAGTAATAACAAAGATGATACAGTTTTATGAAAGTGTTATCAAATATTATTTTAATATGTGCATCTTTCGATAAAGTAACAAGCGACGATGTGCCTAGACAATCTTAAATGGATTTTATAAAAATATTAGTTTGATTAAAAGATTGTATGGTTTAGTGTTGAACTTGGTGTAAGAATAAAAAATAAGTTGCGTTTTGTGACCTTTGTTTAGGTTATGCAGTGGCTTGAGCGAACGCGACAGCTCCTCAAGGATGTTTTGAAACGACGAAGGCGATAAACTGTTCCACGCTTGTCTATATCATATGGCCGGTCAGACAATATAATAGTAAGAGTAAAATATTAAATTTTGCATATAATTGAATGATATCTTATTATTTATGGCTTGAATTCACTTTTTAAATGAGTATCAACAATAAGCAATTTTTTCTAGATTAAATAACTTAGATGTGATTGAACTTTTAAGGCCTGATAGTAACCTATAGAGATACTTGGTAGATTTTTATCCAGCAATGGATATGGTATATGAGAGCGTGTGTGTTGTGGTAGTTATTGTTCACAGGTAAAAAATAGGTGGCGCGTCAGTTAGTTTTGGGTCTCCAGGTTACAACGGATTGCCCTCAAATATAACCGCAACCCAAATCTGAAAGAGGTATTTATGTGTAAAGACTATCTTTGATGTTTATAACAAGTCACAACAAACAATGAAAATGGAAAACAGAAGTTGGTAAAGACATTTTGTATCAATTGGTTCTAAAAAATTTTTTAGAAAATCTTATTCATCCGTGAGGATTGAAAACTGCAAGAAGCAATATAGAAACATGTTTCTTAATTATGAATAATGAAGATAATTATGAAATTTTTTAAAATAATTTTATCAAGATAATGATTTTAAAGAAGTTAACGTTCATGTTGATATAAGTAAAGAGAAATTAATTTTTCCAAGAATTGTAAATGAATATGAGAAATACCAAATATGTGTGAAGACTATCTTTGATGTTTATAACAAGTCACAAACAATGAAAATGGAAAACAGAAGTTGGTGAAGACATTTTGTATCAATTGGTTATAAAAAAAATTTTAGAAGATCTTATTCATCCGTGAGGATTGAAAAATGCAAAAAGCAATATAGAAACATGTTTCTTAATTATGATTAATGATGATAATTATGAAAATTTTTCAAATAATTTTATCAAGATAATGATTTAAAAGAAGTTAACGATTGTGTTGATATAAGTAAAGAGAAATTAATTTTTCCAAGAATTGTAAATGAACATTAGAAATACCAAATATTCTTTGGAAGACAATAAGGTAAACTATTGATTGTTTTCTTGGTAAATAATTCTAATCAATCATTGATGTAGGAGGTGTTTAGTTTTTGTTCCAAGAGTGTTTTTCAGGAAGAGATCCCTGTTCTTCAATTCTCATGTCAAAGCATTCATTAAGCATCATAAACAAATCCATAACAGATTTGGGAGACAAAAACCTAAGTCATTCATCAAGTGAATAAAATAGTGTTTGAAAAAGATAAAGAAATTTCCTCAAGAAAATACCTGAATGAAACTACTACCTCCGGTACCAGTAAGTCTAAAAAAGACTATGTAAAGAAAAAATTGGTTCAATTACTAAAATATATAATAAATGTGACGATGAAAAGTTTTTTTGAAAAAAATAATAAGTTAGGTATGTTGATTAATTAATGAAATTAACTATTTTTAACAAACAAAGTTTTCATAGTGCATGAAATTTGCAGAGAAACTGAAATTAGTAATGTCATCGTAAACTTATTAACTTAAAATAGTGTAAAATTCATTGTTAAAAGTTATATAAAAATTCTATTCATAAGTGTGAGGGTATAAACTGAGTCGCGTATTTGGTACTTTGTTTAGGTTGTGCGGTGGCTAGTGTAATCACGCTAGTTCCTGAAAGTTGAATCAGAATGATGAAGATGTGCGATGTCTTGCGCTTGACCCAAACGGTTGTCCGGCCGGGCGATATGTTAAAGAACTGCAAGTAAGGAGCGTATGCTAATAACAAACGGAATAAGATTTGAGTGTTTCTTGTCCAACGATAAGTTCCGTGAATTTAAAGTTATCTACAAACCAATATTCTCAAGGTAATTAGGAGTATTAATGTATTAAAAATCTTAAATATAAATGTCTTAACACAAGTTGAAAATTAGAAATGGTACATGGGTATGCTTGTTGTGGTATTTCTATAATTGTTCGCAGGAGATAATCCAACGTCCTCGTCAGTTTCTTGTCGATTGCCAGGTCCTCTCAAACGTTTTTAAGTCTCAAAATAGATTCCATCGATGCCAAAGAGGTATTTATATTTCCAAATGTTGTACATATTGAGTGATTATAATCCCTTAAATTTATATTGAAAATGAGTGTGGTCTGGTGTCAAAATGTTTGTTTAGATCCGTGTTGGTTATTCCCTAAATGATAAACCTGAGAGGGGCGAACTATCTATTCCATATTTGTCTGCTAATTGTCAGGAAGATATCAGGAATAAAGAAATCTTCACGTCCAGAGTTTGTGGTAAACTGGTTTGTAAAGTTTTGTTATATATATTAAAATAATAAAAGAAGGTAACTATAACCACCATATATGTAAAGAATCGAAATAAGGTGTAATAATGAGCACAAATGAATCGCAAGATCAAGATGGACACGAGTAACATTCTACGATAAGATTAAGTGAATGAAATCCACTTGGGTATAGCGTTAAAAAAACAAGTAATAACAAAGATGATACAGTTTTATGAAAGTGTTATCAAATATTATTTTAATATGTGCATCTTTCGATAAAGTAACAAGCGACGATGTGCCTAGACAATCTTAAATGGATTTTATAAAAATATTAGTTTGACTAAAAGATTGTATGGTTTAGTGTTGAACTTGGTGTAAGAATAAAAAATAAGTTGCGTTTTGTGACCTTTGTTTAGGTTATGCAGTGGCTTAAGCGAACGCGACAGCTCCTCAAGGATGTTTTGAAACGACGAAGGCGATAAACTGTTTCACGCTTGTCTATATCATATGGCCGGTCAGACGATATAATAAATAATCGCAAGTAAGAGTAAAATATTAAATTTTGCATATAATTGAATGATATCTTATTATTTATGGCTTGAATTCACTTTTTAAATGAGTATCAACAATAAGCAATTTTTTCTAGATTAAATAATTTAGATGTGATTGAACTTTTAAAGCCTGATAGTAACCTATAGAGATACTTGTAGATTTTTATCCAGCAATGGATATGGTATATGAGAGCGTGTGTGTTGTGGTAGTTATTGTTCACAGGTAAAAAATAGGTGGCGCGTCAGTTAGTTTTGGGTCTCCAGGTTACAACGGATTGTCCTCAAATATAACCGCAACCCAAATCTGAAAGAGGTATTTATGTGTGAAGTCTATCTTTGATGTTTATAACAAGTCACAAACAATGAAAATGGAAAACAGAAGTTGGTGAAGACATTTTGTATCAATTGGTTCTAAAAAAAATTTTTGAAAATCTTATTCATCCGTGAGGATTGAAAAATTCAAAAAGCAATGTAGAATTATGTTTCTTAATTATGAATTATAATGATAATTATGAAAATTTTTCAAATAATTTTATCAAGATAATGATTTAAAAGAAGTTAACGATCATGTTGATATAAGTAAAGAGAAATTAATTTTTCCAAGAATTGTAAATGAACATGAGAAATACCAAATATTCTTTGGAAGACAATAAGGTAAACTATTGATTGTTTTCTTGGTAAATAATTCTAATCAATCATTGATGTAGGAGGTGTTTAGTTTTTGTTCCAAGAGTGTTTTTCAGGAAAAGATCCCTGTTCTTCAATTCTCATGTCAAAGCATTCATTAAGCATCATAAACAAATCCATAACAGATTTGGGAGACAAAAACCTAAGTCATCCATCAAGTGAATAAAATAGTGTTTGAAAAAGATAAAGAAATTTCCTCAAGAAAATACCTGAATGAAACTACTACCTCCGGTACCAGTAAGTCTAAAAATGACTATGTAAAGAAAAAATTGGTTCAATTACTAAAATATATAATAAATGTGACGATGAAAAGTTTTTCTGAAAAAATTAATAAGTTAGGTATGTTGATTAATTAATTAAATTAACTATTTTTAACAAACAAAGTTTTCATAGTGTATGAAATTTGCAGAGAAACTGAAATTAGTAATGTCATCGTAAACTTATTAACTTAAAATAGTGTAAAATCCATTGTTAAAAGTTATGTGAAAATTCTATTCATAAGTGTGAGGGTATAAACTGAGTCGCGTATTTGGTACTTTGTTTAGGTTGTGCAGTGGCTAGTGTAATCGCGCTAGTTCCTGAAAGTTGAATCAGAATGATGAAGATGTGCGATGTCTTGCGCTTGACCCAAACGGTTTTCCGGCCGGGCGATATGTTAAAGAACTGCAAGTAAGGAGCGTATGCTAATAACAAACGGAATAAGATTTGAGTGTTTCTTATCCGACGATAAGTTCCGTGAATTTAAAGTTATCAACAAACCAATATTCTCAAGGTAATTAGGAGTATTAATGTATTAAAAATCTTAAATATAAATGTCTTAACACAAGTTAAAAATTAGAAATGGTACATGGGTATGCTTGTTATGGTATTTCTATAATTGTTCGCAGGAGATAATCCAACGTCCTCGTCAGTTTCTTGTCGATTGCCAGGTCCTCTCAAACGTTGTTAAGTCTCAAAATAGATTCCATCGATGCCAAAGAGGTATTTATATTTCCAAATGTTGTACATATTGAGTGATTATAATCCCTTAAATTTATATTGAAAATGAGTGTGGTCTGGTGTCAAAATGTTTGTTTAGATCCGTGTTGGTTATTCCCTAAATGATAAACCTGAGAGGGGCGAACTATCTATTCCATATTTGTCTGCTAATTGTCAGGAAGATATCAGGAATAAAGAAATCTTCACGTCCAGAGTTTGTGGTAAACTGGTTTGTAAAGTTTTGTTATATATATATTAAAATAATAAAAGAAGGTAACTATAACCACCATATATGTAAAGAATCGAAATAAGGTGTAATAACGAGCACAAATGAATCGCAAGATCAAGATGGACACGAGTAACATTCTACGATAAGATTAAGTGAATGAAATCCACTTGGGTATAGCGTTAAAAAAACAAGTAATAACAAAGATGATACAGTTTTATGAAAGTGTTATCAAATATTATTTTAATATGTGCATCTTTCGATAAAGTAACAAGCGACGATGTGCCTAGACAATCTTAAATGGATTTTATAAAAATATTAGTTTGATTAAAAGATTGTATGGTTTAGTGTTGAACTTGGTGTAAGAATAAAAAATAAGTTGCGTTTTGTGACCTTTGTTTAGGTTATGCAGTGGCTTAAGCGAACGCGACAGCTCCTCAAGGATTTTTTGAAACGACGAAGGCGATAAACTGTTTCACGCTTGTCTATATCATATGGCCGGTCAGACGATATAATAAATAATCGCAAGTAAGAGTAAAATATTAAATTTTGCATATAATTGAATGATATCTTATTATTTATGGCTTGAATTCACTTTTTAAATGAGTATCAACAATAAGCAATTTTTTCTAGATTAAATAACTTAGATGTGATTGAACTTTTAAAGCCTGATAGTAACCTATAGAGATACTTGTAGATTTTTATCCAGCAATGGATATGGTATATGAGAGCGTGTGTGTTGTGGTAGTTATTGTTCACAGGTAAAAAAAAGGTGGCGCGTCAGTTAGTTTTGGGTCTCCAGGTTACAACGGATGGTCCTCAAATATAACCGCAACCCAAATCTGAAAGAGGTATTTATGTGTGAAGACTATCTTTGATGTTTATAACAAGTCACGAACAATGAAAATGGTAAACAGAAGTTGGTAAAGACATTTTGTATCAATTGGTTCTAAAAAATTTTTTAGAAAATCTTATTCTTCCGTGAGGATTGAAAACTGCAAGAAGCAATATAGAAACATGTTTCTTAATTATGAATAATGAACATAATTATGAAAATTTTTTAAACAATTTTATCAAGATAATGATTTAAAAGAAGTTAACGTTCATGTTGATATAAGTAAAGAGAAATTAATTTTTCCAAGAATTGTAAATGAACATGAGAAATACCAAATATTCTTTGGAAGACAATAAGGTAAACTATTGATTGTTTTCTTGGTAAATAATTCTAATCAATCATTGATGTAGGAGGTGTTTAGTTTTTGTTCCAAGAGTGTTTTTCAGGAAGAGATCCCTGTTCTTCAATTCTCATGTCAAAGCATTCATTAAGCATCATAAACAAATCCATAACAGATTTGGGAGACAAAAACCTAAGTCATTCATCAAGTGAATAAAATAGTGTTTGAAAAAGATAAAGAAATTTCCTCAAGAAAATACCTGAATGAAACTACTACCTCCGGTACCAGTAAGTCTAAAAATGACTATGTAAAGAAAAATTGGTTCAATTACTAAAATATATAATAAATGTGACGATGAAAAGTTTTTCTGAAAAAATTAATAAGTTAGGTATGTTGATTAATTAATGAAATTAACTATTTTTAACAAACAAAGTTTTCATAGTGTATGAAATTTGCAGAGAAACTGAAATTAGTAATGTCATCGTAAACTTATTAACTTAAAATAGTGTAAAATCCATTGTTAAAAGTTATGTGAAAATTCTATTCATAAGTGTGAGGGTATAAACTGAGTCGCGTATTTGGTACTTTGTTTAGGTTGTGCAGTGGCTAGTGTAATCACGTTAGTTCCTGAAAGTTGAATCAGAATGATGAAGATGTGCGATGTCTTGCGCTTGACCCAAACGGTTGTCCGGCTGGGCGATATGTTAAAGAACTGCAAGTAAGGAGCGTATGCTAAACGGAATAAGATTTGAGTGTTTCTTGTCCGACGATAAGTTCCGTGAATTTAAAGTTATCAACAAACCAATATTCTCAAGGTAACTAGGAGTATTAATGTATTAAAAATCTTAAATATAAATGTCTTAACACAAGTTAAAAATTAGAAATGGTACATGGGTATGCTTGTTGTGGTATTTCTATAATTGTTCGCAGGATATAATCCAACGTCCTCGTCAGTTTCTTGTCGATTGCCAGGTCCTCTCAAACGTTGTTAAGTCTCAAAATAGATTCCATCGATGCCAAAGAGGTATTTATATTTCCAAATGTTGTACATATTGAGTGATTATAATCCCTTAAATTTATATTGAAAATGAGTGTGGTCTGGTGTCAAAATGTTTGTTTAGATCCGTGTTGGTTATTCCCTAAATGATAAACCTGAGAGGGGCGAACTATCTATTCCATATTTGTCTGCTAATTGTCAGGAAGATATCAGGAATAAAGAAATCTTCACGTCCAGAGTTTGTGGTAAACTGGTTTGTAAAGTTTTGTTATATATATTAAAATAATAAAAGAAGGTAACTATAACCACCATATATGTAAAGAATCGAAATAAGGTGTAATAACGAGCACAAATGAATCGCAAGATCAAGATGGACACGAGTAACATTTTACGATAAGATTAAGTGAATGAAATCCACTTGGGTATAGCGTTAAAAAAACAAGTAATAACAAAGATGATACAGTTTTATGAAAGTGTTATCAAATATTATTTTAATATGTGCATCTTTCGATAAAGTAACAAGCGACGATGTGCCTAGACAATCTTAAATGGATTTTATAAAAATATTAGTTTGATTAAAAGATTGTATGGTTTAGTGTTGAACTTGGTGTAAGAATAAAAAATAAGTTGCGTTTTGTGACCTTTGTTTAGGTTATGCAGTGGCTTGAGCGAACGCGACAGCTCCTCAAGGATGTTTTGAAACGACGAAGGCGATAAACTGTTTCACACTTGTCTATATCATATGGTCGGTCAGACGATATAATAGTAAGAGTAAAATATTAAATTTTGCATATAATTGAATGATATCTTATTATTTATGGCTTGAATTCACTTTTTAAATGAGTATCAACAATAAGCAATTTTTTCTAGATTAAATAACTTAGATGTGATTGAACTTTTAAAGCCTGATAGTAACCTATAGAGATACTTGTAGATTTTTATCCAGCAATGGATATGGTATATGAGAGCGTGTGTGTTGTGGTAGTTATTGTTCACAGGTAAAAAATAGGTGGCGCGTCAGTTAGTTTTGGGTCTCCAGGTTACAACGGATTGTCCTCAAATATAACCGCAACCCAAATCTGAAAGAGGTATTTATGTGTGAAGACTATCTTTGATGTTTATAACAAGTCACAAACAATGAAAATGGAAAACAGAAGTTGGTAAAGACATTTTGTATCAATTGGTTCTAAAAAATTTTTTAGAAAATCTTATTCATCCGTGAGGATTGAAAACTGCAAGAAGCAATATAGAAACATGTTTCTTAATTATGAATAATGAAGATAATTATAAAAATTTTTTAAATAATTTTATCAAGATAATGATTTTAAAGAAGTTAACGTTCATGTTGATATAAGTAAAGAGAAATTAATTTTTCCAAGAATTGTAAATGAACATGAGAAATACCAAATATGTGTGAAGTCTATCTTTGATGTTTATAACAAGTCACAAACAATGAAAATGGAAAACAGAAGTTGGTGAAGACATTTTGTATCAATTGGTTCTAAAAAAATTTTTTGAAAATCTTATTCATCCGTGAGGATTGAAAAATTCAAAAAGCAATGTAGAAACATGTTTCTTAATTATGAATAATGATGATAATTATGAAAATTTTTCAAATAATTTTATCAAGATAATGATTTAAAAGAAGTTAACGATTGTGTTGATATAAGTAAAGAGAAATTAATTTTTCCAAGAATTGTAAATGATCATGAGAAATACCAAATATTCTTTGGAAGACAATAAGGTAAACTATTGATTGTTTTCTTGGTAAATAATTCTAATCAATCATTGATGTAGGAGGTGTTCAGTTTTTGTTCCAAGAGTGTTTTTCAGGAAGAGATCCCTGTTCTTCAATTCTCATGTCAAAGCATTCATTAAGCATCATAAACAAATCCATAACAGATTTTGGAGACAAAAAGTCAATAAAATCAAGTGAATAAAATAGTGTTTGAAAAAGATAAAGAAATTTCCTCAAGAAAATACCGGAATGAAACTACTACCTCCGGTACCAGTAAGTCTGAAAATGACTACGTAAAGAAAAAATTGGTTCAATTACTAAAATATATAATAAATGTGACGATGAAAAGTTTTTCTGAAAAAATTAATAAGTTAGGTATGTTGATTAATTAATGAAATTAACTATTTTTAACAAACAAAGTTTTCATAGTGTATGAAATTTGCAGAGAAACTGAAATTAGTAATGTCATCGTAAACTTATTAACTTAAAATAGTGTAAAATTCATTGTTAAAAGTTATATAAAAATTCTCTTCATAAGTGTGAGGGTATAAACTGAGTCGCGTATTTGGTACTTTGTTTAGGTTGTGCAGTGGCTAGTGTAATCACGCTAGTTCCTGAAAGTTGAATCAGAATGATGAAGATGTGCGATGTCTTGCGCTTGACCCAAACGGTTGTCCGGCCGGGCGATATGTTAAAGAACTGCAAGTAAGGAGCGTATGCTAATAACAAACGGAATAAGATTTGAGTGTTTCTTGTCCGACGATAAGTTCCGTGAATTTAAAGTTATCAACAAACCAATATTCTCAAAGTAACTAGGAGTATTAATGTATTAAAAATCTTAAATATAAATGTCTTAACACAAGTTAAAAATTAGAAATGGTACATGGGTATGCTTGTTGTGGTATTTCTATAATTGTTCGCAGGAGATAATCCAACGTCCTCGTCAGTTTCTTGTCGATTGCCAGGTCCTCTCAAACGTTGTTAAGTCTCAAATTAGATTCCATCGATGCCAAAGAGGTATTTATATTTCCAAATGTTGTACATATTGAGTGATTATAATCCCTTAAATTTATATTGAAAATGAGTGTGGTCTGGTGTCAAAATGTTTGTTTAGATCCGTGTTGGTTATTCCCTAAATGATAAACCTGAGAGGGGCGAACTATCTATTCCATATTTGTCTGCTAATTGTCAGGAAGATATCAGGAATAAAGAAATCTTCACGTCCAGAGTTTGTGGTAAACTGGTTTGTAAAGTTTTGTTATATATATTAAAATAATAAAAGAAGGTAACTATAACCACCATATATGTAAAGAATCGAAATAAGGTGTAATAACGAGCACAAATGAATCGCAAGATCAAGATGGACACGAGTAACATTTTACGATAAGATTAAGTGAATGAAATCCACTTGGGTATAGCGTTAAAAAAACAAGTAATAACAAAGATGATACAGTTTTATGAAAGTGTTATCAAATATTATTTTAATATGTGCATCTTTCGATAAAGTAACAAGCGACGATGTGCCTAGACAATCTTAAATGGATTTTATAAAAATATTAGTTTGATTAAAAGATTGTATGGTTTAGTGTTGAACTTGGTGTAAGAATAAAAAATAAGTTGCGTTTTGTGACCTTTGTTTAGGTTATGCAGTGGCTTGAGCGAACGCGACAGCTCCTCAAGGATGTTTTGAAACGACGAAGGCGATAAACTGTTTCACGCTTGTCTATATCATATGGCCGGTCAGACGATATAATAAATAATCGCAAGTAAGAGTAAAATATTAAATTTTGCATATAATTGAATGATATCTTATTATTTATGGCTTGAATTCACTTTTTAAATGAGTATCAACAATAAGCAATTTTTTCTAGATTAAATAACTTAGATGTGATTGAACTTTTAAAGCCTGATAGTAACCTATAGAGATACTTGTAGATTTTTATCCAGCAATGGATATGGTATATGAGAGCGTGTGTGTTGTGGTAGTTATTGTTCACAGGTAAAAAATAGGTGGCGCGTCAGTTAGTTTTGGGTCTCCAGGTTACAACGGATTGTCCTCAAATATAACCGCAACCCAAATCTGAAAGAGGTATTTATGTGTGAAGACTATCTTTGATGTTTATAACAAGTCACGAACAATGAAAATGGTAAACAGAAGTTGGTAAAGACATTTTGTATCAATTGGTTCTAAAAAATTTTTTAGAAAATCTTATTCTTCCGTGAGGATTGAAAACTGCAAGAAGCAATATAGAAACATGTTTCTTAATTATGAATAATGAACATAATTATGAAAATTTTTTAAACAATTTTATCAAGATAATGATTTAAAAGAAGTTAACGATCATGTTGATATAAGTAAAGAGAAATTAATTTTTCCAAGAATTGTAAATGAACATGAGAAATACCAAATATTCTTTGGAAGACAATAAGGTAAACTATTGATTGTTTTCTTGGTAAATAATTCTAATCAATCATTGATGTAGGAGGTGTTTAGTTTTTGTTCCAAGAGTGTTTTTCAGGAAGAGATCCCTGTTCTTCAATTCTCATGTCAAAGCATTCATTAAGCATCATAAACAAATCCATAACAGATTTGGGAGACAAAAACCTAAGTCATTCATCAAGTGAATAAAATAGTGTTTGAAAAAGATAAAGAAATTTCCTCAAGAAAATACCTGAATGAAACTACTACCTCCGGTACCAGTAAGTCTAAAAATGACTATGTATAGAAAAAATTGGTTTAATTACTAAAATATATAATAAATGTGACGATGAAAAGTTTTTCTGAAAAAATTAATAAGTTAGGTATGTTGATTAATTAATGAAATTAACTATTTTTAACAAACAAAGTTTTCATAGTGTATGAAATTTGCAGAGAAACTGAAATTAGTAATGTCATCGTAAACTTATTAACTTAAAATAGTGTAAAATCCATTGTTAAAAGTTATGTGAAAATTCTATTCATAAGTGTGAGGGTATAAACTGAGTCGCGTATTTGGTACTTTGTTTAGGTTGTGCAGTGGCTAGTGTAATCACGTTAGTTCCTGAAAGTTGAATCAGAATGATGAAGATGTGCGATGTCTTGCGCTTGACCCAAACGGTTGTCCGGCTGGGCGATATGCTAAAGAACTGCAAGTAAGGAGCGTATGCTAATAACAAACGGAATAAGATTTGAGTGTTTCTTGTCCGACGATAAGTTCCGTGAATTTAAAGTTATCAACAAACCAATATTCTCAAGGTAACTAGGAGTATTAATGTATTAAAAATCTTAAATATAAATGTCTTAACACAAGTTAAAAATTAGAAATGGTACATGGGTATGCTTGTTGTGGTATTTCTATAATTGTTCGCAGGATATAATCCAACGTCCTCGTCAGTTTCTTGTCGATTGCCAGGTCCTCTCAAACGTTGTTAAGTCTCAAAATAGATTCCATCGATGCCAAAGAGGTATTTATATTTCCAAATGTTGTACATATTGAGTGATTATAATCCCTTAAATTTATATTGAAAATGAGTGTGGTCTGGTGTCAAAATGTTTGTTTAGATCCGTGTTGGTTATTCCCTAAATGATAAACCTGAGAGGGGCGAACTATCTATTCCATATTTGTCTGCTAATTGTCAGGAAGATATCAGGAATAAAGAAATCTTCACGTCCAGAGTTTGTGGTAAACTGGTTTGTAAAGTTTTGTTATATATATTAAAATAATAAAAGAAGGTAACTATAACCACCATATATGTAAAGAATCGAAATAAGGTGTAATAACGAGCACAAATGAATCGCAAGATCAAGATGGACACGAGTAACATTTTACGATAAGATTAAGTGAATGAAATCCACTTGGGTATAGCGTTAAAAAAACAAGTAATAACAAAGATGATACAGTTTTATGAAAGTGTTATCAAATATTATTTTAATATGTGCATCTTTCGATAAAGTAACAAGCGACGATGTGCCTAGACAATCTTAAATGGATTTTATAAAAATATTAGTTTGATTAAAAGATTGTATGGTTTAGTGTTGAACTTGGTGTAAGAATAAAAAATAAGTTGCGTTTTGTGACCTTTGTTTAGGTTATGCAGTGGCTTGAGCGAACGCGACAGCTCCTCAAGGATGTTTTGAAACGACGAAGGCAATAAACTGTTTCACGCTTGTCTATATCATATGGTCGGTCAGACGATATAATAGTAAGAGTAAAATATTAAATTTTGCATATAATTGAATGATATCTTATTATTTATGGCTTGAATTCACTTTTTAAATGAGTATCAACAATAAGCAATTTTTTATAGATTAAATAACTTAGATGTGATTGAACTTTTAAAGCCTGATAGTAACCTATAGAGATACTTGTAGATTTTTATCCAGCAATGGATATGGTATATGAGAGCGTGTGTGTTGTGGTAGTTATTGTTCACAGGTAAAAAATAGGTGGCGCGTCAGTTAGTTTTGGGTCTCCAGGTTACAACGGATTGTCCTCAAATATAACCGCAACCCAAATCTGAAAGAGGTATTTATGTGTGAAGACTATCTTTGATGTTTATAACAAGTCACAAACAATGAAAATGGAAAACAGAAGTTGGTAAAGACATTTTGTATCAATTGGTTCTAAAAAATTTTTTAGAAAATCTTATTCATCCGTGAGGATTGAAAACTGCAAGAAGCAATATAGAAACATGTTTCTTACTTATGAATAATGAAGATAATTATAAAAATTTTTTAAATAATTTTATCAAGATAATGATTTTAAAGAAGTTAACGTTCATGTTGATATAAGTAAAGAGAAATTAATTTTTCCAAGAATTGTAAATGAACATGAGAAATACCAAATATGTGTGAAGTCTATCTTTGATGTTTATAACAAGTCACAAACAATGAAAATGGAAAACAGAAGTTGGTGAAGACATTTTGTATCAATTGGTTCTAAAAAAAATTTTTGAAAATCTTATTCATCCGTGAGGATTGAAAAATTCAAAAAGCAATGTAGAAACATGTTTCTTAATTATGAATAATGATGATAATTATGAAAATTTTTCAAATAATTTTATCAAGATAATGATTTAAAAGAAGTTAACGATTGTGTTGATATAAGTAAAGAGAAATTAATTTTTCCAAGAATTGTAAATGATCATGAGAAATACCAAATATTCTTTGGAAGACAATAAGGTAAACTATTGATTGTTTTCTTGGTAAATAATTCTAATCAATCATTGATGTAGGAGGTGTTCAGTTTTTGTTCCAAGAGTGTTTTTCAGGAAGAGATCCCTGTTCTTCAATTCTCATGTCAAAGCATTCATTAAGCATCATAAACAAATCCATAACAGATTTTGGAGACAAAAACCTAAGTCATTCATCAAGTGAATAAAATAGTGTTTGAAAAAGATAAAGAAATTTCCTCAAGAAAATACCGGAATGAAACTACTACCTCCGGTACCAGTAAGTCTAAAAATGACTATGTAAAGAAAAAATTGGTTCAATTACTAAAATATATAATAAATGTGACGATGAAAAGTTTTTCTGAAAAAATTAATAAGTTAGGTATGTTGATTAATTAATGAAATTAACTATTTTTAACAAACAAAGTTTTCATAGTGTATGAAATTTGCAGAGAAACTGAAATTAGTAATGTCATCGTAAACTTATTAACTTAAAATAGTGTAAAATTCATTGTTAAAAGTTATATAAAAATTCTCTTCATAAGTGTGAGGGTATAAACTGAGTCGCGTATTTGGTACTTTGTTTAGGTTGTGCAGTGGCTAGTGTAATCACGCTAGTTCCTGAAAGTTGAATCAGAATGATGAAGATGTGCGATGTCTTGCGCTTGACCCAAACGGTTGTCCGGCCGGGCGATATGTTAAAGAACTGCAAGTAAGGAGCGTATGCTAATAACAAACGGAATAAGATTTGAGTGTTTCTTGTCCGACGATAAGTTCCGTGAATTTAAAGTTATCAACAAACCAATATTCTCAAGGTAACTAGGAGTATTAATGTATTAAAAATCTTAAATATAAATGTCTTAACACAAGTTAAAAATTAGAAATGGTACATGGGTATGCTTGTTGTGGTATTTCTATAATTGTTCGCAGGAGATAATCCAACGTCCTCGTCAGTTTCTTGTCGATTGCCAGGTCCTCTCAAACGTTGTTAAGTCTCAAATTAGATTCCATCGATGCCAAAGAGGTATTTATATTTCCAAATGTTGTACATATTGAGTGATTATAATCCCTTAAATTTATATTGAAAATGAGTGTGGTCTGGTGTCAAAATGTTTGTTTAGATCCGTGTTGGTTATTCCCTAAATGATAAACCTGAGAGGGGCGAACTATCTATTCCATATTTGTCTGCTAATTGTCAGGAAGATATCAGGAATAAAGAAATCTTCACGTCCAGAGTTTGTGGTAAACTGGTTTGTAAAGTTTTGTTATATATATTAAAATAATAAAAGAAGGTAACTATAACCACCATATATGTAAAGAATCGAAATAAGGTGTAATAACGAGCACAAATGAATCGCAAGATCAAGATGGACACGAGTAACATTCTACGATAAGATTAAGTGAATGAAATCCACTTGGGTATAGCGTTAAAAAAACAAGTAATAACAAAGATGATACAGTTTTATGAAAGTGTTATTAAATATTATTTTAATATGTGCATCTTTCGATAAAGTAACAAGCGACGATGTGCCTAGACAATCTTAAATGGATTTTATAAAAATATTAGTTTGACTAAAAGATTGTATGGTTTAGTGTTGAACTTGGTGTAAGAATAAAAAATAAGTTGCGTTTTGTGACCTTTGTTTAGGTTATGCAGTGGCTTAAGCGAACGCGACAGCTCCTCAAGGATGTTTTGAAACGACGAAGGCGATAAACTGTTTCACGCTTGTCTATATCATATGGCCGGTCAGACGATATAATAAATAATCGCAAGTAAGAGTAAAATATTAAATTTTGCATATAATTGAATGATATCTTATTATTTATGGCTTGAATTCACTTTTTAAATGAGTATCAACAATAAGCAATTTTTTCTAGATTAAATAATTTAGATGTGATTGAACTTTTAAAGCCTGATAGTAACCTATAGAGATACTTGTAGATTTTTATCCAGCAATGGATATGGTATATGAGAGCGTGTGTGTTGTGGTAGTTATTGTTCACAGGTAAAAAATAGGTGGCGCGTCAGTTAGTTTTGGGTCTCCAGGTTACAACGGATTGTCCTCAAATATAACCGCAACCCAAATCTGAAAGAGGTATTTATGTGTGAAGTCTATCTTTGATGTTTATAACAAGTCACAAACAATGAAAATGGAAAACAGAAGTTAGTGAAGACATTTTGTATCAATTGGTTCTAAAAAAAATTTTTGAAAATCTTATTCATCCGTGAGGATTGAAAAATTCAAAAAGCAATGTAGAATTATGTTTCTTAATTATGAATAATGATGATAATTATGAAAATTTTTTAAATAATTTTATCAAGATAATGATTTAAAAGAAGTTAACGATCATGTTGATATAAGTAAAGAGAAATTAATTTTTCCAAGAATTGTAAATGAACATGAGAAATACCAAATATTCTTTGGAAGACAATAAGGTAAACTATTGATTGTTTTCTTGGTAAATAATTCTAATCAATCATTGATGTAGGAGGTGTTTAGTTTTTGTTCCAAGAGTGTTTTTCAGGAAGAGATCCCTGTTCTTCAATTCTCATGTCAAAGCATTCATTAAGCATCATAAACAAGTCCATAACAGATTTGGGAGACAAAAACCTAAGTCATCCATCAAGTGAATAAAATAGTGTTTGAAAAAGATAAAGAAATTTCCTCAAGAAAATACCTGAATGAAACTACTACCTCCGGTACCAGTAAGTCTAAAAATGACTATGTAAAGAAAAAATTGGTTCAATTACTAAAATATATAATAAATGTGACTATGAAAAGTTTTTCTGAAAAAATTAATAAGTTAGGTATGTTGATTAATTAATGAAATTAACTATTTTTAACAAAGTTTTCATAGTGTATGAAATTTGCAGAGAAACTGAAATTAGTAATGTCATCGTAAACTTATTAACTTAAAATAGTGTAAAATCCATTGTTAAAAGTTATGTAAAAATTCTATTCATAAGTGTGAGGGTATAAACTGAGTCGCGTATTTGGTACTTTGTTTAGGTTGTGCAGTGGCTAGTGTAATCACGCTAGTTCCTGAAAGTTGAATCAGAATGATGAAGATGTGCGATGTCTTGCGCTTGACCCAAACGGTTTTCCGGCCGGGCGATATGTTAAAGAACTGCAAGTAAGGAGCGTATGCTAATAACAAACGGAATAAGATTTGAGTGTTTCTTGTCCGACGATAAGTTCCGTGAATTTAAAGTTATCAACAAACCAATATTCTCAAAGTAATTAGGAGTATTAATATATTAAAAATCTTAAATATAAATGTCTTAACACAAGTTAAAAATTAGAAATGGTACATGGGTATGCTTGTTATGGTATTTCTATAATTGTTCGCAGGAGATAATCCAACGTCCTCGTCAGTTTCTTGTCGATTGCCAGGTCCTCTCAAACGTTGTTAAGTCTCAAAATAGATTCCATCGGTGCCAAAGAGGTATTTATATTTCCAAATGTTGTACATATTGAGTGATTATAATCCCTTAAATTTATATTGAAAATGAGTGTGGTCTGGTGTCAAAATGTTTGTTTAGATCCGTGTTGGTTATTCCCTAAATGATAAACCTGAGAGGGGCGAACTATCTATTCCATATTTGTCTGCTAATTGTCAGGAAGATATCAGGAATAAAGAAATCTTCACGTCCAGAGTTTGTGGTAAACTGGTTTGTAAAGTTTTGTTATATATATTAAAATAATAAAAGAAGGTAACTATAACCACCATATATGTAAAGAATCGAAATAAGGTGTAATAACGAGCACAAATGAATCGCAAGATCAAGATGGACACGAGTAACATTCTACGATAAGATTAAGTGAATGAAATCCACTTGGGTATAGCGTTAAAAAAACAAGTAATAACAAAGATGATACAGTTTTATGAAAGTGTTATCAAATATTATTTTAATATGTGCATCTTTCGATAAAGTAACAAGCGACGATGTGCCTAGACAATCTTAAATGGATTTTATAAAAATATTAGTTTGACTAAAAGATTGTATGGTTTAGTGTTGAACTTGGTGTAAGAATAAAAAATAAGTTGCGTTTTGTGACCTTTGTTTAGGTTTGCAGTGGCTTAAGCGAACGCGACAGCTCCTCAAGGATGTTTTGAAACGACGAAGGCGATAAACTGTTTCACGCTTGTCTATATCATATGGCCGGTCAGACGATATAATAAATAATCGCAAGTAAGAGTAAAATATTAAATTTTGCATATAATTGAATGATATCTTATTATTTATGGCTTGAATTCACTTTTTAAATGAGTATCAACAATAAGCAATTTTTTCTAGATTAAATAATTTAGATGTGATTGAACTTTTAAAGCCTGATAGTAACCTATAGAGATACTTGTAGATTTTTATCCAGCAATGGATATGGTATATGAGAGCGTGTGTGTTGTGGTGGTTATTGTTCACAGGTAAAAAATAGGTGGCGCGTCAGTTAGTTTTGGGTCTCCAGGTTACAACGGATTGTCCTCAAATATAACCGCAACCCAAATCTGAAAGAGGTATTTATGTGTGAAGACTATCTTTGATGTTTATAACAAGTCACAAACAATGAAAATGGAAAACAGAAGTTGGTAAAGACATTTTGTATCAATTGGTTCTAAAAAATTTTTTAGAAAATCTTATTCATCCGTGAGGATTGAAAACTGCAAGAAGCAATATAGAAACATGTTTCTTAATTATGAATAATGAAGATAATTATAAAAATTTTTTAAATAATTTTATCAAGATAATGATTTTAAAGAAGTTAACGTTCATGTTGATATAAGTAAAGAGAAATTAATTTTTCCAAGAATTGTAAATGAACATGAGGAATACCAAATATGTGTGAAGTCTATCTTTGATGTTTATAACAAGTCACAAACAATGAAAATGGAAAACAGAAGTTGGTGAAGACATTTTGTATCAATTGGTTCTAAAAAAAATTTTTGAAAATCTTATTCATCCGTGAGGATTGAAAAATTCAAAAAGCAATGTAGAAACATGTTTCTTAATTATGAATAATGATGATAATTATGAAAATTTTTCAAATAATTTTATCAAGATAATGATTTAAAAGAAGTTAACGATTGTGTTGATATAAGTAAAGAGAAATTAATTTTTCCAAGAATTGTAAATGATCATGAGAAATACCAAATATTCTTTGGAAGACAATAAGGTAAACTATTGATTGTTTTCTTGGTAAATAATTCTAATCAATCATTGATGTAGGAGGTGTTCAGTTTTTGTTCCAAGAGTGTTTTTCAGGAAGAGATCTCTGTTCTTCAATTCTCATGTCAAAGCATTCATTAAGCATCATAAACAAATCCATAACAGATTTTGGAGACAAAAACCTAAGTCATTCATCAAGTGAATAAAATAGTGTTTGAAAAAGATAAAGAAATTTCCTCAAGAAAATACCGGAATGAAACTACTACCTCCGGTACCAGTAAGTCTAAAAATGACTATGTAAAGAAAAAATTGGTTCAATTACTAAAATATATAATAAATGTGACGATGAAAAGTTTTTCTGAAAAAATTAATAAGTTAGGTATGTTGATTAATTAATGAAATTAACTATTTTTAACAAACAAAGTTTTCATAGTGTATGAAATTTGCAGAGAAACTGAAATTAGTAATGTCATCGTAAACTTATTAACTTAAAATAGTGTAAAATTCATTGTTAAAAGTTATATAAAAATTCTCTTCATAAGTGTGAGGGTATAAACTGAGTCGCGTATTTGGTACTTTGTTTAGGTTGTGCAGTGGCTAGTGTAATCACGCTAGTTCCTGAAAGTTGAATCAGAATGATGAAGATGTGCGATGTCTTGCGCTTGACCCAAACGGTTGTCCGGCCGGGCGATATGTTAAAGAACTGCAAGTAAGGAGCGTATGCTAATAACAAACGGAATAAGATTTGAGTGTTTCTTGTCCGACGATAAGTTCCGTGAATTTAAAGTTATCAACAAACCAATATTCTCAAGGTAACTAGGAGTATTAATGTATTAAAAATCTTAAATATAAATGTCTTAACACAAGTTAAAAATTAGAAATGGTACATGGGTATGCTTGTTGTGGTATTTCTATAATTGTTCGCAGGAGATAATCCAACGTCCTCGTCAGTTTCTTGTCGATTGCCAGGTCCTCTCAAACGTTGTTAAGTCTCAAATTAGATTCCATCGATGCCAAAGAGGTATTTATATTTCCAAATGTTGTACATATTGAGTGATTATAATCCCTTAAATTTATATTGAAAATGAGTGTGGTCTGGTGTCAAAATGTTTGTTTAGATCCGTGTTGGTTATTCCCTAAATGATAAACCTGAGAGGGGCGAACTATCTATTCCATATTTGTCTGCTAATTGTCAGGAAGATATCAGGAATAAAGAAATCTTCACGTCCAGAGTTTGTGGTAAACTGGTTTGTAAAGTTTTGTTATATATATTAAAATAATAAAAGAAGGTAACTATAACCACCATATATGTAAAGAATCGAAATAAGGTGTAATAACGAGCACAAATGAATCGCAAGATCAAGATGGACACGAGTAACATTCTACGATAAGATTAAGTGAATGAAATCCACTTGGGTATAGCGTTAAAAAAACAAGTAATAACAAAGATGATACAGTTTTATGAAAGTGTTATCAAATATTATTTTAATATGTGCATCTTTCGATAAAGTAACAAGCGACGATGTGCCTAGACAATCTTAAATGGATTTTATAAAAATATTAGTTTGACTAAAAGATTGTATGGTTTAGTGTTGAACTTGGTGTAAGAATAAAAAATAAGTTGCGTTTTGTGACCTTTGTTTAGGTTATGCAGTGGCTTAAGCGAACGCGACAGCTCCTCAAGGATGTTTTGAAACGACGAAGGCGATAAACTGTTTCACGCTTGTCTATATCATATGGCCGGTCAGACGATATAATAAATAATCGCAAGTAAGAGTAAAATATTAAATTTTGCATATAATTGAATGATATCTTATTATTTATGGCTTGAATTCACTTTTTAAATGAGTATCAACAATAAGCAATTTTTTCTAGATTAAATAATTTAGATGTGATTGAACTTTTAAGGCCTGATAGTAACCTATAGAGATACTTGTAGATTTTTATCCAGCAATGGATATGGTATATGAGAGCGTGTGTGTTGTGGTAGTTATTGTTCACAGGTAAAAAATAGGTGGCGCGTCAGTTAGTTTTGGGTCTCCAGGTTACAACGGATTGTCCTCAAATATAACCGCAACCCAAATCTGAAAGAGGTATTTATGTGTGAAGTCTATCTTTGATGTTTATAACAAGTCACAAACAATGAAAATGGAAAACAGAAGTTGGTAAAGACATTTTGTATCAATTGGTTCTAAAAAATTTTTTAGAAAATCTTATTCATCCGTGAGGATTGAAAACTGCAAGAAGCAATATAGAAACATGTTTCTTAATTATGAATAATGAAGATAATTATAAAAATTTTTTAAATAATTTTATCAAGATAATGATTTTAAAGAAGTTAACGTTCATGTTGATATAAGTAAAGAGAAATTAATTTTTCCAAGAATTGTAAATGAACATGAGGAATACCAAATATGTGTGAAGTCTATCTTTGATGTTTATAACAAGTCACAAACAATGAAAATGGAAAACAGAAGTTGGTGAAGACATTTTGTATCAATTGGTTCTAAAAAAAATTTTTGAAAATCTTATTCATCCGTGAGGATTGAAAAATTCAAAAAGCAATGTAGAAACATGTTTCTTAATTATGAATAATGATGATAATTATGAAAATTTTTCAAATAATTTTATCAAGATAATGATTTAAAAGAAGTTAACGATTGTGTTGATATAAGTAAAGAGAAATTAATTTTTCCAAGAATTGTAAATGATCATGAGAAATACCAAATATTCTTTGGAAGACAATAAGGTAAACTATTGATTGTTTTCTTGGTAAATAATTCTAATCAATCATTGATGTAGGAGGTGTTCAGTTTTTGTTCCAAGAGTGTTTTTCAGGAAGAGATCTCTGTTCTTCAATTCTCATGTCAAAGCATTCATTAAGCATCATAAACAAATCCATAACAGATTTTGGAGACAAAAACCTAAGTCATTCATCAAGTGAATAAAATAGTGTTTGAAAAAGATAAAGAAATTTCCTCAAGAAAATACCGGAATGAAACTACTACCTCCGGTACCAGTAAGTCTAAAAATGACTATGTAAAGAAAAAATTGGTTCAATTACTAAAATATATAATAAATGTGACGATGAAAAGTTTTTCTGAAAAAATTAATAAGTTAGGTATGTTGATTAATTAATGAAATTAACTATTTTTAACAAACAAAGTTTTCATAGTGTATGAAATTTGCAGAGAAACTGAAATTAGTAATGTCATCGTAAACTTATTAACTTAAAATAGTGTAAAATTCATTGTTAAAAGTTATATAAAAATTCTCTTCATAAGTGTGAGGGTATAAACTGAGTCGCGTATTTGGTACTTTGTTTAGGTTGTGCAGTGGCTAGTGTAATCACGCTAGTTCCTGAAAGTTGAATCAGAATGATGAAGATGTGCGATGTCTTGCGCTTGACCCAAACGGTTGTCCGGCCGGGCGATATGTTAAAGAACTGCAAGTAAGGAGCGTATGCTAATAACAAACGGAATAAGATTTGAGTGTTTCTTGTCCGACGATAAGTTCCGTGAATTTAAAGTTATCAACAAACCAATATTCTCAAGGTAACTAGGAGTATTAATGTATTAAAAATCTTAAATATAAATGTCTTAACACAAGTTAAAAATTAGAAATGGTACATGGGTATGCTTGTTGTGGTATTTCTATAATTGTTCGCAGGAGATAATCCAACGTCCTCGTCAGTTTCTTGTCGATTGCCAGGTCCTCTCAAACGTTGTTAAGTCTCAAATTAGATTCCATCGATGCCAAAGAGGTATTTATATTTCCAAATGTTGTACATATTGAGTGATTATAATCCCTTAAATTTATATTGAAAATGAGTGTGGTCTGGTGTCAAAATGTTTGTTTAGATCCGTGTTGGTTATTCCCTAAATGATAAACCTGAGAGGGGCGAACTATCTATTCCATATTTGTCTGCTAATTGTCAGGAAGATATCAGGAATAAAGAAATCTTCACGTCCAGAGTTTGTGGTAAACTGGTTTGTAAAGTTTTGTTATATATATTAAAATAATAAAAGAAGGTAACTATAACCACCATATATGTAAAGAATCGAAATAAGGTGTAATAACGAGCACAAATGAATCGCAAGATCAAGATGGACACGAGTAACATTCTACGATAAGATTAAGTGAATGAAATCCACTTGGGTATAGCGTTAAAAAAACAAGTAATAACAAAGATGATACAGTTTTATGAAAGTGTTATCAAATATTATTTTAATATGTGCATCTTTCGATAAAGTAACAAGCGACGATGTGCCTAGACAATCTTAAATGGATTTTATAAAAATATTAGTTTGACTAAAAGATTGTATGGTTTAGTGTTGAACTTGGTGTAAGAATAAAAAATAAGTTGCGTTTTGTGACCTTTGTTTAGGTTATGCAGTGGCTTAAGCGAACGCGACAGCTCCTCAAGGATGTTTTGAAACGACGAAGGCGATAAACTGTTTCACGCTTGTCTATATCATATGGCCGGTCAGACGATATAATAAATAATCGCAAGTAAGAGTAAAATATTAAATTTTGCATATAATTGAATGATATCTTATTATTTATGGCTTGAATTCACTTTTTAAATGAGTATCAACAATAAGCAATTTTTTCTAGATTAAATAATTTAGATGTGATTGAACTTTTAAGGCCTGATAGTAACCTATAGAGATACTTGTAGATTTTTATCCAGCAATGGATATGGTATATGAGAGCGTGTGTGTTGTGGTAGTTATTGTTCACAGGTAAAAAATAGGTGGCGCGTCAGTTAGTTTTGGGTCTCCAGGTTACAACGGATTGTCCTCAAATATAACCGCAACCCAAATCTGAAAGAGGTATTTATGTGTGAAGTCTATCTTTGATGTTTATAACAAGTCACAAACAATGAAAATGGAAAACAGAAGTTGGTAAAGACATTTTGTATCAATTGGTTCTAAAAAATTTTTTAGAAAATCTTATTCATCCGTGAGGATTGAAAACTGCAAGAAGCAATATAGAAACATGTTTCTTAATTATGAATAATGAAGATAATTATAAAAATTTTTTAAATAATTTTATCAAGATAATGATTTTAAAGAAGTTAACGTTCATGTTGATATAAGTAAAGAGAAATTAATTTTTCCAAGAATTGTAAATGAACATGAGGAATACCAAATATGTGTGAAGTCTATCTTTGATGTTTATAACAAGTCACAAACAATGAAAATGGAAAACAGAAGTTGGTGAAGACATTTTGTATCAATTGGTTCTAAAAAAAATTTTTGAAAATCTTATTCATCCGTGAGGATTGAAAAATTCAAAAAGCAATGTAGAAACATGTTTCTTAATTATGAATAATGATGATAATTATGAAAATTTTTCAAATAATTTTATCAAGATAATGATTTAAAAGAAGTTAACGATTGTGTTGATATAAGTAAAGAGAAATTAATTTTTCCAAGAATTGTAAATGATCATGAGAAATACCAAATATTCTTTGGAAGACAATAAGGTAAACTATTGATTGTTTTCTTGGTAAATAATTCTAATCAATCATTGATGTAGGAGGTGTTCAGTTTTTGTTCCAAGAGTGTTTTTCAGGAAGAGATCTCTGTTCTTCAATTCTCATGTCAAAGCATTCATTAAGCATCATAAACAAATCCATAACAGATTTTGGAGACAAAAACCTAAGTCATTCATCAAGTGAATAAAATAGTGTTTGAAAAAGATAAAGAAATTTCCTCAAGAAAATACCGGAATGAAACTACTACCTCCGGTACCAGTAAGTCTAAAAATGACTATGTAAAGAAAAAATTAGTTCAATTACTAAAATATATAATAAATGTGACGATGAAAAGTTTTTCTGAAAAAATTAATAAGTTAGGTATGTTGATTAATTAATGAAATTAACTATTTTTAACAAACAAAGTTTTCATAGTGTATGAAATTTGCAGAGAAACTGAAATTAGTAATGTCATCGTAAACTTATTAACTTAAAATAGTGTAAAATTCATTGTTAAAAGTTATATAAAAATTCTCTTCATAAGTGTGAGGGTATAAACTGAGTCGCGTATTTGGTACTTTGTTTAGGTTGTGCAGTGGCTAGTGTAATCACGCTAGTTCCTGAAAGTTGAATCAGAATGATGAAGATGTGCGATGTCTTGCGCTTGACCCAAACGGTTGTCCGGCCGGGCGATATGTTAAAGAACTGCAAGTAAGGAGCGTATGCTAATAACAAACGGAATAAGATTTGAGTGTTTCTTGTCCGACGATAAGTTCCGTGAATTTAAAGTTATCAACAAACCAATATTCTCAAGGTAACTAGGAGTATTAATGTATTAAAAATCTTAAATATAAATGTCTTAACACAAGTTAAAAATTAGAAATGGTACATGGGTATGCTTGTTGTGGTATTTCTATAATTGTTCGCAGGAGATAATCCAACGTCCTCGTCAGTTTCTTGTCGATTGCCAGGTCCTCTCAAACGTTGTTAAGTCTCAAATTAGATTCCATCGATGCCAAAGAGGTATTTATATTTCCAAATGTTGTACATATTGAGTGATTATAATCCCTTAAATTTATATTGAAAATGAGTGTGGTCTGGTGTCAAAATGTTTGTTTAGATCCGTGTTGGTTATTCCCTAAATGATAAACCTGAGAGGGGCGAACTATCTATTCCATATTTGTCTGCTAATTGTCAGGAAGATATCAGGAATAAAGAAATCTTCACGTCCAGAGTTTGTGGTAAACTGGTTTGTAAAGTTTTGTTATATATATTAAAATAATAAAAGAAGGTAACTATAACCACCATATATGTAAAGAATCGAAATAAGGTGTAATAACGAGCACAAATGAATCGCAAGATCAAGATGGACACGAGTAACATTCTACGATAAGATTAAGTGAATGAAATCCACTTGGGTATAGCGTTAAAAAAACAAGTAATAACAAAGATGATACAGTTTTATGAAAGTGTTATCAAATATTATTTTAATATGTGCATCTTTCGATAAAGTAACAAGCGACGATGTGCCTAGACAATCTTAAATGGATTTTATAAAAATATTAGTTTGACTAAAAGATTGTATGGTTTAGTGTTGAACTTGGTGTAAGAATAAAAAATAAGTTGCGTTTTGTGACCTTTGTTTAGGTTATGCAGTGGCTTAAGCGAACGCGACAGCTCCTCAAGGATGTTTTGAAACGACGAAGGCGATAAACTGTTTCACGCTTGTCTATATCATATGGCCGGTCAGACGATATAATAAATAATCGCAAGTAAGAGTAAAATATTAAATTTTGCATATAATTGAATGATATCTTATTATTTATGGCTTGAATTCACTTTTTAAATGAGTATCAACAATAAGCAATTTTTTCTAGATTAAATAATTTAGATGTGATTGAACTTTTAAGGCCTGATAGTAACCTATAGAGATACTTGTAGATTTTTATCCAGCAATGGATATGGTATATGAGAGCGTGTGTGTTGTGGTAGTTATTGTTCACAGGTAAAAAATAGGTGGCGCGTCAGTTAGTTTTGGGTCTCCAGGTTACAACGGATTGTCCTCAAATATAACCGCAACCCAAATCTGAAAGAGGTATTTATGTGTGAAGTCTATCTTTGATGTTTATAACAAGTCACAAACAATGAAAATGGAAAACAGAAGTTGGTAAAGACATTTTGTATCAATTGGTTCTAAAAAATTTTTTAGAAAATCTTATTCATCCGTGAGGATTGAAAACTGCAAGAAGCAATATAGAAACATGTTTCTTAATTATGAATAATGAAGATAATTATGAAAATTTTTTAAATAATTTTATCAAGATAATGATTTTAAAGAAGTTAACGTTCATGTTGATATAAGTAAAGAGAAATTAATTTTTCCAAGAATTGTAAATGAACATGAGAAATACCAAATATGTGTGAAGTCTATCTTTGATGTTTATAACAAGTCACAAACAATGAAAATGGAAAACAGAAGTTGGTGAAGACATTTTGTATCAATTGGTTCTAAAAAAAATTTTTGAAAATCTTATTCATCCGTGAGGATTGAAAAATTCAAAAAGCAATGTAGAAACATGTTTCTAATTATGAATAATGATGATAATTATGAAAATTTTTCAAATAATTTTATCAAGATAATGATTTAAAAGAAGTTAACGATCATGTTGATATAAGTAAAGAGAAATTAATTTTTCCAAGAATTGTAAATGAACATGAGAAATACCAAATATTCTTTGGAAGACAATAAGGTAAACTATTGATTGTTTTCTTGGTAAATAATTCTAATCAATCATTGATGTAGGAGGTGTTTAGTTTTTGTTCCAAGAGTGTTTTTCAGGAAGAGATCCCTGTTCTTCAATTCTCATGTCAAAGCATTCATTAAGCATCATAAACAATTCCATAACAGATTTGGGAGACAAAAACCTAAGTCATCCATCAAGTGAATAAAATAGTGTTTGAAAAAGATAAAGAAATTTCCTCAAGAAAATACCTGAGTGAAACTACTACCTCCGGTACCAGTAAGTCTAAAAATGACTATGTAAAGAAAAAATTTGTTCAATTACTAAAATATATAATAAATGTGACGATGAAAAGTTTTTCTGAAAAAATTAATAAGTTAGGTATGTTGATTAATTAATGAAATTAACTATTTTTAACAAACAAAGTTTTCATAGTGTATGAAATTTGCAGAGAAACTGAAATTAGTAATGTCATCGTAAACTTATTAACTTAAAATAGTGTAAAATTCATTGTTAAAAGTTATGTGAAAATTCTATTCATAAGTGTGAGGGTATAAACTGAGTCGCGTATTTGGTACTTTGTTTAGGTTGTGCAGTGGCTAGTGTAATCGCGCTAGTTCCTGAAAGTTGAATCAGAATGATGAAGATGTGCGATGTCTTGCGCTTGACCCAAACGGTTGTCCGGCCGGGCGATATGTTAAAGAACTGCAAGTAAGGAGCGTATGCTAATAACAAACGGAATAAGATTTGAGTGTTTCTTGTCCGACGATGAGTTCCGTGAATTTAAAGTTATCAACAAACCAATATTCTCAAGGTTACTAGGAGTATTAATGTATTAAAAATCTTAAATATAAATGTCTTAACACAAGTTAAAAATTAGAAATGGTACATGGGTATGCTTGTTGTAGTATTTCTATAATTGTTCGCAGGTATTAATCCAACGTCCTCGTCAGTTTCTTGTCGATTGCCAGGTCCTCTCAAACGTTGTTCAGTCTCAAAATAGATTCCATCGATGCCAAAGAGGTATTTATATTTCCAAATGTTGTACATATTGAGCGATTATAATCCCTTAAATTTATATTGAAAATGAGTGTGGTCTGGTGTCAAAATGTTTGTTTAGATCCGTGTTGGTTATTCCCTAAATGATAAACCTGAGAGGGGCGAACTATCTATTCTATATTTGTCTGCTAATTGTCAGGAAGATATCAGGAATAAAGAAATCTTCACGTCCAGAGTTTGTGGTAAACTGGTTTGTAAAGATTTGTTATATATATTAAAATAATAAATACAAGAAGGTAACTATAACCACCATATATGTAAAGAATCGAAATAAGGTGTAATAACGAGCACAAATGAATCGCAAGATCAAGATGGATACGAGTAACATTCTAAGATAAGATTAAGTGAATGAAATCCACTTGGGTATAGCGTTAAAAAACAAGTAATAACAAAGATGATACAGTTTTATGAAAGTGTTATCAAATATAATTTTAATATGTGCATCTTTTGATAAAGTAACAAGCGATGATGTGCCTAGACAATTTTAAATGGATTTTATAAAAATATTAGTTTGACTAAAAGATTGTATGGTTTAGTGTTGAACTTGGTGTAAGAATAAAAAATAAGTTGCGTTTTGTGACCTTTGTTTAGGTTATGCAGTGGCTTGAGCGAACGCGACAGCTCCTCAAGGATGTTTTAAAACGACGAAGGCGATAAACTGTTTCACGCTTGTCTATATCATATGGCCGGTCAGACGATATAATAAATAATCGCAAGTAAGAGTAAAATATTAAATTTTGCATATAATTGAATGATATCTTATTATTTATGGCTTGAATTCACTTTTTAAATGAGTATCAACAATAAGTAATTTTCCAGATTAAATAACTTAGATGTGTTTGAACTTTTAAAGCCTGATAGTAACCTATAGAGATACTTGGTAGATTTTTATCCAGCAATGGATATGGTATATGAGAGCGTGTGTGTTGTGGTAGTTATTGTTCACAGGTAAAAAATAGGTGGCGCGTCAGTTAGTTTTGGGTCTCCAGGTTACAACAGATTGTCCTCATTTATAACCGCAACCCAAATCTGAAAGAGGTATTTATGTGTGAAGACTATCTTTGATGTTTATATGAGTCACAAACAATGAAAATGGAAAGCAGAAGTTGGTGAAGACATTTTGTATCAATTGGTTCTAATAAATTTTTTAGAAAATCTTATTCATCCGTGAGGATTGAAAACTGCAAGAAGCAATATAGAAACATGTTTCTTAATTATGAATAATGTAGATAATTATGAAAATTTTTAAATAATTTTAACAAGATAATGATTTTAAAGAAGTTAACGTTCATGTTGATATAAGTAAAGAGAAATTAATTTTTCCAAGAATTGTAAATGAACATGAGAAATACCAAATATGTGTGAAGTCTATCTTTGATGTTTATAACAAGTCACAAACAATGAAAATGGAAAACAGAAGTTAGTGAAGACATTTTGTATCAATTGGTTCTAAAAAAAATTTTTGAAAATCTTATTCATCCGTGAGGATTGAAAAATTCAAAAAGCAATGTAGAATTATGTTTCTTAATTATGAATAATGATGATAATTATGAAAATTTTTTAAATAATTTTATCAAGATAATGATTTAAAAGAAGTTAACGATCATGTTGATATAAGTAAAGAGAAATTAATTTTTCCAAGAATTGTAAATGAACATGAGAAATACCAAATATTCTTTGGAAGACAATAAGGTAAACTATTGATTGTTTTCTTGGTAAATAATTCTAATCAATCATTGATGTAGGAGGTGTTTAGTTTTTGTTCCAAGAGTGTTTTTCAGGAAGAGATCCCTGTTCTTCAATTCTCATGTCAAAGCATTCATTAAGCATCATAAACAAGTCCATAACAGATTTGGGAGACAAAAACCTAAGTCATCCATCAAGTGAATAAAATAGTGTTTGAAAAAGATAAAGAAATTTCCTCAAGAAAATACCTGAATGAAACTACTACCTCCGGTACCAGTAAGTCTAAAAATGACTATGTAAAGAAAAAATTGGTTCAATTACTAAAATATATAATAAATGTGACTATGAAAAGTTTTTCTGAAAAAATTAATAAGTTAGGTATGTTGATTAATTAATGAAATTAACTATTTTTAACAAAGTTTTCATAGTGTATGAAATTTGCAGAGAAACTGAAATTAGTAATGTCATCGTAAACTTATTAACTTAAAATAGTGTAAAATTCATTGTTAAAAGTTATGTAAAAATTCTATTCATAAGTGTGAGGGTATAAACTGAGTCGCGTATTTGGTACTTTGTTTAGGTTGTGCAGTGGCTAGTGTAATCACGCTAGTTCCTGAAAGTTGAATCAGAATGATGAAGATGTGCGATGTCTTGCGCTTGACCCAAACGGTTTTCCGGCCGGGCGATATGTTAAAGAACTGCAAGTAAGGAGCGTATGCTAATAACAAACGGAATAAGATTTGAGTGTTTCTTGTCCGACGATAAGTTCCGTGAATTTAAAGTTATCAACAAACCAATATTCTCAAAGTAATTAGGAGTATTAATATATTAAAAATCTTAAATATAAATGTCTTAACACAAGTTAAAAATTAGAAATGGTACATGGGTATGCTTGTTATGGTATTTCTATAATTGTTCGCAGGAGATAATCCAACGTCCTCGTCAGTTTCTTGTCGATTGCCAGGTCCTCTCAAACGTTGTTAAGTCTCAAAATAGATTCCATCGGTGCCAAAGAGGTATTTATATTTCCAAATGTTGTACATATTGAGTGATTATAATCCCTTAAATTTATATTGAAAATGAGTGTGGTCTGGTGTCAAAATGTTTGTTTAGATCCGTGTTGGTTATTCCCTAAATGATAAACCTGAGAGGGGCGAACTATCTATTCCATATTTGTCTGCTAATTGTCAGGAAGATATCAGGAATAAAGAAATCTTCACGTCCAGAGTTTGTGGTAAACTGGTTTGTAAAGTTTTGTTATATATATTAAAATAATAAAAGAAGGTAACTATAACCACCATATATGTAAAGAATCGAAATAAGGTGTAATAACGAGCACAAATGAATCGCAAGATCAAGATGGACACGAGTAACATTCTACGATAAGATTAAGTGAATGAAATCCACTTGGGTATAGCGTTAAAAAAACAAGTAATAACAAAGATGATACAGTTTTATGAAAGTGTTATCAAATATTATTTTAATATGTGCATCTTTCGATAAAGTAACAAGCGACGATGTGCCTAGACAATCTTAAATGGATTTTATAAAAATATTAGTTTGACTAAAAGATTGTATGGTTTAGTGTTGAACTTGGTGTAAGAATAAAAAATAAGTTGCGTTTTGTGACCTTTGTTTAGGTTTGCAGTGGCTTAAGCGAACGCGACAGCTCCTCAAGGATGTTTTGAAACGACGAAGGCGATAAACTGTTTCACGCTTGTCTATATCATATGGCCGGTCAGACGATATAATAAATAATCGCAAGTAAGAGTAAAATATTAAATTTTGCATATAATTGAATGATATCTTATTATTTATGGCTTGAATTCACTTTTTAAATGAGTATCAACAATAAGCAATTTTTTCTAGATTAAATAATTTAGATGTGATTGAACTTTTAAAGCCTGATAGTAACCTATAGAGATACTTGTAGATTTTTATCCAGCAATGGATATGGTATATGAGAGCGTGTGTGTTGTGGTGGTTATTGTTCACAGGTAAAAAATAGGTGGCGCGTCAGTTAGTTTTGGGTCTCCAGGTTACAACGGATTGTCCTCAAATATAACCGCAACCCAAATCTGAAAGAGGTATTTATGTGTGAAGACTATCTTTGATGTTTATAACAAGTCACAAACAATGAAAATGGAAAACAGAAGTTGGTAAAGACATTTTGTATCAATTGGTTCTAAAAAATTTTTTAGAAAATCTTATTCATCCGTGAGGATTGAAAACTGCAAGAAGCAATATAGAAACATGTTTCTTAATTATGAATAATGAAGATAATTATAAAAATTTTTTAAATAATTTTATCAAGATAATGATTTTAAAGAAGTTAACGTTCATGTTGATATAAGTAAAGAGAAATTAATTTTTCCAAGAATTGTAAATGAACATGAGGAATACCAAATATGTGTGAAGTCTATCTTTGATGTTTATAACAAGTCACAAACAATGAAAATGGAAAACAGAAGTTGGTGAAGACATTTTGTATCAATTGGTTCTAAAAAAAATTTTTGAAAATCTTATTCATCCGTGAGGATTGAAAAATTCAAAAAGCAATGTAGAAACATGTTTCTTAATTATGAATAATGATGATAATTATGAAAATTTTTCAAATAATTTTATCAAGATAATGATTTAAAAGAAGTTAACGATTGTGTTGATATAAGTAAAGAGAAATTAATTTTTCCAAGAATTGTAAATGATCATGAGAAATACCAAATATTCTTTGGAAGACAATAAGGTAAACTATTGATTGTTTTCTTGGTAAATAATTCTAATCAATCATTGATGTAGGAGGTGTTCAGTTTTTGTTCCAAGAGTGTTTTTCAGGAAGAGATCTCTGTTCTTCAATTCTCATGTCAAAGCATTCATTAAGCATCATAAACAAATCCATAACAGATTTTGGAGACAAAAACCTAAGTCATTCATCAAGTGAATAAAATAGTGTTTGAAAAAGATAAAGAAATTTCCTCAAGAAAATACCGGAATGAAACTACTACCTCCGGTACCAGTAAGTCTAAAAATGACTATGTAAAGAAAAAATTGGTTCAATTACTAAAATATATAATAAATGTGACGATGAAAAGTTTTTCTGAAAAAATTAATAAGTTAGGTATGTTGATTAATTAATGAAATTAACTATTTTTAACAAACAAAGTTTTCATAGTGTATGAAATTTGCAGAGAAACTGAAATTAGTAATGTCATCGTAAACTTATTAACTTAAAATAGTGTAAAATTCATTGTTAAAAGTTATATAAAAATTCTCTTCATAAGTGTGAGGGTATAAACTGAGTCGCGTATTTGGTACTTTGTTTAGGTTGTGCAGTGGCTAGTGTAATCACGCTAGTTCCTGAAAGTTGAATCAGAATGATGAAGATGTGCGATGTCTTGCGCTTGACCCAAACGGTTGTCCGGCCGGGCGATATGTTAAAGAACTGCAAGTAAGGAGCGTATGCTAATAACAAACGGAATAAGATTTGAGTGTTTCTTGTCCGACGATAAGTTCCGTGAATTTAAAGTTATCAACAAACCAATATTCTCAAGGTAACTAGGAGTATTAATGTATTAAAAATCTTAAATATAAATGTCTTAACACAAGTTAAAAATTAGAAATGGTACATGGGTATGCTTGTTGTGGTATTTCTATAATTGTTCGCAGGAGATAATCCAACGTCCTCGTCAGTTTCTTGTCGATTGCCAGGTCCTCTCAAACGTTGTTAAGTCTCAAATTAGATTCCATCGATGCCAAAGAGGTATTTATATTTCCAAATGTTGTACATATTGAGTGATTATAATCCCTTAAATTTATATTGAAAATGAGTGTGGTCTGGTGTCAAAATGTTTGTTTAGATCCGTGTTGGTTATTCCCTAAATGATAAACCTGAGAGGGGCGAACTATCTATTCCATATTTGTCTGCTAATTGTCAGGAAGATATCAGGAATAAAGAAATCTTCACGTCCAGAGTTTGTGGTAAACTGGTTTGTAAAGTTTTGTTATATATATTAAAATAATAAAAGAAGGTAACTATAACCACCATATATGTAAAGAATCGAAATAAGGTGTAATAACGAGCACAAATGAATCGCAAGATCAAGATGGACACGAGTAACATTCTACGATAAGATTAAGTGAATGAAATCCACTTGGGTATAGCGTTAAAAAAACAAGTAATAACAAAGATGATACAGTTTTATGAAAGTGTTATCAAATATTATTTTAATATGTGCATCTTTCGATAAAGTAACAAGCGACGATGTGCCTAGACAATCTTAAATGGATTTTATAAAAATATTAGTTTGACTAAAAGATTGTATGGTTTAGTGTTGAACTTGGTGTAAGAATAAAAAATAAGTTGCGTTTTGTGACCTTTGTTTAGGTTATGCAGTGGCTTAAGCGAACGCGACAGCTCCTCAAGGATGTTTTGAAACGACGAAGGCGATAAACTGTTTCACGCTTGTCTATATCATATGGCCGGTCAGACGATATAATAAATAATCGCAAGTAAGAGTAAAATATTAAATTTTGCATATAATTGAATGATATCTTATTATTTATGGCTTGAATTCACTTTTTAAATGAGTATCAACAATAAGCAATTTTTTCTAGATTAAATAATTTAGATGTGATTGAACTTTTAAGGCCTGATAGTAACCTATAGAGATACTTGTAGATTTTTATCCAGCAATGGATATGGTATATGAGAGCGTGTGTGTTGTGGTAGTTATTGTTCACAGGTAAAAAATAGGTGGCGCGTCAGTTAGTTTTGGGTCTCCAGGTTACAACGGATTGTCCTCAAATATAACCGCAACCCAAATCTGAAAGAGGTATTTATGTGTGAAGTCTATCTTTGATGTTTATAACAAGTCACAAACAATGAAAATGGAAAACAGAAGTTGGTAAAGACATTTTGTATCAATTGGTTCTAAAAAATTTTTTAGAAAATCTTATTCATCCGTGAGGATTGAAAACTGCAAGAAGCAATATAGAAACATGTTTCTTAATTATGAATAATGAAGATAATTATGAAAATTTTTTAAATAATTTTATCAAGATAATGATTTTAAAGAAGTAAACGTTCATGTTGATATAAGTAAAGAGAAATTAATTTTTCCAAGAATTGTAAATGAACATGAGAAATACCAAATATGTGTGAAGTCTATCTTTGATGTTTATAACAAGTCACAAACAATGAAAATGGAAAACAGAAGTTGGTGAAGACATTTTGTATCAATTGGTTCTAAAAAAAATTTTTGAAAATCTTATTCATCCGTGAGGATTGAAAAATTCAAAAAGCAATGTAGAAACATGTTTCTAATTATGAATAATGATGATAATTATGAAAATTTTTCAAATAATTTTATCAAGATAATGATTTAAAAGAAGTTAACGATCATGTTGATATAAGTAAAGAGAAATTAATTTTTCCAAGAATTGTAAATGAACATGAGAAATACCAAATATTCTTTGGAAGACAATAAGGTAAACTATTGATTGTTTTCTTGGTAAATAATTCTAATCAATCATTGATGTAGGAGGTGTTTAGTTTTTGTTCCAAGAGTGTTTTTCAGGAAGAGATCCCTGTTCTTCAATTCTCATGTCAAAGCATTCATTAAGCATCATAAACAATTCCATAACAGATTTGGGAGACAAAAACCTAAGTCATCCATCAAGTGAATAAAATAGTGTTTGAAAAAGATAAAGAAATTTCCTCAAGAAAATACCTGAGTGAAACTACTACCTCCGGTACCAGTAAGTCTAAAAATGACTATGTAAAGAAAAAATTTGTTCAATTACTAAAATATATAATAAATGTGACGATGAAAAGTTTTTCTGAAAAAATTAATAAGTTAGGTATGTTGATTAATTAATGAAATTAACTATTTTTAACAAACAAAGTTTTCATAGTGTATGAAATTTGCAGAGAAACTGAAATTAGTAATGTCATCGTAAACTTATTAACTTAAAATAGTGTAAAATTCATTGTTAAAAGTTATGTGAAAATTCTATTCATAAGTGTGAGGGTATAAACTGAGTCGCGTATTTGGTACTTTGTTTAGGTTGTGCAGTGGCTAGTGTAATCGCGCTAGTTCCTGAAAGTTGAATCAGAATGATGAAGATGTGCGATGTCTTGCGCTTGACCCAAACGGTTGTCCGGCCGGGCGATATGTTAAAGAACTGCAAGTAAGGAGCGTATGCTAATAACAAACGGAATAAGATTTGAGTGTTTCTTGTCCGACGATGAGTTCCGTGAATTTAAAGTTATCAACAAACCAATATTCTCAAGGTTACTAGGAGTATTAATGTATTAAAAATCTTAAATATAAATGTCTTAACACAAGTTAAAAATTAGAAATGGTACATGGGTATGCTTGTTGTAGTATTTCTATAATTGTTCGCAGGTATTAATCCAACGTCCTCGTCAGTTTCTTGTCGATTGCCAGGTCCTCTCAAACGTTGTTCAGTCTCAAAATAGATTCCATCGATGCCAAAGAGGTATTTATATTTCCAAATGTTGTACATATTGAGCGATTATAATCCCTTAAATTTATATTGAAAATGAGTGTGGTCTGGTGTCAAAATGTTTGTTTAGATCCGTGTTGGTTATTCCCTAAATGATAAACCTGAGAGGGGCGAACTATCTATTCTATATTTGTCTGCTAATTGTCAGGAAGATATCAGGAATAAAGAAATCTTCACGTCCAGAGTTTGTGGTAAACTGGTTTGTAAAGATTTGTTATATATATTAAAATAATAAATACAAGAAGGTAACTATAACCACCATATATGTAAAGAATCGAAATAAGGTGTAATAACGAGCACAAATGAATCGCAAGATCAAGATGGATACGAGTAACATTCTAAGATAAGATTAAGTGAATGAAATCCACTTGGGTATAGCGTTAAAAAACAAGTAATAACAAAGATGATACAGTTTTATGAAAGTGTTATCAAATATAATTTTAATATGTGCATCTTTTGATAAAGTAACAAGCGATGATGTGCCTAGACAATTTTAAATGGATTTTATAAAAATATTAGTTTGACTAAAAGATTGTATGGTTTAGTGTTGAACTTGGTGTAAGAATAAAAAATAAGTTGCGTTTTGTGACCTTTGTTTAGGTTATGCAGTGGCTTGAGCGAACGCGACAGCTCCTCAAGGATGTTTTAAAACGACGAAGGCGATAAACTGTTTCACGCTTGTCTATATCATATGGCCGGTCAGACGATATAATAAATAATCGCAAGTAAGAGTAAAATATTAAATTTTGCATATAATTGAATGATATCTTATTATTTATGGCTTGAATTCACTTTTTAAATGAGTATCAACAATAAGTAATTTTCCAGATTAAATAACTTAGATGTGTTTGAACTTTTAAAGCCTGATAGTAACCTATAGAGATACTTGGTAGATTTTTATCCAGCAATGGATATGGTATATGAGAGCGTGTGTGTTGTGGTAGTTATTGTTCACAGGTAAAAAATAGGTGGCGCGTCAGTTAGTTTTGGGTCTCCAGGTTACAACAGATTGTCCTCATTTATAACCGCAACCCAAATCTGAAAGAGGTATTTATGTGTGAAGACTATCTTTGATGTTTATATGAGTCACAAACAATGAAAATGGAAAGCAGAAGTTGGTGAAGACATTTTGTATCAATTGGTTCTAATAAATTTTTTAGAAAATCTTATTCATCCGTGAGGATTGAAAACTGCAAGAAGCAATATAGAAACATGTTTCTTAATTATGAATAATGTAGATAATTATGAAAATTTTTAAATAATTTTAACAAGATAATGATTTTAAAGAAGTTAACGTTCATGTTGATATAAGTAAAGAGAAATTAATTTTTCCAAGAATTGTAAATGAACATGAGAAATACCAAATATGTGTGAAGTCTATCTTTGATGTTTATAACAAGTCACAAACAATGAAAATGGAAAACAGAAGTTGGTGAAGACATTTTGTATCAATTGGTTCTAAAAAAAATTTTGAAAACCTTATTCATCCGTGAGGATTGAAAAATTCAAAAAGCAATGTAGAAACATGTTTCTTAATTATGAATAATGATGATAATTATGAAAATTTTTCAAATAATTTTATCAAGATAATGATTTAAAAGAAGTTAACGATCATGTTGATATAAGTAAAGAGAAATTAATTTTTCCAAGAATTGTAAATGAACATGAGAAATACCAAATATTCTTTGGAAGACAATAAGGTAAACTATTGATTGTTTTCTTGGTAAATAATTCTAATCAATCATTGATGTAGGAGGTGTTTAGTTTTTGTTCCAAGAGTGTTTTTCAGGAAGAGATCCCTGTTCTTCAATTCTCATGTCAAAGCATTCATTAAGCATCATAAACAAATCCATAACAGATTTGGGAGACAAAAACCTAAGTCATCCATCAAGTGAATAAAATAGTGTTTGAAAAAGATAAAGAAATTTCCTCAAGAAAATACCTGAATGAAACTACTACCTCCGGTACCAGTAAGTCTAAAAATGACTATGTAAAGAAAAAATTTGTTCAATTACTAAAATATATAATAAATGTGACGTGAAAAGTTTTTCTGAAAAAATTAATAAGTTAGGTATGTTTATTAATTAATGAAATTAACTATTTTTAACAAACAAAGTTTTCATAGTGTATGAAATTTGCAGAGAAACTGAAATTAGTAATGTCATCGTAAACTTATTAACTTAAAATAGTGTAAAATTCATTGTTAAAAGTTATGTAAAAATTCTATTCATAAGTGTGAGGGTATAAACTGAGTCGCGTATTTGGTACTTTGTTTAGGTTGTGCAGTGGCTAGTGTAATCGCGCTAGTTCCTGAAAGTTGAATCAGAATGATGAAGATGTGCGATGTCTTGCGCTTGACCCAAACGGTTGTCCGGCCGGGCGATATGTTAAAGAACTGCAAGTAAGGAGCGTATGCTAATAACAAACGGAATAAGATTTGAGTGTTTCTTGTCCGACGATAAGTTCCGTGAATTTAAAGTTATCAACAAACCAATATTCTCAAGGTAACTTGGAGTATTAATGTATTGAAAATCTTAAATATAAATGTCTTAACACAATTTAAAAATTAGAAATGGTACATGGGTATGCTTGTTGTGGTATTTCTATAATTGTTCGCAGGAGATAATCCAACGTCCTCGTCAGTTTCTTGTCGATTGCCAGGTCCTCTCAAACGTTGTTAAGTCTCAAAATAGATTCCATCGATGCCAAAGAGGTATTTATATTTCCAAATGTTGTACATATTGAGTGATTATAATCCCTTAAATTTATATTGAAAATGAGTGTGGTCTGGTGTCAAAATGTTTGTTTAGATCCGTGTTGGTTATTCCCTAAATGATAAACCTGAGAGGGGCGAACTATCTATTCCATATTTGTCTGCTAATTGTCAGGAAGATATCAGGAATAAAGAAATCTTCACGTCCAGAGTTTGTGGTAAACTGGTTTGTAAAGTTTTGTTATATATATTAAAATAATAAAAGAAGGTAACTATAACCACCATATATGTAAAGAATCGAAATAAGGTGTAATAACGAGCACAAATGAATCGCAAGATCAAGATGGACACGAGTAACATTTTACGATAAGATTAAGTGAATGAAATCCACTTGGGTATAGCGTTAAAAAAACAAGTAATAACAAAGATGATACATTTTTATGAAAGTGTTATCAAATATTATTTTAATATGTGCATCTTTCGATAAAGTAACAAGCGACGATGTGCCTAGACAATCTTAAATGGATTTTATAAAAATATTAGTTTGATTAAAAGATTGTATGGTTTAGTGTTGAACTTGGTGTAAGAATAAAAAATAAGTTGCGTTTTGTGACCTTTGTTTAGGTTATGCAGTGGCTTGAGCGAACGCGACAGCTCCTCAAGGATGTTTTGAAACGACGAAGGCGATAAACTGTTTCACGCTTGTCTATATCATATGGCCGGTCAGACGATATAATAAATAATCGCAAGTAAGAGTAAAATATTAAATTTTGCATATAATTGAATGATATCTTATTATTTATGGCTTGAATTCACTTTTTAAATGAGAATCAACAATAAGCAATTTTTTCTAGATTAAATAACTTAGATGTGATTGAACTTTTAAAGCCTGATAGTAACCTATAGAGATACTTGTAGATTTTTATCCAGCAATGGATATGGTATATGAGAGCGTGTGTGTTGTGGTGGTTATTGTTCACAGGTAAAAAATAGGTGGCGCGTCAGTTAGTTTTGGGTCTTCAGGTTACAACGGATTGTCCTCAAATATAACCGCAACCCAAATCTGAAAGAGGTATTTATGTGTGAAGACTATCTTTGATGTTTATAACAAGTCACAAACAATGAAAATGGAAAACAGAAGTTGGTAAAGACATTTTGTATCAATTGGTTCTAAAAAATTTTTTAGAAAATCTTATTCATCCGTGAGGATTGAAAACTGCAAGAAGCAATATAGAAACATGTTTCTTAATTATGAATAATGAAGATAATTATGAAAATTTTTTAAATAATTTTATCAAGATAATGATTTTAAAGAAGTTAACGTTCATGTTGATATAAGTAAAGAGAAATTAATTTTTCCAAGAATTGTAAATGAACATGAGAAATACCAAATATGTGTGAAGTCTATCTTTGATGTTTATAACAAGTCACAAACAATGAAAATGGAAAACAGAAGTTGGTGAAGACATTTTGTATCAATTGGTTCTAAAAAAAATTTTTGAAAATCTTATTCATCCGTGAGGATTGAAAAATTCAAAAAGCAATGTAGAAACATGTTTCTAATTATGATGATAATTATGAAAATTTTTCAAATAATTTTATCAAGATAATGATTTAAAAGAAGTTAACGATTGTGTTGATATAAGTAAAGAGAAATTAATTTTTCCAAGAATTGTAAATGATCATGAGAAATACCAAATATTCTTTGGAAGACAATAAGGTAAACTATTGATTGTTTTCTTGGTAAATAATTCTAATCAATCATTGATGTAGGAGGTGTTTAGTTTTTGTTCCAAGAGTGTTTTTCAGGAAGAGATCCCTGTTCTTCAATTCTCATGTCAAAGCATTCATTAAGCATCATAAACAAATCCATAACAGATTTTGGAGACAAAAACCTAAGTCATTCATCAAGTGAATAAAATAGTGTTTGAAAAAGATAAAGAAATTTCCTCAAGAAAATACCGGAATGAAACTACTACCTCCGGTACCAGTAAGTCTAAAAATGACTATGTAAAGAAAAAATTGGTTCAATTACTAAAATATATAATAAATGTGACGATGAAAAGTTTTTCTGAAAAAATTAATAAGTTAGGTATGTTGATTAATTAATGAAATTAACTATTTTTAACAAACAAAGTTTTCATAGTGTATGAAATTTGCAGAGAAACTGAAATTAGTAATGTCATCGTAAACTTATTAACTTAAAATAGTGTAAAATTCATTGTTAAAAGTTATGTGAAAATTCTATTCATAAGTGTGAGGGTATAAACTGAGTCGCGTATTTGGTACTTTGTTTAGGTTGTGCAGTGGCTAGTGTAATCGCGCTAGTTCCTGAAAGTTGAATCAGAATTATGAAGATGTGCGATGTCTTGCGCTTGACCCAAACGGTTGTCCGGCCGGGCGATATGTTAAAGAACTGCAAGTAAGGAGCGTATGCTAATAACAAACGGAATAAGATTTGAGTGTTTCTTGTCCGACGATGAGTTCCGTGAATTTAAAGTTATCAACAAACCAATATTCTCAAGGTAACTAGGAGTATTAATGTATTAAAAATCTTAAATATAAATGTCTTAACACAAGTTAAAAATTAGAAATGGTACATGGGTATGCTTGTTGTGGTATTTCTATAATTGTTCGCAGGTATTAATCCAACGTCCTCGTCAGTTTCTTGTCGATTGCCAGGTCCTCTCAAACGTTCAGTCTCAAAATAGATTCCATCGATGCCAAAGAGGTATTTATATTTCCAAATGTTGTACATATTGAGCGATTATAATCCCTTAAATTTATATTGAAAATGAGTGTGGTCTGGTGTCAAAATGTTTGTTTAGATCCGTGTTGGTTATTCCCTAAATGATAAACCTGAGAGGGGCGAACTATCTATTCTATATTTGTCTGCTAATTGTCAGGAAGATATCAGGATTAAAGAAATCTTCACGTCCAGAGTTTGTGGTAAACTGGTTTGTAAAGATTTGTTATATATATTAAAATAATAAATACAAGAAGGTAACTATAACCACCATATATGTAAAGAATCGAAATAAGGTGTAATAACGAGCACAAATGAATCGCAAGATCAAGATGGACACGAGTAACATTCTACGATAAGATTAAGTGAATGAAATCCACTTGGGTATAGCGTTAAAAAACAAGTAATAACAAAGATGATACAGTTTTATGAAAGTGTTATCAAATATAATTTTAATATGTGCATCTTTCGATAAAGTAACAAGCGATGATGTGCCTAGACAATTTTAAATGGATCTTATAAAAATATTAGTTTGACTAAAAGATTGTATGGTTTAGTGTTGAACTTGGTGTAAGAATAAAAAATAAGTTGCGTTTTGTGACCTTTGTTTAGGTTATGCAGTGGCTTGAGCGAACGCGACAGCTCCTCAAGGATGTTTTAAAACGACGAAGGCGATAAACTGTTTCACGCTTGTCTATATCATATGGCCGGTCAGACGATATAATAAATAATCGCAAGTAAGAGTAAAATATTAAATTTTGCATATAATTGAATGATATCTTATTATTTATGGCTTGATTTCACTTTTTAAATGAGTATCAACAATAAGTAATTTTTCTAGATTAAATAACTTAGATGTGTTTGAACTTTTAAAGCCTGATAGCAACCTATAGAGATACTTGGTAGATTTTTATCCAGCAATGGATATGGTATATGAGAGCGTGTGTGTTGTGGTAGTTATTGTTCACAGGTAAAAATTAGGTGGCGCGTCAGTTAGTTTTGGGTCTCCAGGTTACAACAGATTGTCCTCATTTATAACCGCTACCCAAATCTGAAAGAGGTATTTATGTGTGAAGACTATCTTTGATGTTTATATGAGTCACAAACAATGAAAATGGAAAGCAGAAGTTGGTGAAGACATTTTGTATCAATTGGTTCTAAAAAATTTTTTAGAAAATCTTATTCATCCGTGAGGATTGAAAACTGCAAGAAGCAATATAGAAACATGTTTCTTAATTATGAATAATGTAGATAATTATGAAAATTTTTAAATAATTTTAACAAGATAATGATTTTAAAGAAGTTAACGTTCATGTTGATATAAGTAAAGAGAAATTAATTTTTCCAAGAATTGTAAATGAACATGAGAAATACCAAATATGTGTGAAGTCTATCTTTGATGTTTATAACAAGTCACAAACAATGAAAATGGAAAACAGAAGTTGGTGAAGACATTTTGTATCAATTGGTTCTAAAAAAAATTTTTGAAAATCTTATTCATCCGTGAGGATTGAAAAATTCAAAAAGCAATGTAGAAACATGTTTCTTAATTATGAATAATGATGATAATTATGAAAATTTTTCAAATAATTTTATCAAGATAATGATTTAAAAGAAGTTAACGATCATGTTGATATAAGTAAAGAGAAATTAATTTTTCCAAGAATTGTAAATGAACATGAGAAATACCAAATATTCTTTGGAAGACAATAAGGTAAACTATTGATTGTTTTCTTGGTAAATAATTCTAATCAATCATTGATGTAGGAGGTGTTTAGTTTTTGTTCCAAGAGTGTTTTTCAGGAAGAGATCCCTGTTCTTCAATTCTCATGTCAAAGCATTCATTAAGCATCATAAACAAATCCATAACAGATTTGGGAGACAAAAACCTAAGTCATCCATCAAGTGAATAAAATAGTGTTTGAAAAAGATAAAGAAATTTCCTCAAGAAAATACCTGAATGAAACTACTACCTCCGGTACCAGTAAGTCTAAAAATGACTATGTAAAGAAAAAATTTGTTCAATTACTAAAATATATAATAAATGTGACGATGAAAAGTTTTTCTGAAAAAATTAATAAGTTAGGTATGTTGATTAATTAATGAAATTAACTATTTTTAACAAACAAAGTTTTCATAGTGTATGAAATTTGCAGAGAAACTGAAATTAGTAATGTCATCGTAAACTTATTAACTTAAAATAGTGTAAAATTCATTGTTAAAAGTTATGTGAAAATTCTATTCATAAGTGTGAGGGTATAAACTGAGTCGCGTATTTGGTACTTTGTTTAGGTTGTGCAGTGGCTAGTGTAATCGCGCTAGTTCCTGAAAGTTGAATCAGAATGATGAAGATGTGCGATGTCTTGCGCTTGACCCAAACGGTTGTCCGGCCGGGCGATATGTTAAAGAACTGCAAGTAAGGAGCGTATGCTAATAACAAACGGAATAAGATTTGAGTGTTTCTTGTCCGACGATAAGTTCCGTGAATTTAAAGTTATCAACAAACCAATATTCTCAAGGTAACTAGGAGTATTAATGTATTGAAAATCTTAAATATAAATGTCTTAACACAAGTTAAAAATTAGAAATGGTACATGGGTATGCTTGTTGTGGTATTTCTATAATTGTTCGCAGGAGATAATCCAACGTCCTCGTCAGTTTCTTGTCGATTGCCAGGTCCTCTCAAACGTTGTTAAGTCTCAAAATAGATTCCATCGATGCCAAAGAGGTATTTATATTTCCAAATGTTGTACATATTGAGTGATTATAATCCCTTAAATTTATATTGAAAATGAGTGTGGTCTGGTGTCAAAATGTTTGTTTAGATCCGTGTTGGTTATTCCCTAAATGATAAACCTGAGAGGGGCGAACTATCTATTCCATATTTGTCTGCTAATTGTCAGGAAGATATCAGGAATAAAGAAATCTTCACGTCCAGAGTTTGTGGTAAACTGGTTTGTAAAGTTTTGTTATATATATTAAAATAATAAAAGAAGGTAACTATAACCACCATATATGTAAAGAATCGAAATAAGGTGTAATAACGAGCACAAATGAATCGCAAGATCAAGATGGACACGAGTAACATTCTACGATAAGATTAAGTGAATGAAATCCACTTGGGTATAGCGTTAAAAAACAAGTAATAACAAAGATGATACAGTTTTATGAAAGTGTTATCAAATATAATTTTAATATGTGCATCTTTCGATAAAGTAACAAGCGATGATGTGCCTAGACAATTTTAAATGGATCTTATAAAAATATTAGTTTGACTAAAAGATTGTATGGTTTAGTGTTGAACTTGGTGTAAGAATAAAAAATAAGTTGCGTTTTGTGACCTTTGTTTAGGTTATGCAGTGGCTTGAGCGAACGCGACAGCTCCTCAAGGATGTTTTAAAACGACGAAGGCGATAAACTGTTTCACGCTTGTCTATATCATATGGCCGGTCAGACGATATAATAAATAATCGCAAGTAAGAGTAAAATATTAAATTTTGCATATAATTGAATGATATCTTATTATTTATGGCTTGATTTCACTTTTTAAATGAGTATCAACAATAAGTAATTTTTCTAGATTAAATAACTTAGATGTGTTTGAACTTTTAAAGCCTGATAGTAACCTATAGAGATACTTGGTAGATTTTTATCCAGCAATGGATATGGTATATGAGAGCGTGTGTGTTGTGGTAGTTATTGTTCACAGGTAAAAATTAGGTGGCGCGTCAGTTAGTTTTGGGTCTCCAGGTTACAACAGATTGTCCTCATTTATAACCGCTACCCAAATCTGAAAGAGGTATTTATGTGTGAAGACTATCTTTGATGTTTATATGAGTCACAAACAATGAAAATGGAAAGCAGAAGTTGGTGAAGACATTTTGTATCAATTGGTTCTAAAAAATTTTTTAGAAAATCTTATTCATCCGTGAGGATTGAAAACTGCAAGAAGCAATATAGAAACATGTTTCTTAATTATGAATAATGTAGATAATTATGAAAATTTTTAAATAATTTTAACAAGATAATGATTTTAAAGAAGTTAACGTTCATGTTGATATAAGTAAAGAGAAATTAATTTTTCCAAGAATTGTAAATGAACATGAGAAATACCAAATATGTGTGAAGTCTATCTTTGATGTTTATAACAAGTCACAAACAATGAAAATGGAAAACAGAAGTTGGTGAAGACATTTTGTATCAATTGGTTCTAAAAAAAATTTTTGAAAATCTTATTCATCCGTGAGGATTGAAAAATTCAAAAAGCAATGTAGAAACATGTTTCTAATTATGATGATAATTATGAAAATTTTTCAAATAATTTTATCAAGATAATGATTTAAAAGAAGTTAACGATCATGTTGATATAAGTAAAGAGAAATTAATTTTTCCAAGAATTGTAAATGAACATGAGAAATACCAAATATTCTTTGGAAGACAATAAGGTAAACTATTGATTGTTTTCTTGGTAAATAATTCTAATCAATCATTGATGTAGGAGGTGTTTAGTTTTTGTTCCAAGAGTGTTTTTCAGGAAGAGATCCCTGTTCTTCAATTCTCATGTCAAAGCATTCATTAAGCATCATAAACAAATCCATAACAGATTTGGGAGACAAAAACCTAAGTCATCCATCAAGTGAATAAAATAGTGTTTGAAAAAGATAAAGAAATTTCCTCAAGAAAATACCTGAATGAAACTACTACCTCCGGTACCAGTAAGTCTAAAAATGACTATGTAAAGAAAAAATTTGTTCAATTACTAAAATATATAATAAATGTGACGATGAAAAGTTTTTCTGAAAAAATTAATAAGTTAGGTATGTTGATTAATTAATGAAATTAACTATTTTTAACAAACAAAGTTTTCATAGTGTATGAAATTTGCAGAGAAACTGAAATTAGTAATGTCATCGTAAACTTATTAACTTAAAATAGTGTAAAATTCATTGTTAAAAGTTATGTGAAAATTCTATTCATAAGTGTGAGGGTATAAACTGAGTCGCGTATTTGGTACTTTGTTTAGGTTGTGCAGTGGCTAGTGTAATCGCGCTAGTTCCTGAAAGTTGAATCAGAATGATGAAGATGTGCGATGTCTTGCGCTTGACCCAAACGGTTGTCCGGCCGGGCGATATGTTAAAGAACTGCAAGTAAGGAGCGTATGCTAATAACAAACGGAATAAGATTTGAGTGTTTCTTGTCCGACGATAAGTTCCGTGAATTTAAAGTTATCAACAAACCAATATTCTCAAGGTAACTAGGAGTATTAATGTATTGAAAATCTTAAATATAAATGTCTTAACACAAGTTAAAAATTAGAAATGGTACATGGGTATGCTTGTTGTGGTATTTCTATAATTGTTCGCAGGAGATAATCCAACGTCCTCGTCAGTTTCTTGTCGATTGCCAGGTCCTCTCAAACGTTGTTAAGTCTCAAAATAGATTCCATCGATGCCAAAGAGGTATTTATATTTCCAAATGTTGTACATATTGAGTGATTATAATCCCTTAAATTTATATTGAAAATGAGTGTGGTCTGGTGTCAAAATGTTTGTTTAGATCCGTGTTGGTTATTCCCTAAATGATAAACCTGAGAGGGGCGAACTATCTATTCCATATTTGTCTGCTAATTGTCAGGAAGATATCAGGAATAAAGAAATCTTCACGTCCAGAGTTTGTGGTAAACTGGTTTGTAAAGTTTTGTTATATATATTAAAATAATAAAAGAAGGTAACTATAACCACCATATATGTAAAGAATCGAAATAAGGTGTAATAACGAGCACAAATGAATCGCAAGATCAAGATGGACACGAGTAACATTCTACGATAAGATTAAGTGAATGAAATCCACTTGGGTATAGCGTTAAAAAACAAGTAATAACAAAGATGATACAGTTTTATGAAAGTGTTATCAAATATAATTTTAATATGTGCATCTTTCGATAAAGTAACAAGCGATGATGTGCCTAGACAATTTTAAATGGATCTTATAAAAATATTAGTTTGACTAAAAGATTGTATGGTTTAGTGTTGAACTTGGTGTAAGAATAAAAAATAAGTTGCGTTTTGTGACCTTTGTTTAGGTTATGCAGTGGCTTGAGCGAACGCGACAGCTCCTCAAGGATGTTTTAAAACGACGAAGGCGATAAACTGTTTCACGCTTGTCTATATCATATGGCCGGTCAGACGATATAATAAATAATCGCAAGTAAGAGTAAAATATTAAATTTTGCATATAATTGAATGATATCTTATTATTTATGGCTTGATTTCACTTTTTAAATGAGTATCAACAATAAGTAATTTTTCTAGATTAAATAACTTAGATGTGTTTGAACTTTTAAAGCCTGATAGTAACCTATAGAGATACTTGGTAGATTTTTATCCAGCAATGGATATGGTATATGAGAGCGTGTGTGTTGTGGTAGTTATTGTTCACAGGTAAAAATTAGGTGGCGCGTCAGTTAGTTTTGGGTCTCCAGGTTACAACAGATTGTCCTCATTTATAACCGCTACCCAAATCTGAAAGAGGTATTTATGTGTGAAGACTATCTTTGATGTTTATATGAGTCACAAACAATGAAAATGGAAAGCAGAAGTTGGTGAAGACATTTTGTATCAATTGGTTCTAAAAAATTTTTTAGAAAATCTTATTCATCCGTGAGGATTGAAAACTGCAAGAAGCAATATAGAAACATGTTTCTTAATTATGAATAATGTAGATAATTATGAAAATTTTTAAATAATTTTAACAAGATAATGATTTTAAAGAAGTTAACGTTCATGTTGATATAAGTAAAGAGAAATTAATTTTTCCAAGAATTGTAAATGAACATGAGAAATACCAAATATGTGTGAAGTCTATCTTTGATGTTTATAACAAGTCACAAACAATGAAAATGGAAAACAGAAGTTGGTGAAGACATTTTGTATCAATTGGTTCTAAAAAAAATTTTTGAAAATCTTATTCATCCGTGAGGATTGAAAAATTCAAAAAGCAATGTAGAAACATGTTTCTAATTATGATGATAATTATGAAAATTTTTCAAATAATTTTATCAAGATAATGATTTAAAAGAAGTTAACGATTGTGTTGATATAAGTAAAGAGAAATTAATTTTTCCAAGAATTGTAAATGATCATGAGAAATACCAAATATTCTTTGGAAGACAATAAGGTAAACTATTGATTGTTTTCTTGGTAAATAATTCTAATCAATCATTGATGTAGGAGGTGTTTAGTTTTTGTTCCAAGAGTGTTTTTCAGGAAGAGATCCCTGTTCTTCAATTCTCATGTCAAAGCATTCATTAAGCATCATAAACAAATCCATAACAGATTTTGGAGACAAAAACCTAAGTCATTCATCAAGTGAATAAAATAGTGTTTGAAAAAGATAAAGAAATTTCCTCAAGAAAATACCGGAATGAAACTACTACCTCCGGTACCAGTAAGTCTAAAAATGACTATGTAAAGAAAAAATTGGTTCAATTACTAAAATATATAATAAATGTGACGATGAAAAGTTTTTCTGAAAAAATTAATAAGTTAGGTATGTTGATTAATTAATGAAATTAACTATTTTTAACAAACAAAGTTTTCATAGTGTATGAAATTTGCAGAGAAACTGAAATTAGTAATGTCATCGTAAACTTATTAACTTAAAATAGTGTAAAATTCATTGTTAAAAGTTATGTGAAAATTCTATTCATAAGTGTGAGGGTATAAACTGAGTCGCGTATTTGGTACTTTGTTTAGGTTGTGCAGTGGCTAGTGTAATCGCGCTAGTTCCTGAAAGTTGAATCAGAATTATGAAGATGTGCGATGTCTTGCGCTTGACCCAAACGGTTGTCCGGCCGGGCGATATGTTAAAGAACTGCAAGTAAGGAGCGTATGCTAATAACAAACGGAATAAGATTTGAGTGTTTCTTGTCCGACGATGAGTTCCGTGAATTTAAAGTTATCAACAAACCAATATTCTCAAGGTAACTAGGAGTATTAATGTATTAAAAATCTTAAATATAAATGTCTTAACACAAGTTAAAAATTAGAAATGGTACATGGGTATGCTTGTTGTGGTATTTCTATAATTGTTCGCAGGTATTAATCCAACGTCCTCGTCAGTTTCTTGTCGATTGCCAGGTCCTCTCAAACGTTCAGTCTCAAAATAGATTCCATCGATGCCAAAGAGGTATTTATATTTCCAAATGTTGTACATATTGAGCGATTATAATCCCTTAAATTTATATTGAAAATGAGTGTGGTCTGGTGTCAAAATGTTTGTTTAGATCCGTGTTGGTTATTCCCTAAATGATAAACCTGAGAGGGGCGAACTATCTATTCTATATTTGTCTGCTAATTGTCAGGAAGATATCAGGATTAAAGAAATCTTCACGTCCAGAGTTTGTGGTAAACTGGTTTGTAAAGATTTGTTATATATATTAAAATAATAAATACAAGAAGGTAACTATAACCACCATATATGTAAAGAATCGAAATAAGGTGTAATAACGAGCACAAATGAATCGCAAGATCAAGATGGACACGAGTAACATTCTACGATAAGATTAAGTGAATGAAATCCACTTGGGTATAGCGTTAAAAAACAAGTAATAACAAAGATGATACAGTTTTATGAAAGTGTTATCAAATATAATTTTAATATGTGCATCTTTCGATAAAGTAACAAGCGATGATGTGCCTAGACAATTTTAAATGGATCTTATAAAAATATTAGTTTGACTAAAAGATTGTATGGTTTAGTGTTGAACTTGGTGTAAGAATAAAAAATAAGTTGCGTTTTGTGACCTTTGTTTAGGTTATGCAGTGGCTTGAGCGAACGCGACAGCTCCTCAAGGATGTTTTAAAACGACGAAGGCGATAAACTGTTTCACGCTTGTCTATATCATATGGCCGGTCAGACGATATAATAAATAATCGCAAGTAAGAGTAAAATATTAAATTTTGCATATAATTGAATGATATCTTATTATTTATGGCTTGATTTCACTTTTTAAATGAGTATCAACAATAAGTAATTTTTCTAGATTAAATAACTTAGATGTGTTTGAACTTTTAAAGCCTGATAGTAACCTATAGAGATACTTGGTAGATTTTTATCCAGCAATGGATATGGTATATGAGAGCGTGTGTGTTGTGGTAGTTATTGTTCACAGGTAAAAATTAGGTGGCGCGTCAGTTAGTTTTGGGTCTCCAGGTTACAACAGATTGTCCTCATTTATAACCGCTACCCAAATCTGAAAGAGGTATTTATGTGTGAAGACTATCTTTGATGTTTATATGAGTCACAAACAATGAAAATGGAAAGCAGAAGTTGGTGAAGACATTTTGTATCAATTGGTTCTAAAAAATTTTTTAGAAAATCTTATTCATCCGTGAGGATTGAAAACTGCAAGAAGCAATATAGAAACATGTTTCTTAATTATGAATAATGTAGATAATTATGAAAATTTTTAAATAATTTTAACAAGATAATGATTTTAAAGAAGTTAACGTTCATGTTGATATAAGTAAAGAGAAATTAATTTTTCCAAGAATTGTAAATGAACATGAGAAATACCAAATATGTGTGAAGTCTATCTTTGATGTTTATAACAAGTCACAAACAATGAAAATGGAAAACAGAAGTTGGTGAAGACATTTTGTATCAATTGGTTCTAAAAAAATTTTTGAAAATCTTATTCATCCGTGAGGATTGAAAAATTCAAAAAGCAATGTAGAAACATGTTTCTTAATTATGAATAATGATGATAATTATGAAAATTTTTCAAATAATTTTATCAAGATAATGATTTAAAAGAAGTTAACGATCATGTTGATATAAGTAAAGAGAAATTAATTTTTCCAAGAATTGTAAATGAACATGAGAAATACCAAATATTCTTTGGAAGACAATAAGGTAAACTATTGATTGTTTTCTTGGTAAATAATTCTAATCAATCATTGATGTAGGAGGTGTTTAGTTTTTGTTCCAAGAGTGTTTTTCAGGAAGAGATCCCTGTTCTTCAATTCTCATGTCAAAGCATTCATTAAGCATCATAAACAAATCCATAACAGATTTGGGAGACAAAAACCTAAGTCATCCATCAAGTGAATAAAATAGTGTTTGAAAAAGATAAAGAAATTTCCTCAAGAAAATACCTGAATGAAACTACTACCTCCGGTACCAGTAAGTCTAAAAATGACTATATAAAGAAAAAATTTGTTCAATTACTAAAATATATAATAAATGTGATGATGAAAAGTTTTTCTGAAAAAATTAATAAGTTAGGTATGTTGATTAATTAATGAAATTAACTATTTTTAACAAACAAAGTTTTCATAGTGTATGAAATTTGCAGAGAAACTGAAATTAGTAATGTCATCGTAAACTTATTAACTTAAAATAGTGTAAAATTCATTGTTAAAAGTTATGTGAAAATTCTATTCATAAGTGTGAGGGTATAAACTGAGTCGCGTATTTGGTACTTTGTTTAGGTTGTGCAGTGGCTAGTGTAATCGCGCTAGTTCCTGAAAGTTGAATCAGAATGATGAAGATGTGCGATGTCTTGCGCTTGACCCAAACGGTTGTCCGGCCGGGCGATATGTTAAAGAACTGCAAGTAAGGAGCGTATGCTAATAACAAACGGAATAAGATTTGAGTGTTTCTTGTCCGACGATAAGTTCCGTGAATTTAAAGTTATCAACAAACCAATATTCTCAAGGTAACTAGGAGTATTAATGTATTGAAAATCTTAAATATAAATGTCTTAACACAATTTAAAAATTAGAAATGGTACATGGGTATGCTTGTTGTGGTATTTCTATAATTGTTCGCAGGAGATAATCCAACGTCCTCGTCAGTTTCTTGTCGATTGCCAGGTCCTCTCAAACGTTGTTAAGTCTCAAAATAGATTCCATCGATGCCAAAGAGGTATTTATATTTCCAAATGTTGTACATATTGAGTGATTATAATCCCTTAAATTTATATTGAAAATGAGTGTGGTCTGGTGTCAAAATGTTTGTTTAGATCCGTGTTGGTTATTCCCTAAATGATAAACCTGAGAGGGGCGAACTATCTATTCCATATTTGTCTGCTAATTGTCAGGAAGATATCAGGAATAAAGAAATCTTCACGTCCAGAGTTTGTGGTAAACTGGTTTGTAAAGTTTTGTTATATATATTAAAATAATAAAAGAAGGTAACTATAACCACCATATATGTAAAGAATCGAAATAAGGTGTAATAACGAGCACAAATGAATCGCAAGATCAAGATGGACACGAGTAACATTTTACGATAAGATTAAGTGAATGAACTCCACTTGGGTATAGCGTTAAAAAAACAAGTTAAAACAAAGATGATACAGTTTTATGAAAGTGTTATCAAATATTATTTTAATATGTGCATCTTTCGATAAAGTAACAAGCGACGATGTGCCTAGACAATCTTAAATGGATTTTAAAAAATATTAGTTTTATTAAAAGATTGTATGGTTTAGTGTTGAACTTGGTGTAAGAATAAAAAATAAGTTGCGTTTTGTGACCTTTGTTTAGGTTATGCAGTGGCTTGAGCGAACGCGACAGCTCCTCAAGGATGTTTTGAAACGACGAAGGCGATAAACTGTTTCACGCTTGTCTATATCATATGGCCGGTCAGACGATATAATAGTAAGAGTAAAATATTAAATTTTGCATATAATTGAATGATATCTTATTATTTATGGCTTGAATTCACTTTTTAAATGAGTATCAACAATAAGCAATTTTTTCTAGATTAAATAACTTAGATGTGATTGAACTTTTAAAGCCTGATAGTAACCTATAGAGATACTTGTAGATTTTTATCCAGCAATGGATATGGTATATGAGAGCGTGTGTGTTGTGGTAGTTATTGTTCACAGGAAAAGAATAGGTGGCGCGTGAGTTAGTTTTTGGTCTCCAGGTTACAACGGATTGTCCTCAAATATATCCGCAACCCAAATCTGAAAGAGGTATTTATGTGTGAAGACTATCTTTGATGTTTATAACAAGTCACAAACAATGAAAATGGAAAACAGAAGTTGGTAAAGACATTTTGTATCAATTGGTTCTAAAAAATTTTTTAGAAAATCTTATTCATCCGTGAGGATTGAAAACTGCAAGAAGCAATATAGAAACATGTTTCTTAATTATGAATAATGAAGATAATTATGAAAATTTTTTAAATAATTTTATCAAGATAATGATTTTAAAGAAGTTAACGTTCATGTTGATATAAGTAAAGAGAAATTAATTTTTCCAAGAATTGTAAATGAACATGAGAAATACCAAATATGTGTGAAGTCTATCTTTGATGTTTATAACAAGTCACAAACAATGAAAATGGAAAACAGAAGTTGGTGAAGACATTTTGTATCAATTGGTTCTAAAAAAAATTTTAGAAAATCTTATTCATCCGTGAGGATTGAAAAATTCAAAAAGCAATGTAGAAACATGTTTCTTAATTATGAATAATGATGATAATTATGAAAATTTTTCAAATAATTTTATCAAGATAATGATTTAAAAGAAGTTAACGATTGTGTTGATATAAGTAAAGAGAAATTAATTTTTCCAAGAATTGTAAATGAACATGAGAAATACCAAATATTCTTTGGAAGACAATAAGGTAAACTATTGATTGTTTTCTTGATAAATAATTCTAATCAATCATTGATGTAGGAGGTGTTTAGTTTTTGTTCCAAGAGTGTTTTTCAGGAAGAGATCCCTGTTCTTCAATTCTCATGTCAAAGCATTCATTAAGCATCATAAACAAATCCATAACAGATTTGGGAGACAAAAACCTAAGTCATTCATCAAGTGAATAAAATAGTGTTTGAAAAAGATAAAGAAATTTCCTTAAGAAAATACCTGAATGAAACTACTACCTCCGGTACCAGTAAGTCTAAAAATGACTATGTAAAGAAAAAATTGGTTCAATTACTAAAATATATAATAAATGTGACGATGAAAAGTTATTACGAAAAAATAAATGAGTTAGATATGTTGATAATTAATAAAATTAACTATTAACTAACAAAGTTTTCATAGTGTATGAGATTTGCAGAGAAACTGAAATTAGTAATGTCATCGTAAACTTATTAACTTAAAATAGTGTAAAATTCATTGTTAAAAGTTATGTAAAAATTCTATTCATAAGTGTGAGGGTATAAACTGAGTCGCGTATTTGGTACTTTGTTTAGGTTGTGCAGTGGCTAGTGTAATCGCGCTAGTTCCTGAAAGTTGAATCAGAATGATGAAGATGTGCGATGTCTTGCGCTTGACCCAAACGGTTGTCCGGCCGGGCGATATGTTAAAGAACTGCAAGTAAGGAGCGTATGCTAATAACAAACGGAATAAGATTTGAGTGTTTCTTGTCCGACGATAAGTTCCGTGAATTTAAAGTTATCAACAAACCAATATTCTCAAGGTAACTAGGAGTATTAATGTATTGAAAATCTTAAATATAAATGTCTTAACACAATTTAAAAATTAGAAATGGTACATGGGTATGCTTGTTGTGGTATTTCTATAATTGTTCGCAGGAGATAATCCAACGTCCTCGTCAGTTTCTTGTCGATTGCCAGGTCCTCTCAAACGTTGTTAAGTCTCAAAATAGATTCCATCGATGCCAAAGAGGTATTTATATTTCCAAATGTTGTACATATTGAGTGATTATAATCCCTTAAATTTATATTGAAAATGAGTGTGGTCTGGTGTCAAAATGTTTGTTTAGATCCGTGTTGGTTATTCCCTAAATGATAAACCTGAGAGGGGCGAACTATCTATTCCATATTTGTCTGCTAATTGTCAGGAAGATATCAGGAATAAAGAAATCTTCACGTCCAGAGTTTGTGGTAAACTGGTTTGTAAAGTTTTGTTATATATATTAAAATAATAAAAGAAGGTAACTATAACCACCATATATGTAAAGAATCGAAATAAGGTGTAATAACGAGCACAAATGAATCGCAAGATCAAGATGGACACGAGTAACATTTTACGATAAGATTAAGTGAATGAACTCCACTTGGGTATAGCGTTAAAAAAACAAGTTAAAACAAAGATGATACAGTTTTATGAAAGTGTTATCAAATATTATTTTAATATGTGCATCTTTCGATAAAGTAACAAGCGACGATGTGCCTAGACAATCTTAAATGGATTTTAAAAAATATTAGTTTTATTAAAAGATTGTATGGTTTAGTGTTGAACTTGGTGTAAGAATAAAAAATAAGTTGCGTTTTGTGACCTTTGTTTAGGTTATGCAGTGGCTTGAGCGAACGCGACAGCTCCTCAAGGATGTTTTGAAACGACGAAGGCGATAAACTGTTTCACGCTTGTCTATATCATATGGCCGGTCAGACGATATAATAGTAAGAGTAAAATATTAAATTTTGCATATAATTGAATGATATCTTATTATTTATGGCTTGAATTCACTTTTTAAATGAGTATCAACAATAAGCAATTTTTTCTAGATTAAATAACTTAGATGTGATTGAACTTTTAAAGCCTGATAGTAACCTATAGAGATACTTGTAGATTTTTATCCAGCAATGGATATGGTATATGAGAGCGTGTGTGTTGTGGTAGTTATTGTTCACAGGAAAAGAATAGGTGGCGCGTGAGTTAGTTTTTGGTCTCCAGGTTACAACGGATTGTCCTCAAATATATCCGCAACCCAAATCTGAAAGAGGTATTTATGTGTGAAGACTATCTTTGATGTTTATAACAAGTCACAAACAATGAAAATGGAAAACAGAAGTTGGTAAAGACATTTTGTATCAATTGGTTCTAAAAAATTTTTTAGAAAATCTTATTCATCCGTGAGGATTGAAAACTGCAAGAAGCAATATAGAAACATGTTTCTTAATTATGAATAATGAAGATAATTATGAAAATTTTTTAAATAATTTTATCAAGATAATGATTTTAAAGAAGTTAACGTTCATGTTGATATAAGTAAAGAGAAATTAATTTTTCCAAGAATTGTAAATGAACATGAGAAATACCAAATATGTGTGAAGTCTATCTTTGATGTTTATAACAAGTCACAAACAATGAAAATGGAAAACAGAAGTTGGTGAAGACATTTTGTATCAATTGGTTCTAAAAAAAATTTTAGAAAATCTTATTCATCCGTGAGGATTGAAAAATTCAAAAAGCAATGTAGAAACATGTTTCTTAATTATGAATAATGATGATAATTATGAAAATTTTTCAAATAATTTTATCAAGATAATGATTTAAAAGAAGTTAACGATTGTGTTGATATAAGTAAAGAGAAATTAATTTTTCCAAGAATTGTAAATGAACATGAGAAATACCAAATATTCTTTGGAAGACAATAAGGTAAACTATTGATTGTTTTCTTGATAAATAATTCTAATCAATCATTGATGTAGGAGGTGTTTAGTTTTTGTTCCAAGAGTGTTTTTCAGGAAGAGATCCCTGTTCTTCAATTCTCATGTCAAAGCATTCATTAAGCATCATAAACAAATCCATAACAGATTTGGGAGACAAAAACCTAAGTCATTCATCAAGTGAATAAAATAGTGTTTGAAAAAGATAAAGAAATTTCCTTAAGAAAATACCTGAATGAAACTACTACCTCCGGTACCAGTAAGTCTAAAAATGACTATGTAAAGAAAAAATTGGTTCAATTACTAAAATATATAATAAATGTGACGATGAAAAGTTATTACGAAAAAATAAATGAGTTAGATATGTTGATAATTAATAAAATTAACTATTAACTAACAAAGTTTTCATAGTGTATGAGATTTGCAGAGAAACTGAAATTAGTAATGTCATCGTAAACTTATAACTTAAAATAGTGTAAAATTCATTGTTAAAAGTTATGTAAAAATTCTATTCATAAGTGTGAGGGTATAAACTGAGTCGCGTATTTGGTACTTTGTTTAGGTTGTGCAGTGGCTAGTGTAATCGCGCTAGTTCCTGAAGTTGAATCAGAATGATGAAGATGTGCGATGTCCTTGCGCTTGACCCAAACGGTTGTCCGGCCGGGCGATATGTTAAAGAACTGCAAGTAAGGAGCGTATGCTAATAACAAACGGAATAAGATTTGAGTGTTTCTTGTCCGACGATAAGTTCCGTGAATTTAAAGTTATCAACAAACCAATATTCTCAAGGTAACTAGGAGTATTAATGTATTGAAAATCTTAAATATAAATGTCTTAACACAATTTAAAAAATTAGAAATGGTACATGGGTATGCTTGTTGTGGTATTTCTATAATTGTTCGCAGGAGATAATCCAACGTCTCGTCAGTTTCTTGTCGATTGCCAGGTCCTCTCAACGTTGTTAAGTCTCAAAATAGATTCCATCGATGCCAAAGAGGTATTTATATTTCCAAATGTTGTACATATTGAGTGATTATAATCCCTTAAATTTATATTGAAAATGAGTGTGTCTGGTGTCAAAATGTTTGTTTAGATCCGTGTTGGTTATTCCCTAAATGATAAACCTGAGAGGGGCGAACTATCTATTCCATATTTGTCTGCTAATTGTCAGGAAGATATCAGGAATAAAGAAATCTTCACGTCCAGAGTTTGTGGTAAACTGGTTTGTAAAGTTTTGTTATATATATTAAAATAATAAAAGAAGGTAACTATAACCACCATATATGTAAAGAATCGAAATAAGGTGTAATAACGAGCACAAATGAATCGCAAGATCAAGATGGACACGAGTAACATTTTACGATAAGATTAAGTGAATGAAATCCACTTGGTATAGCGTTAAAAAAACAAGTAATAACAAAGATGATACATTTTTATGAAAGTGTTATCAAATATTATTTTAATATGTGCATCTTTCGATAAAGTAACAAGCGACGATGTGCCTAGACAATCTTAATTGGATTTTATAAAAAATATTAGTTTGATTAAAAGATTGTATGGTTTAGTGTTGAACTTGGTGTAAGAATAAAAAATAAGTTGCGTTTGTGACCTTTGTTTAGGTTATGCAGTGGCTTGAGCGAACGCGACAGCTCCTCAAGGATGTTTTGAAACGACGAAGGCGATAAACTGTTTCACGCTTGTCTATATCATATGGCCGGTCAGACGATATAATAAATAATCGCAAGTAAGAGTAAAATATTAAATTTTGCATATAATTGAATGATATCTTATTATTTATGGCTTGAATTCACTTTTTAAATGAGAATCAACAATAAGCAATTTTTTCTAGATTAAATAACTTAGATGTGATTGAACTTTTAAAGCCTGATAGTAACCTATAGAGATACTTGTAGATTTTTATCCAGCAATGGATATGGTATATGAGAGCGTGTGTGTTGTGGTGGTTATTGTTCACAGGTAAAAAATAGGTGGCGCGTCAGTTAGTTTTGGGTCTTCAGGTTACAACGGATTGTCCTCAAATATAACCGCAACCCAAATCTGAAAGAGGTATTTATGTGTGAAGACTATCTTTGATGTTTATAACAAGTCACAAACAATGAAAATGGAAAACAGAAGTTGGTAAAGACATTTTGTATCAATTGGTTCTAAAAAATTTTTTAGAAAATCTTATTCATCCGTGAGGATTGAAAACTGCAAGAAGCAATATAGAAACATGTTTCTTAATTATGAATAATGAAGATAATTATGAAAATTTTTTAAATAATTTTATCAAGATAATGATTTTAAAGAAGTTAACGTTCATGTTGATATAAGTAAAGAGAAATTAATTTTTCCAAGAATTGTAAATGAACATGAGAAATACCAAATATGTGTGAAGTCTATCTTTGATGTTTATAACAAGTCACAAACAATGAAAAAGGAAAACAGAAGTTGGTGAAGACATTTTGTATCAATTGGTTCTAAAAAAATTTTTGAAAATCTTATTCATCCGTGAGGATTGAAAAATTCAAAAAGCAATGTAGAAACATGTTTCTAATTATGATGATAATTATGAAAATTTTCAAATAATTTTATCAAGATAATGATTTAAAAGAAGTTAACGATTGTGTTGATATAAGTAAAGAAAAATTAATTTTTCCAAGAATTGTAAATGATCATGAGAAATACCAAATATTCTTTGGAAGACAATAAGGTAAACTATTGATTGTTTTCTTGGTAAATAATTCTAATCAATCATTGATGTAGGAGGTGTTTAGTTTTTGTTCCAAGAGTGTTTTTCAGGAAGAGATCCTGTTCTTCAATTCTCATGTCAAAGCATTCATTAAGCATCATAAACAAATCCCATAACAGATTTTGGAGACAAAACCTAAGTCATTCATCAAGTGAATAAAATAGTGTTTGAAAAAGATAAAGAAATTTCCTCAAGAAAATACCGGAATGAAACTACTACCTCCGGTACCAGTAAGTCTAAAAATGACTATGTAAGAAAAAATTGGTTCAATTACTAAAATATATAATAAATGTGACGATGAAAAGTTTTTCTGAAAAAATTAATAAGTTAGGTATGTTGATTAATTAATGAAATTAACTATTTTTAACAAACAAAGTTTTCATAGTGTATGAAATTTGCAGAGAAACTGAAATAGTAATGTCATCGTAAACTTATTAACTTAAAATAGTGTAAAATTCATTGTTAAAAGTTATGTGAAAATTCTATTCATAAGTGTGAGGGTATAAACTGAGTCGCGTATTGGTACTTTGTTTAGGTTGTGCAGTGGCTAGTGTAATCGCGCTAGTTCCTGAAAGTTGAATCAGATTATGAAGATGTGCGATGTCTTGCGCTTGACCCAAACGGTTGTCCGGCCGGGCGATATGTTAAAGAACTGCAAGTAAGGAGCGTATGCTAATAACAAACGGAATAAGATTTGAGTGTTTCTTGTCCGACGATGAGTTCCGTGAATTTAAAGTTATCAACAAACCAATATTCTCAAGGTAACTAGGAGTATTAATGTATTAAAAATCTTAAATATAAATGTCTTAACACAAGTTAAAAATTAGAAATGGTACATGGGTATGCTTGTTGTGTATTTCTATAATTGTTCGCAGGTATTAATCCAACGTCCTCGTCAGTTTCTTGTCGATTGCCAGGTCCTCTCAAACGTTCAGTCTCAAAATAGATTCCATCGATGCCAAAGAGGTATTTATATTTCCAAATGTTGTACATATTGAGCGATTATAATCCCTTAAATTTATATTGAAAATGAGTGTGGTCTGGTGTCAAAATGTTTGTTTAGATCCGTGTTGGTTATTCCCTAAATGATAAACCTGAGAGGGGCGAACTATCTATTCTATATTTGTCTGCTAATTGTCAGGAAGATATCAGGATTAAAGAAATCTTCACGTCCAGAGTTTGTGGTAAACTGGTTTGTAAAGATTTGTTATATATATTAAAATAATAAATACAAGAAGGTAACTATAACCACCATATATGTAAAGAATCGAAATAAGGTGTAATAACGAGCACAAATGAATCGCAAGATCAAGATGGACACGAGTAACATTCTACGATAAGATTAAGTGAATGAAATCCACTTGGGTATAGCGTTAAAAAACAAGTAATAACAAAGATGATACAGTTTTATGAAAGTGTTATCAAATATAATTTTAATATGTGCATCTTTCGATAAAGTAACAAGCGATGATGTGCCTAGACAATTTTAAATGGATCTTATAAAAATATTAGTTTGACTAAAAGATTGTATGGTTTAGTGTTGAACTTGGTGTAAGAATAAAAAATAAGTTGCGTTTTGTGACCTTTGTTTAGGTTATGCAGTGGCTTGAGCGAACGCGACAGCTCCTCAAGGATGTTTTAAAACGACGAAGGCGATAAACTGTTTCACGCTTGTCTATATCATATGGCCGGTCAGACGATATAATAAATAATCGCAAGTAAGAGTAAAATATTAAATTTTGCATATAATTGAATGATATCTTATTATTTATGGCTTGATTTCACTTTTTAAATGAGTATCAACAATAAGTAATTTTTCTAGATTAAATAACTTAGATGTGTTTGAACTTTTAAAGCCTGATAGTAACCTATAGAGATACTTGGTAGATTTTTATCCAGCAATGGATATGGTATATGAGAGCGTGTGTGTTGTGGTAGTTATTGTTCACAGGTAAAAATTAGGTGGCGCGTCAGTTAGTTTTGGGTCTCCAGGTTACAACAGATTGTCCTCATTTATAACCGCTACCCAAATCTGAAAGAGGTATTTATGTGTGAAGACTATCTTTGATGTTTATATGAGTCACAAACAATGAAAATGGAAAGCAGAAGTTGGTGAAGACATTTTGTATCAATTGGTTCTAAAAAAAATTTTAGAAAATCTTATTCATCCGTGAGGATTGAAAAATTCAAAAAGCAATGTAGAAACATGTTTCTTAATTATGAATAATGATGATAATTATGAAAATTTTTCAAATAATTTTATCAAGATAATGATTTAAAAGAAGTTAACGATTGTGTTGATATAAGTAAAGAGAAATTAATTTTTCCAAGAATTGTAAATGAACATGAGAAATACCAAATATTCTTTGGAAGACAATAAGGTAAACTATTGATTGTTTTCTTGATAAATAATTCTAATCAATCATTGATGTAGGAGGTGTTTAGTTTTTGTTCCAAGAGTGTTTTTCAGGAAGAGATCCCTGTTCTTCAATTCTCATGTCAAAGCATTCATTAAGCATCATAAACAAATCCATAACAGATTTGGGAGACAAAAACCTAAGTCATTCATCAAGTGAATAAAATAGTGTTTGAAAAAGATAAAGAAATTTCCTTAAGAAAATACCTGAATGAAACTACTACCTCCGGTACCAGTAAGTCTAAAAATGACTATGTAAAGAAAAAATTGGTTCAATTACTAAAATATATAATAAATGTGACGATGAAAAGTTATTACGAAAAAATAAATGAGTTAGATATGTTGATAATTAATAAAATTAACTATTAACTAACAAAGTTTTCATAGTGTATGAGATTTGCAGAGAAACTGAAATTAGTAATGTCATCGTAAACTTATTAACTTAAAATAGTGTAAAATTCATTGTTAAAAGTTATGTAAAAATTCTATTCATAAGTGTGAGGGTATAAACTGAGTCGCGTATTTGGTACTTTGTTTAGGTTGTGCAGTGGCTAGTGTAATCGCGCTAGTTCCTGAAAGTTGAATCAGAATGATGAAGATGTGCGATGTCTTGCGCTTGACCCAAACGGTTGTCCGGCCGGGCGATATGTTAAAGAACTGCAAGTAAGGAGCGTATGCTAATAACAAACGGAATAAGATTTGAGTGTTTCTTGTCCGACGATAAGTTCCGTGAATTTAAAGTTATCAACAAACCAATATTCTCAAGGTAACTAGGAGTATTAATGTATTGAAAATCTTAAATATAAATGTCTTAACACAATTTAAAAATTAGAAATGGTACATGGGTATGCTTGTTGTGGTATTTCTATAATTGTTCGCAGGAGATAATCCAACGTCCTCGTCAGTTTCTTGTCGATTGCCAGGTCCTCTCAAACGTTGTTAAGTCTCAAAATAGATTCCATCGATGCCAAAGAGGTATTTATATTTCCAAATGTTGTACATATTGAGTGATTATAATCCCTTAAATTTATATTGAAAATGAGTGTGGTCTGGTGTCAAAATGTTTGTTTAGATCCGTGTTGGTTATTCCCTAAATGATAAACCTGAGAGGGGCGAACTATCTATTCCATATTTGTCTGCTAATTGTCAGGAAGATATCAGGAATAAAGAAATCTTCACGTCCAGAGTTTGTGGTAAACTGGTTTGTAAAGTTTTGTTATATATATTAAAATAATAAAAGAAGGTAACTATAACCACCATATATGTAAAGAATCGAAATAAGGTGTAATAACGAGCACAAATGAATCGCAAGATCAAGATGGACACGAGTAACATTTTACGATAAGATTAAGTGAATGAAATCCACTTGGGTATAGCATTAAAAAAACAAGTAATAACAAAGATGATACATTTTTATGAAAGTGTTATCAAATATTATTTTAATATGTGCATCTTTCGATAAAGTAACAAGCGACGATGTGCCTAGACAATCTTAAATGGATTTTATAAAAATATTAGTTTGATTAAAAGATTGTATGGTTTAGTGTTGAACTTGGTGTAAGAATAAAAAATAAGTTGCGTTTTGTGACCTTTGTTTAGGTTATGCAGTGGCTTGAGCGAACGCGACAGCTCCTCAAGGATGTTTTGAAACGACGAAGGCGATAAACTGTTTCACGCTTGTCTATATCATATGGCCGGTCAGACGATATAATAAATAATCGCAAGTAAGAGTAAAATATTAAATTTTGCATATAATTGAATGATATCTTATTATTTATGGCTTGAATTCACTTTTTAAATGAGAATCAACAATAAGCAATTTTTTCTAGATTAAATAACTTAGATGTGATTGAACTTTTAAAGCCTGATAGTAACCTATAGAGATACTTGTAGATTTTTATCCAGCAATGGATATGGTATATGAGAGCGTGTGTGTTGTGGTGGTTATTGTTCACAGGTAAAAAATAGGTGGCGCGTCAGTTAGTTTTGGGTCTTCAGGTTACAACGGATTGTCCTCAAATATAACCGCAACCCAAATCTGAAAGAGGTATTTATGTGTGAAGACTATCTTTGATGTTTATAACAAGTCACAAACAATGAAAATGGAAAACAGAAGTTGGTAAAGACATTTTGTATCAATTGGTTCTAAAAAATTTTTTAGAAAATCTTATTCATCCGTGAGGATTGAAAACTGCAAGAAGCAATATAGAAACATGTTTCTTAATTATGAATAATGAAGATAATTATGAAAATTTTTTAAATAATTTTATCAAGATAATGATTTTAAAGAAGTTAACGTTCATGTTGATATAAGTAAAGAGAAATTAATTTTTCCAAGAATTGTAAATGAACATGAGAAATACCAAATATGTGTGAAGTCTATCTTTGATGTTTATAACAAGTCACAAACAATGAAAATGGAAAACAGAAGTTGGTGAAGACATTTTGTATCAATTGGTTCTAAAAAAAATTTTTGAAAATCTTATTCATCCGTGAGGATTGAAAAATTCAAAAAGCAATGTAGAAACATGTTTCTAATTATGATGATAATTATGAAAATTTTTCAAATAATTTTATCAAGATAATGATTTAAAAGAAGTTAACGATTGTGTTGATATAAGTAAAGAGAAATTAATTTTTCCAAGAATTGTAAATGATCATGAGAAATACCAAATATTCTTTGGAAGACAATAAGGTAAACTATTGATTGTTTTCTTGGTAAATAATTCTAATCAATCATTGATGTAGGAGGTGTTTAGTTTTTGTTCCAAGAGTGTTTTTCAGGAAGAGATCCCTGTTCTTCAATTCTCATGTCAAAGCATTCATTAAGCATCATAAACAAATCCATAACAGATTTTGGAGACAAAAACCTAAGTCATTCATCAAGTGAATAAAATAGTGTTTGAAAAAGATAAAGAAATTTCCTCAAGAAAATACCGGAATGAAACTACTACCTCCGGTACCAGTAAGTCTAAAAATGACTATGTAAAGAAAAAATTGGTTCAATTACTAAAATATATAATAAATGTGACGATGAAAAGTTTTTCTGAAAAAATTAATAAGTTAGGTATGTTGATTAATTAATGAAATTAACTATTTTTAACAAACAAAGTTTTCATAGTGTATGAAATTTGCAGAGAAACTGAAATTAGTAATGTCATCGTAAACTTATTAACTTAAAATAGTGTAAAATTCATTGTTAAAAGTTATGTGAAAATTCTATTCATAAGTGTGAGGGTATAAACTGAGTCGCGTATTTGGTACTTTGTTTAGGTTGTGCAGTGGCTAGTGTAATCGCGCTAGTTCCTGAAAGTTGAATCAGAATTATGAAGATGTGCGATGTCTTGCGCTTGACCCAAACGGTTGTCCGGCCGGGCGATATGTTAAAGAACTGCAAGTAAGGAGCGTATGCTAATAACAAACGGAATAAGATTTGAGTGTTTCTTGTCCGACGATGAGTTCCGTGAATTTAAAGTTATCAACAAACCAATATTCTCAAGGTAACTAGGAGTATTAATGTATTAAAAATCTTAAATATAAATGTCTTAACACAAGTTAAAAATTAGAAATGGTACATGGGTATGCTTGTTGTGGTATTTCTATAATTGTTCGCAGGTATTAATCCAACGTCCTCGTCAGTTTCTTGTCGATTGCCAGGTCCTCTCAAACGTTCAGTCTCAAAATAGATTCCATCGATGCCAAAGAGGTATTTATATTTCCAAATGTTGTACATATTGAGCGATTATAATCCCTTAAATTTATATTGAAAATGAGTGTGGTCTGGTGTCAAAATGTTTGTTTAGATCCGTGTTGGTTATTCCCTAAATGATAAACCTGAGAGGGGCGAACTATCTATTCTATATTTGTCTGCTAATTGTCAGGAAGATATCAGGATTAAAGAAATCTTCACGTCCAGAGTTTGTGGTAAACTGGTTTGTAAAGATTTGTTATATATATTAAAATAATAAATACAAGAAGGTAACTATAACCACCATATATGTAAAGAATCGAAATAAGGTGTAATAACGAGCACAAATGAATCGCAAGATCAAGATGGACACGAGTAACATTCTACGATAAGATTAAGTGAATGAAATCCACTTGGGTATAGCGTTAAAAAACAAGTAATAACAAAGATGATACAGTTTTATGAAAGTGTTATCAAATATAATTTTAATATGTGCATCTTTCGATAAAGTAACAAGCGATGATGTGCCTAGACAATTTTAAATGGATCTTATAAAAATATTAGTTTGACTAAAAGATTGTATGGTTTAGTGTTGAACTTGGTGTAAGAATAAAAAATAAGTTGCGTTTTGTGACCTTTGTTTAGGTTATGCAGTGGCTTGAGCGAACGCGACAGCTCCTCAAGGATGTTTTAAAACGACGAAGGCGATAAACTGTTTCACGCTTGTCTATATCATATGGCCGGTCAGACGATATAATAAATAATCGCAAGTAAGAGTAAAATATTAAATTTTGCATATAATTGAATGATATCTTATTATTTATGGCTTGATTTCACTTTTTAAATGAGTATCAACAATAAGTAATTTTTCTAGATTAAATAACTTAGATGTGTTTGAACTTTTAAAGCCTGATAGTAACCTATAGAGATACTTGGTAGATTTTTATCCAGCAATGGATATGGTATATGAGAGCGTGTGTGTTGTGGTAGTTATTGTTCACAGGTAAAAATTAGGTGGCGCGTCAGTTAGTTTTGGGTCTCCAGGTTACAACAGATTGTCCTCATTTATAACCGCTACCCAAATCTGAAAGAGGTATTTATGTGTGAAGACTATCTTTGATGTTTATATGAGTCACAAACAATGAAAATGGAAAGCAGAAGTTGGTGAAGACATTTTGTATCAATTGGTTCTAAAAAAAATTTTAGAAAATCTTATTCATCCGTGAGGATTGAAAAATTCAAAAAGCAATGTAGAAACATGTTTCTTAATTATGAATAATGATGATAATTATGAAAATTTTTCAAATAATTTTATCAAGATAATGATTTAAAAGAAGTTAACGATTGTGTTGATATAAGTAAAGAGAAATTAATTTTTCCAAGAATTGTAAATGAACATGAGAAATACCAAATATTCTTTGGAAGACAATAAGGTAAACTATTGATTGTTTTCTTGATAAATAATTCTAATCAATCATTGATGTAGGAGGTGTTTAGTTTTTGTTCCAAGAGTGTTTTTCAGGAAGAGATCCCTGTTCTTCAATTCTCATGTCAAAGCATTCATTAAGCATCATAAACAAATCCATAACAGATTTGGGAGACAAAAACCTAAGTCATTCATCAAGTGAATAAAATAGTGTTTGAAAAAGATAAAGAAATTTCCTTAAGAAAATACCTGAATGAAACTACTACCTCCGGTACCAGTAAGTCTAAAAATGACTATGTAAAGAAAAAATTGGTTCAATTACTAAAATATATAATAAATGTGACGATGAAAAGTTATTACGAAAAAATAAATGAGTTAGATATGTTGATAATTAATAAAATTAACTATTAACTAACAAAGTTTTCATAGTGTATGAGATTTGCAGAGAAACTGAAATTAGTAATGTCATCGTAAACTTATTAACTTAAAATAGTGTAAAATTCATTGTTAAAAGTTATGTAAAAATTCTATTCATAAGTGTGAGGGTATAAACTGAGTCGCGTATTTGGTACTTTGTTTAGGTTGTGCAGTGGCTAGTGTAATCGCGCTACTTCCTGAAAGTTGAATCAGAATGATGAAGATGTGCGATGTCTTGCGCTTGACCCAAACGGTTGTCCGGCCGGGCGATATGTTAAAGAACTGCAAGTAAGGAGCGTATGCTAATAACAAACGGAATAAGATTTGAGTGTTTCTTGTCCGACGATAAGTTCCGTGAATTTAAAGTTATCAACAAACCAATATTCTCAAGGTAACTAGGAGTATTAATGTATTGAAAATCTTAAATATAAATGTCTTAACACAATTTAAAAATTAGAAATGGTACATGGGTATGTATGTTGTGGTATTTCTATAATTGTTCGCAGGAGATAATCCAACGTCCTCGTCAGTTTCTTGTCGATTGCCAGGTCCTCTCAAACGTTGTTAAGTCTCAAAATAGATTCCATCGATGCCAAAGAGGTATTTATATTTCCAAATGTTGTACATATTGAGTGATTATAATCCCTTAAATTTATATTGAAAATGAGTGTGGTCTGGTGTCAAAATGTTTGTTTAGATCCGTGTTGGTTATTCCCTAAATGATAAACCTGAGAGGGGCGAACTATCTATTCCATATTTGTCTGCTAATTGTCAGGAAGATATCAGGAATAAAGAAATCTTCACGTCCAGAGTTTGTGGTAAACTGGTTTGTAAAGTTTTGTTATATATATTAAAATAATAAAAGAAGGTAACTATAACCACCATATATGTAAAGAATCGAAATAAGGTGTAATAACGAGCACAAATGAATCGCAAGATCAAGATGGACACGAGTAACATTTTACAATAAGATTAAGTGAATGAAATCCACTTGGGTATAGCATTAAAAAAACAAGTAATAACAAAGATGATACATTTTTATGAAAGTGTTATCAAATATTATTTTAATATGTGCATCTTTCGATAAAGTAACAAGCGACGATGTGCCTAGACAATCTTAAATGGATTTTATAAAAATATTAGTTTGATTAAAAGATTGTATGGTTTAGTGTTGAACTTGGTGTAAGAATAAAAAATAAGTTGCGTTTTGTGACCTTTGTTTAGGTTATGCAGTGGCTTGAGCGAACGCGACAGCTCCTCAAGGATGTTTTGAAACGACGAAGGCGATAAACTGTTTCACGCTTGTCTATATCATATGGCCGGTCAGACGATATAATAAATAATCGCAAGTAAGAGTAAAATATTAAATTTTGCATATAATTGAATGATATCTTATTATTTATGGCTTGAATTCACTTTTTAAATGAGAATCAACAATAAGCAATTTTTTCTAGATTAAATAACTTAGATGTGATTGAACTTTTAAAGCCTGATAGTAACCTATAGAGATACTTGTAGATTTTTATCCAGCAATGGATATGGTATATGAGAGCGTGTGTGTTGTGGTGGTTATTGTTCACAGGTAAAAAATAGGTGGCGCGTCAGTTAGTTTTGGGTCTTCAGGTTACAACGGATTGTCCTCAAATATAACCGCAACCCAAATCTGAAAGAGGTATTTATGTGTGAAGACTATCTTTGATGTTTATAACAAGTCACAAACAATGAAAATGGAAAACAGAAGTTGGTAAAGACATTTTGTATCAATTGGTTCTAAAAAATTTTTTAGAAAATCTTATTCATCCGTGAGGATTGAAAACTGCAAGAAGCAATATAGAAACATGTTTCTTAATTATGAATAATGAAGATAATTATGAAAATTTTTTAAATAATTTTATCAAGATAATGATTTTAAAGAAGTTAACGTTCATGTTGATATAAGTAAAGAGAAATTAATTTTTCCAAGAATTGTAAATGAACATGAGAAATACCAAATATGTGTGAAGTCTATCTTTGATGTTTATAACAAGTCACAAACAATGAAAATGGAAAACAGAAGTTGGTGAAGACATTTTGTATCAATTGGTTCTAAAAAAAATTTTTGAAAATCTTATTCATCCGTGAGGATTGAAAAATTCAAAAAGCAATGTAGAAACATGTTTCTAATTATGATGATAATTATGAAAATTTTTCAAATAATTTTATCAAGATAATGATTTAAAAGAAGTTAACGATTGTGTTGATATAAGTAAAGAGAAATTAATTTTTCCAAGAATTGTAAATGATCATGAGAAATACCAAATATTCTTTGGAAGACAATAAGGTAAACTATTGATTGTTTTCTTGGTAAATAATTCTAATCAATCATTGATGTAGGAGGTGTTTAGTTTTTGTTCCAAGAGTGTTTTTCAGGAAGAGATCCCTGTTCTTCAATTCTCATGTCAAAGCATTCATTAAGCATCATAAACAAATCCATAACAGATTTTCGAGACAAAAACCTAAGTCATTCATCAAGTGAATAAAATAGTGTTTGAAAAAGATAAAGAAATTTCCTCAAGAAAATACCGGAATGAAACTACTACCTCCGGTACCAGTAAGTCTAAAAATGACTATGTAAAGAAAAAATTGGTTCAATTACTAAAATATATAATAAATGTGACGATGAAAAGTTTTTCTGAAAAAATTAATAAGTTAGGTATGTTGATTAATTAATGAAATTAACTATTTTTAACAAACAAAGTTTTCATAGTGTATGAAATTTGCAGAGAAACTGAAATTAGTAATGTCATCGTAAACTTATTAACTTAAAATAGTGTAAAATTCATTGTTAAAAGTTATGTGAAAATTCTATTCATAAGTGTGAGGGTATAAACTGAGTCGCGTATTTGGTACTTTGTTTAGGTTGTGCAGTGGCTAGTGTAATCGCGCTAGTTCCTGAAAGTTGAATCAGAATTATGAAGATGTGCGATGTCTTGCGCTTGACCCAAACGGTTGTCCGGCCGGGCGATATGTTAAAGAACTGCAAGTAAGGAGCGTATGCTAATAACAAACGGAATAAGATTTGAGTGTTTCTTGTCCGACGATGAGTTCCGTGAATTTAAAGTTATCAACAAACCAATATTCTCAAGGTAACTAGGAGTATTAATGTATTAAAAATCTTAAATATAAATGTCTTAACACAAGTTAAAAATTAGAAATGGTACATGGGTATGCTTGTTGTGGTATTTCTATAATTGTTCGCAGGTATTAATCCAACGTCCTCGTCAGTTTCTTGTCGATTGCCAGGTCCTCTCAAACGTTCAGTCTCAAAATAGATTCCATCGATGCCAAAGAGGTATTTATATTTCCAAATGTTGTACATATTGAGCGATTATAATCCCTTAAATTTATATTGAAAATGAGTGTGGTCTGGTGTCAAAATGTTTGTTTAGATCCGTGTTGGTTATTCCCTAAATGATAAACCTGAGAGGGGCGAACTATCTATTCTATATTTGTCTGCTAATTGTCAGGAAGATATCAGGATTAAAGAAATCTTCACGTCCAGAGTTTGTGGTAAACTGGTTTGTAAAGATTTGTTATATATATTAAAATAATAAATACAAGAAGGTAACTATAACCACCATATATGTAAAGAATCGAAATAAGGTGTAATAACGAGCACAAATGAATCGCAAGATCAAGATGGACACGAGTAACATTCTACGATAAGATTAAGTGAATGAAATCCACTTGGGTATAGCGTTAAAAAACAAGTAATAACAAAGATGATACAGTTTTATGAAAGTGTTATCAAATATAATTTTAATATGTGCATCTTTCGATAAAGTAACAAGCGATGATGTGCCTAGACAATTTTAAATGGATCTTATAAAAATATTAGTTTGACTAAAAGATTGTATGGTTTAGTGTTGAACTTGGTGTAAGAATAAAAAATAAGTTGCGTTTTGTGACCTTTGTTTAGGTTATGCAGTGGCTTGAGCGAACGCGACAGCTCCTCAAGGATGTTTTAAAACGACGAAGGCGATAAACTGTTTCACGCTTGTCTATATCATATGGCCGGTCAGACGATATAATAAATAATCGCAAGTAAGAGTAAAATATTAAATTTTGCATATAATTGAATGATATCTTATTATTTATGGCTTGATTTCACTTTTTAAATGAGTATCAACAATAAGTAATTTTTCTAGATTAAATAACTTAGATGTGTTTGAACTTTTAAAGCCTGATAGTAACCTATAGAGATACTTGGTAGATTTTTATCCAGCAATGGATATGGTATATGAGAGCGTGTGTGTTGTGGTAGTTATTGTTCACAGGTAAAAATTAGGTGGCGCGTCAGTTAGTTTTGGGTCTCCAGGTTACAACAGATTGTCCTCATTTATAACCGCTACCCAAATCTGAAAGAGGTATTTATGTGTGAAGACTATCTTTGATGTTTATATGAGTCACAAACAATGAAAATGGAAAGCAGAAGTTGGTGAAGACATTTTGTATCAATTGGTTCTAAAAAATTTTTTAGAAAATCTTATTCATCCGTGAGGATTGAAAACTGCAAGAAGCAATATAGAAACATGTTTCTTAATTATGAATAATGTAGATAATTATGAAAATTTTTAAATAATTTTAACAAGATAATGATTTTAAAGAAGTTAACGTTCATGTTGATATAAGTAAAGAGAAATTAATTTTTCCAAGAATTGTAAATGAACATGAGAAATACCAAATATGTGTGAAGTCTATCTTTGATGTTTATAACAAGTCACAAACAATGAAAATGGAAAACAGAAGTTGGTGAAGACATTTTGTATCAATTGGTTCTAAAAAAAATTTTTGAAAATCTTATTCATCCGTGAGGATTGAAAAATTCAAAAAGCAATGTAGAAACATGTTTCTTAATTATGAATAATGATGATAATTATGAAAATTTTTCAAATAATTTTATCAAGATAATGATTTAAAAGAAGTTAACGATCATGTTGATATAAGTAAAGAGAAATTAATTTTTCCAAGAATTGTAAATGAACATGAGAAATACCAAATATTCTTTGGAAGACAATAAGGTAAACTATTGATTGTTTTCTTGGTAAATAATTCTAATCAATCATTGATGTAGGAGGTGTTTAGTTTTTGTTCCAAGAGTGTTTTTCAGGAAGAGATCCCTGTTCTTCAATTCTCATGTCAAAGCATTCATTAAGCATCATAAACAAATCCATAACAGATTTGGGAGACAAAAACCTAAGTCATCCATCAAGTGAATAAAATAGTGTTTGAAAAAGATAAAGAAATTTCCTCAAGAAAATACCTGAATGAAACTACTACCTCCGGTACCAGTAAGTCTAAAAATGACTATATAAAGAAAAAATTTGTTCAATTACTAAAATATATAATAAATGTGACGATGAAAAGTTTTTCTGAAAAAATTAATAAGTTAGGTATGTTGATTAATTAATGAAATTAACTATTTTTAACAAACAAAGTTTTCATAGTGTATGAAATTTGCAGAGAAACTGAAATTAGTAATGTCATCGTAAACTTATTAACTTAAAATAGTGTAAAATTCATTGTTAAAAGTTATGTGAAAATTCTATTCATAAGTGTGAGGGTATAAACTGAGTCGCGTATTTGGTACTTTGTTTAGGTTGTGCAGTGGCTAGTGTAATCGCGCTAGTTCCTGAAAGTTGAATCAGAATGATGAAGATGTGCGATGTCTTGCGCTTGACCCAAACGGTTGTCCGGCCGGGCGATATGTTAAAGAACTGCAAGTAAGGAGCGTATGCTAATAACAAACGGAATAAGATTTGAGTGTTTCTTGTCCGACGATAAGTTCCGTGAATTTAAAGTTATCAACAAACCAATATTCTCAAGGTAACTAGGAGTATTAATGTATTGAAAATCTTAAATATAAATGTCTTAACACAATTTAAAAATTAGAAATGGTACATGGGTATGCTTGTTGTGGTATTTCTATAATTGTTCGCAGGAGATAATCCAACGTCCTCGTCAGTTTCTTGTCGATTGCCAGGTCCTCTCAAACGTTGTTAAGTCTCAAAATAGATTCCATCGATGCCAAAGAGGTATTTATATTTCCAAATGTTGTACATATTGAGTGATTATAATCCCTTAAATTTATATTGAAAATGAGTGTGGTCTGGTGTCAAAATGTTTGTTTAGATCCGTGTTGGTTATTCCCTAAATGATAAACCTGAGAGGGGCGAACTATCTATTCCATATTTGTCTGCTAATTGTCAGGAAGATATCAGGAATAAAGAAATCTTCACGTCCAGAGTTTGTGGTAAACTGGTTTGTAAAGTTTTGTTATATATATTAAAATAATAAAAGAAGGTAACTATAACCACCATATATGTAAAGAATCGAAATAAGGTGTAATAACGAGCACAAATGAATCGCAAGATCAAGATGGACACGAGTAACATTTTACGATAAGATTAAGTGAATGAACTCCACTTGGGTATAGCGTTAAAAAAACAAGTTATAACAAAGATGATACAGTTTTATGAAAGTGTTATCAAATATTATTTTAATATGTGCATCTTTCGATAAAGTAACAAGCGACGATGTGCCTAGACAATCTTAAATGGATTTTAAAAAATATTAGTTTTATTAAAAGATTGTATGGTTTAGTGTTGAACTTGGTGTAAGAATAAAAAATAAGTTGCGTTTTGTGACCTTTGTTTAGGTTATGCAGTGGCTTGAGCGAACGCGACAGCTCCTCAAGGATGTTTTGAAACGACGAAGGCGATAAACTGTTTCACGCTTGTCTATATCATATGGCCGGTCAGACGATATAATAGTAAGAGTAAAATATTAAATTTTGCATATAATTGAATGATATCTTATTATTTATGGCTTGAATTCACTTTTTAAATGAGTATCAACAATAAGCAATTTTTTCTAGATTAAATAACTTAGATGTGATTGAACTTTTAAAGCCTGATAGTAACCTATAGAGATACTTGTAGATTTTTATCCAGCAATGGATATGGTATATGAGAGCGTGTGTGTTGTGGTAGTTATTGTTCACAGGAAAAGAATAGGTGGCGCGTGAGTTAGTTTTTGGTCTCCAGGTTACAACGGATTGTCCTCAAATATATCCGCAACCCAAATCTGAAAGAGGTATTTATGTGTGAAGACTATCTTTGATGTTTATAACAAGTCACAAACAATGAAAATGGAAAACAGAAGTTGGTAAAGACATTTTGTATCAATTGGTTCTAAAAAATTTTTTAGAAAATCTTATTCATCCGTGAGGATTGAAAACTGCAAGAAGCAATATAGAAACATGTTTCTTAATTATGAATAATGAAGATAATTATGAAAATTTTTTAAATAATTTTATCAAGATAATGATTTTAAAGAAGTTAACGTTCATGTTGATATAAGTAAAGAGAAATTAATTTTTCCAAGAATTGTAAATGAACATGAGAAATACCAAATATGTGTGAAGTCTATCTTTGATGTTTATAACAAGTCACAAACAATGAAAATGGAAAACAGAAGTTGGTGAAGACATTTTGTATCAATTGGTTCTAAAAAAAATTTTAGAAAATCTTATTCATCCGTGAGGATTGAAAAATTCAAAAAGCAATGTAGAAACATGTTTCTTAATTATGAATAATGATGATAATTATGAAAATTTTTCAAATAATTTTATCAAGATAATGATTTAAAAGAAGTTAACGATTGTGTTGATATAAGTAAAGAGAAATTAATTTTTCCAAGAATTGTAAATGAACATGAGAAATACCAAATATTCTTTGGAAGACAATAAGGTAAACTATTGATTGTTTTCTTGATAAATAATTCTAATCAATCATTGATGTAGGAGGTGTTTAGTTTTTGTTCCAAGAGTGTTTTTCAGGAAGAGATCCCTGTTCTTCAATTCTCATGTCAAAGCATTCATTAAGCATCATAAACAAATCCATAACAGATTTGGGAGACAAAAACCTAAGTCATTCATCAAGTGAATAAAATAGTGTTTGAAAAAGATAAAGAAATTTCCTTAAGAAAATACCTGAATGAAACTACTACCTCCGGTACCAGTAAGTCTAAAAATGACTATGTAAAGAAAAAATTGGTTCAATTACTAAAATATATAATAAATGTGACGATGAAAAGTTATTACGAAAAAATAAATGAGTTAGATATGTTGATAATTAATAAAATTAACTATTAACTAACAAAGTTTTCATAGTGTATGAGATTTGCAGAGAAACTGAAATTAGTAATGTCATCGTAAACTTATTAACTTAAAATAGTGTAAAATTCATTGTTAAAAGTTATGTAAAAATTCTCTTCATAAGTGTGAGGGTATAAACTGAGTCGCGTATTTGGTACTTTGTTTAGGTTGTGCAGTGGCTAGTGTAATCGCACTAGTTCCTGAAAGTTGAATCAGAATGATGAAGATGTGCGATGTCTTGCGCTTGACCCAAACGGTTTTCCGGCCGGGCGATATGTTAAAGAACTGCTAGTAAGGAGCGTATGCTAATAACAAACGGAATAAGATTTGAGTGTTTCTTGTCCGACGATGAGTTCCGTGAATTTAAAGTTATCAACAAACCAATATTCTCAAGGTAACTAGGAGTATTAATGTATTAAAAATCTTAAATATAAATGTCTTAACACAAGTTAAAAATTAGAAATGGTACATGGGTATGCTTGTTGTGGTATTTCTATAATTGTTCGCAGGTATTAATCCAACGTCCTCGTCAGTTTCTTGTCGATTGCCAGGTCCTCTCAAACGTTGTTCAGTCTCAAAATAGATTCCATCGATGCCAAAGAGGTATTTATATTTCCAAATGTTGTACATATTGAGCGATTATAATCCCTTAAATTTATATTGAAAATGAGTGTGGTCTGGTGTCAAAATGTTTGTTTAGATCCGTGTTGGTTATTCCCTAAATGATAAACCTGAGAGGGGCGAACTATCTATTCCATATTTGTCTGCTAATTGTCAGGAAGATATCAGGAATAAAGAAATCTTCACGTCCAGAGTTTGTGGTAAACTGATTTGTAAAGTTTTGTTATATATATTAAAATAATAAATAAAAGAAGGTAACTATAACCACCATATATGTAAAGAATCGAAATAAGGTGTAATAACGAGCACAAATGAATCGCAAGATCAAGATGGAACCGAGTAACATTCTACGATTAAGTGAATGGAATCCACTTGGGTATTGCGTTAATAAAACAAGTAATAACAAAGATGATACAGTTTTATGAAAGTGTTATCAAATATAATTTTAATATGTGCATCTTTCAATACAGTAACAAGCGACGATGTGTCTAGACAATCTTAAATGGATTTTATAAAGATATTAGTTTGACTAAGATTGTATGGATTTGTGTTAATCTTGGTGTAAGAGTAAAACATAAGTCGCGTTTTGTGACCTTTGTTTAGGTTATGCAGTGGCTTGAGCGAACGCGACAGCTCCTCAAGGATGTGTTGACACGACGAAGGTGGTAAACTATTTAACGCTTGTCTATACCATATGGCCGGTCAGATGATTTAAATAGATAAATGCAAGTAAGCGTACAAGATTAAATTAGATTTTAAATATAATTTAATGATATTTTATTATTTATGACTTGAATTCACTTTTTAAATGAGTATCAACAATAAGCAATTTTTTGTAGATTAAAAAGTTAGATGTGATTGAACTTTTAAAGCCTGATAGTAATCTATAGAGATTTTTGGTAATTTTTTTGTACAGCAATGGACAAGGTATATGAGAGCGTGTGTGTTGTGGTAGATATTGTTCACAGGTAAAAAAATAGGTGGCGCGTCAGTTAGTTTTGGGTCTTCAGGTTGCAACAGAATGTCGTCAAATATAACTGCACCCCAAATCTGAAAGAGGTATTTATGTGTGAAGACTATCTTCAATGTTTATAACAAGTGACAAACAATGAAAATGGAAACAGAAGTTGGTGAAGACATTTTGTATCAATTGGTACTAACAAATTTTTAGAAAATTTTATTCATCCGTGAGGATTGAAAAATAGAAGAAGCAATGTAGAAACATGTTTATATTTTTCAATTATGAACAATGCAAATAATTATGAAAAATTTTTTAAATAATTTATCAAGAGGATGATTTAAAAGAAGTTAAATATCATATTTTTATAAGTAATGGGAAAATAATTTTCCCAACAAATTTAATGAATATGAGAAAACCTATTATCCTTTGTAAGACAATAAGGTAAACTATTGATTATTTTGTTATAATCAAATGATATTTTAATTGAAATATTAAATGTTTATTGTCAAGAAATAGCCATTCCCCATCCAAGGATGTTGTGCAATTTCATTCAATCTTGCACACAACTGAATTTTGTGTGCTTGATTGTAAGAACAGCCCGACATCCTCACCCGGCTCATGGTAGGGGTTGTGTTGGAAAGAAAATAACTCGTCACTAATTTTGTGCAGGACCCAGTTTTCAGACTAACTTTAAATCCAGCGAAATATTTTTACCATTTACAGTTTCTTTTTTCAGGTTGAATGTTGGTGTTGCCAATTGGTTGTTTCGTACGATAGTCTTTTTTAATGTACGAAAAGAACACATTTGATTAATGGAAATTAAAGATTTTTTAGAGAACAAATCGAGGTGGTTTTTAGTGTTTCAAAATTTGCATTTTTTTATACCTTGAAAATTAATGTTTCAGGTGATTTGAAACATGTATGATACAAGCAGTAATTAGTTCTCTTTTCTCCTAAGCTTGATAATATTGTCTTGCACAAATATTTGTTTTAGAAGATATCCCATTGATAAACAGGGCAGTACACCACAATGTTTTGTGTTTTTTGTAATATTATATACACTACTTTTGCCGTGTTCTGTTGCAAAAAGTCCACAAAAGGATCCGACCAGTCATTGTACACCTACATAAAGCCTAAATTTCTTTTTTCAGTTTCAGAGAAAGTCACCTACCTAGCAACACATTTATACACAGAAATAATAATCAATGCTAACTCTTAAAGTACAAGTTTAAGTACAGAGCCAAAAAAATATGTTGAAGTAAAGATTTTTTTCTTGTTTTAGAGTGGAAGAAACCAAACTCATCAAACTCTAAATCTTGTGCTTTATGTTTCAGTAGTAAAAGTTACATAGAAGGAAACTTTGTTTAAATGTTTTTGTTTGAGTTGCATTTAGATTAAACCCCAATATGCAGTTGGACTATCGTCAAGCTAAAGAGCGTCTCCACCAGCTCAATGAGTATTATGAGAAATGTGTTTTGATTATCAATTCAGTCATGGTGTTTAAATTTCACAAATCGCCTTGCTGGTTGTAGAAAATCAAGAAGTTGTTTTGTGTTCCTAGCTTACATAAATTAACTTACTGGAATGAATTATTGTATTTTTTATGTTTGTAGCATACAACTCTTGAGCTTTCTGAGTTAGCTATCTAACAAAGTTAAAGCACATAGATTTGGATTGCTAGTTAAATTTGTTTTAAGTCGATTTCTTTGTTGTGAAACACATATTAAAAATTAGTTAGCATCACCTCAAAATCTTTCTTGCATTATTTATTTTAAACGTTATCTGTTGAAAATTTTTTTATAAAGTTATTTTCTTGAGCTGTGATCTTTATTATGGCCTTGCCATGATATATTTATTTTTGTTTTATTTTGTGTATTTTCCTGTTATTCCTTATTATGTATGGTGGTATTTTTCTTATATTTTATTATACTTCACTCACAGTTTGTTTTCACATGTAATATCCATTGTCAAGCTTTTCATGATTGATTTTAGAAGGTACTTATGTGGTAGTAGTGGTTGAAATGATACTGCAACAATTGTACATACTGATTTAAATAATTATGAGTGGCTTATCGAGGCAGCAAATACTTAATGTTCCTCCTTGGTTGGATTTCATTGGTGGAAGTATAATTTAGACACAATGTTTGATTTGTTGGCTGCAGACTTGTGCTACCATAGTAATGTCGACCCATCGTAATCAAGAGATTGTGAGGAGAGCTTTTCATAACAACTCCAGCATGGTGTCTGTGATAAATGTGTTGTTTTCTCTGTAATCTAGAGCTTAACTGCATCTGATGATGGTAAAATAGATGAGGTTTTACCTTTCCCTTGAAGTGATTGGTCTGTTGCGTAAAAAGCAGCTTCTTCCGTACTTTTGCATATCACAGTGAGGTCTTGTCAATCAGAATGTTATTCTACTTTCACACAATTTGGTTGTAGCTCCAAAGTAATTGGTTATTAGTCGAGAATTCTGTCATGTCATAGAAAAGTTCTGGCTGAAAGGATGCAATAACACTTAGCTTTTTATGTATTTAATTTGGTTCTTAGATTTTAGGATGCATTTTTAACACACAGGAATCGGGCTTAAGCAGCCTCTTATGGTTAATTGTTTAAGTTTTAGCTTTAACAAGCACTGTGCATTAAGATACAAATAAGATAATAATCTTTGACACTCAAGATTTTTTTTTGCCTCAGACTGCAGATTACTCCTTTCAACAAGAGTCCTAATTTAAATAGTTAGCTCGGTATGAGCTCTTGAAGTAGCTAATCAAAACTATGAAGTTTTTTAGCTAACTTACCTGTACTGCACGAAAGCACCATACCAAGAACGAACAGTGACCGGTGTTGTCGTAATTTAGAAAAATCATTTTACAGGCCATATCGTCCTTTTTGAATTCAGAATAGTCAGAATTAGGAGTCAACATTAACACTGAAATTAAGAATAAACAATGAATATTTTTTTCCAGATAAATGTTTGTTTTACTGCAGAAACCATCGAATCAAGGATCAACTGTATCTTTGGTTGTCTTTAATTTAGAAACATCATTTTACAGGCCATATCGCCCTATTGACTTCAGAATAGTCAAAATTAAGAGTCAAGATCAAGATAATTCAACGCAAGATTCTGTGAAATAACCAACTTATATAGTCTAAATAAACAATGAAAATTTGTTCCAGATAAAATGTTAACACACGCAAGAACCACTTGGTCATAAGACAAAATCCGTCCCTAGCAACAGCCTATGAGTATATTAGGCTAATTTATTTTCTATTAACACCGCCTTTCATACATTTATGCCAACAGATTTGAAAGCATTGCAAGATATTAGTGAGCTCCTATCAGGGTTGAAACCCGTAAATATAGCCTAGATTTACTCACATTCAATGTAAAGCTTTTTAAATTACAGAAAAACTATGGCAGCTCCAGTTCGGTATTGTAATCAGGTTTTTTTTATTTGTTAATAGTCAAAATAAAACAAACTATGCAACCTCTGCCAAGTAAGACAATTCAAGTTCAGCATCATTCTAAAGGAAAAAACTAATCGTCTTTTTTAGAGGAAGGTAACAGTTTTTGTCCAGATCGGTAATGTAATCAAGCTTTTTTAAATTTGTTAGCAGTCAAGACACGGCGAACCATTCAGCATCTTTCAAGTAAGAAAATCCAAGTTCAGTCGCAATCAAAAGGAATGCAAGATAATCATCTTTTTCAGAGGAAATCAAGTAAGAAATCCAAGTTCACTCGCAATCAAAAATGAATTCAAGATAATCATCTTTTTCAGAGGAAGTAACACTTTTTTTCCAGATCGGTAATGTAATCAAGCTTTTTTAAATTTTGTTAGTAGTCAAAATACGGCGAACCATTCAGCATCTTTCAAGTAAGAAAATCCAAGTTCAGTCGCCATCAAAAGGAATTCAAGATAATCATTTTTTTCAGAGGAAATCAAGTAAGAAATCCAGGTTCAGTCGCAATAAAAAATGAATTTAAGATAATCATCTTTTTCAGAGAAAATCAAGTAAGAAATCCAAGTTCACTCGCAATCAAAAATTAATTCAAAATAATCATCTTTTTCAGAGGAAGTAACAGTTTTTTCCAGATCGGTACCGTAATCAACCTTTTTGAAATGGGTTAGTAGTCAAGACACGGCGAACCATTCAGCACACGTCAAGTAAGAAATTCCAAGTTCAGTCAAAATTAAAAGGAAATAAAGATTTTATCATTCTCAGAGGAACACAACCGTTTTCGTCCAGATCGGTAGGTTTAATCAAGCTTTTTTAAATTTTTAGTTGTTCAGACACGTCAAACCTTTCAGCTTCAGTCGAGTAAGAAAATAAATCCAAGTTTAGTCACAATAATTTTTCATAGGAATGTAGCAGTTTTTATTTTTACTTAGCATCACAGCTGTTGGATGTTGGAGGCAGAGGCTTCATGTATTCAAAGGCAAGTTATTTTTATTTTTACATATATAAGCCAGATTTGTGCTGCGCATACTTTAAATATCAACCATGTGTATATGCAACTCCGAATCAACAATTTCCAGGAAAGTGATAGTTATATTTTCCCCATTAAAAATATTACCAAGTTTACTCATGTTCCTAGATTTTCGAACTGTGGATTTAGTAAAAGCATGCAAATTAAATGGATTTAAATGATTATTTTATAAATAAATGTTTTAACATCACCTTATCATTTTCACTAGTGTTTAGTGTGTCTTTACCTTCTGAAAATTTAAATTAATGATTCATTACCTTTTAAGTTGTTCCTCTTCAAACTGTTTTCAGTCTCTTTGAACATGTTAATCCCCAAGGTTTACCCACAAGTTTTATTTAACCTTGCCATTACTAAATTTATTTTTGTATTGTATTTGATTTGACATATTCTGCTGTTACGACTAAATATTTGTAATTTAATTTTCATCAGTGTTATCCGCATTCTATTTGTTAAACTGTTTTCCCTTCGTACTTCTTTACTAGCTTTTTAAATGCATCTTGTACTAAAAATGCGCTAAAGAGCTGTAGAGCCCAACTGATTTGTTTGAACTGATTTGTTGCTGATCGTTTTGGGGTAGTGGTTGACACGAGGCTTCAATAATGTATATACACTGATATAGGTGAAACATCCTAGTGGCTTATTGAGGCAGCAAATACTGAACGTTTTTCCTTGTTTTGGTTTCGCTGGTGGAAGTATAATTTAGACACTATGTTTGATTTGTTGGCTGCAGACTTGTAAAACCAAAGTAATATCGACCCATCATAACCAAGAGATTGTGAGGAGAGGTTTTCATAACAACTTCAGCATGGTATATGTGTTAAATGTGATGTTTTCTCTGTAATCTAGAGCTTATCTGTATTTGAGGATGGTAAAATAGATTAGGTTTTACCTTTTCCCTTGAAGTGATTTGTCTGTTGTGTAAAAAACAGCTTCTTCCGTACTCTGCATGGCACAGTGAGATCTTGTCACTCAGAATGCCATACCACTTTCACATGATTTGGTTGTAGCTCTAAAATAATTGTTAATTAATCACAATTCATTCATATCGTAGAGAAGTTCTGACTGAAAGGATACCGTAATACCTAGTTAGTTTTTATGCATATTATGAGTTTCTTAATTTCTAGGGTGCAAGGTGTACTGGAATACAGTTTCAAGGTACTTAATATGATTAATGGTTTAAGTTTTAGCTTTAACGAGCACTGCACATTAAGATACAAATGAGATAACAATCTTTGACACAAGATTTTCTTTGCCTCAGACTGCAGATTACTCCTTTCAAGAGTCCTAATTTAAATAGTTAGCTCAGTATGAGCTCTTGAAGTAGCTAATCAAAACTATGACTTTTTTAGTTTACCTGTACTGCAGAAAGCAGCGAATCAAGAAAGAAACACCTTAATTTTGGAACATCGTTTTACAGGCCATATCGTCATTTTTAGTTCAGAATAGTCAGAATTAGGAGTCAACATTAACACCAAAATTAAGAATAAACCATTAACATTTTTTCCAGATGAAATGTTGAAGAAAATAAAATCACGCGCAAGAACCACTTGGTCATAAGGTGAAAACCGTCCCTAGCAACGGCCTATGTGTATATAAATTTATTATGTATTTATTAACAGTGCCTTTCATGATGCACACAGATTTCAAAGCATTGCAAGATATTGGCAAGCTTCTGTCAGGATTGAAACCTGTAGATATAGCCTACAACTACTTACATTCAATACAAAGCTTTTTCAATTTCAGAGAAACTGTGTCAGCTCCAGTTTGGTAATGTAATCAGGTTTATTTTCAAAATTTGTTAGTAGTCAAAACACAACAGCGACATTCATAAAGAAATTAAGGTGATCATCTTTTTCAGAGGAAGAAAAGCTTTCTTCCAGATCGGTAATGTAACTAAGTTTTTTTTTTAATTTGTTAGTGTAGTTAAGACACGGCGAACCATTCAGCATCAGTCAAGTAAGAAAATTCAAGTTTAATCACAATCAAAAGGAAATAAAGGTATTTATCTTTTTCAGAGGAGGTTAACAGTTTTCGTCCAGATCGGTTCTGTAATCAAGCTTTTTTTTAATTTTGTTAGTAGTCAAGACAAGGTGAACGATTCAGCATCTGTCGCGTAAGAAAAGTCAAGTTTAGTCACAATCAAAAGGAAATAAAGGTATTTATCTTTTTCAGAGGAGGGTAACAGTTTTCGTCTGGATCGGTACTGTAATCAAGCTTTTTTTTAAATTTGTTGTAGTCAAGACACGGCGAACCATTCAGCAATGTTAAGATAACCAACTTTTTCAGAGGAAAGTACAAGTTTTTATTTTTACTTAGTAATACAGCTATTGGAAGTTTGAGGAAGAGGCTAAGTGTATTCAAAGGCAAGTTATCCTTATTTTCACCTTTTTTTTTTGTTAGATTTGTGGTTGGTTTAGGTATCTTATTTAATCTACCGCCGAGGCAAAATGTTGCTGCACACACTTAAAATATTTCAATGTAGGATATGCAACATAGAATTAACAACTTCCTAGCAAGTCTAAAGTATATTATATGTTCTCTAATACAAATATTACCAGGTTTATCGATGATCCTATATTTTCTCCCATTATTCTTGAGCTTTGAACTACGATTTGGTGTTACCATTACTGTATTTATTTGTGTATTGTGTTTTGACATATTCTGCTGTCGCTACTAAAGATGTGTAGTTCACTTTCTATTTCTTAAACTATTTTCCCTTTGTATTTCTTTATCAGCTTTTGTAATGCATATTGTACTAAAAATGCACCTAAGAGCTGTAGAGCTCAGCTGATCTGTTTTAAAATATTGTTTTGCGGTATGGTTGACATGAGGCTTCAATAATTGTATATATTCTGATATAGGTGAATCATAATATCGGCTTACTGAGATAGCAAATAAATGTGAATAATAGATTTGGGTTTAATTGGTGGAAGTATAATTTAGACACAGTTACACAATGTTTTATTTGTTGGCTGCAGACTTGTGGTTCCAAAGTAATACCAACCCACCGACACTCTCTCTCAAGTGAATGTGGGGAGAGATTTTTATAATAACTCCAGCATGGTGTCTGTTAAATGTGATGTTTTCTCTGTAATCTAGAGCTTTTTTTTATCTGAGTATCGGTTAAATAGATGAGGTTTTACCTTTCCCTTGAATTGGTTTGTCTGTTGCGTATAAATCAGCTTCCCCCATATTCTGCATGGCACAGGTACTGAGGTCTTGTCGCTCCAAATGGTACCCTACTTTATGATTTGGTTGTAGCTCTGAAGTAATTGTTAATTAACCATGGTTCAATCATGTTGTAGAAAAGTTCTGACTGAAAGTATGCAGTATTACTTGGCTTTGTCTGCACTTAATGTGTGCTTAATTTCTAGGGTGTTAGTTTTACCACACTGGAACACAGTTAAGGTACCTCATATAAATTAATTGTTTAAGTTTTACCTTTAATGAGCAATGTGCATGAGGATAAATTCGAAGATGCCAGATCAAGATTTTGTTTGTCTCAGAATACAGATCGATCTTGCAGTAGCAGCTAATAAGAGTTATTTAGAAATCTAAGTGTCTTATGCTTAAGAATCTTATCAATCACAGGAAAACCATCTTTTGGTATCTGATCAATGGCGGTAATGTAATGATATTTCAAATTTCTAGTAACTCAAACCACAACAACCATTCAACTTTTGAATAGTAACCATCTCCAAGTTCAGTCGCAGTAGAAAAGAACCCATCGTTTTTAGAGGGAAGTAACAATTTTAATTTTTATACTTGGTGTCCCAGCTGTTCTATGTTTGTGAAACAGGCTTATGCTACTCACAAAAAAACATGATGCTACTCACAGGCAAGTTCCTTTTTAAATTTTGCTAGTTAGACTTGTGGTTGGTCTTGATACCTCATTTCTACTGTCAAAGGCAAGGTATTTAACTATTTTGAATTGCTTTTAATACTCATCCCTGGAAAGGTAACTTCAGAATTCACAGTACAAACTTTCAGGCAAGTGGAAGTCTATAATAATGTTTTGTTTTAATAAAATAAGTAGTTTTTCTTTCTGCAGAAAACAGGCAAGTGACTTTTTGTCATAATTCTCATTTAAACTAAAGCATCATAGTGGAACAGTGAATGCATTGTATTGTAAAGATGGCTGTGGTAGCTGACACAGGGGTTTTGTAGGTTAAAAGCACAAATCTGTAATTGTAAATTGATGTGCCGTCTGCATGGGTTTAATAGGGAGTCTGATGTGGTACATTTGGCTTTAGAACTAAACCATTTATACTCTTCACCAACTGTGTGAGCTATTTTATAAAGCTTATTAGACTCACTTGAAAACTTGTGTTTGTGTATTCATGTTAATTTATTTCGTTTCTTGTCAGTACTAGTAAGAGACATATAAAATCTTTTCTTTCTTGAATGTTTATTCTCTCTTCTTAGTTTTGTAATTACGAGATGGGTTCTCGCTTTTTAACCTTCATGAAACACCAGAGCTGCTTTTAATTTTCCAGAAATGTAATGGGATATGATATATATATTGTATTTCACCATCGTTAAGACTCATTTATGATAAGTTAGATGTAATCACACTTTATGTAGTCAATTAGATATAATCACTCTACATTCCATGAATGGTGTAAGTTATTGGTCTTGTGATTTGTCGCTTGTTAAGAAGTAAATCTCTGCTAGCCAATGGTTGTAATCTATAGTCACTATAGTAATCTAATGCACCAAGGAGCTCTGGAGCCCCTCCTATCTGGTATTTGAAGGCTGTTTTGTGTTTGTAATTGAGATAATAGTGATATGTATACTGTTTTTGGAGCTTTGATTATTTATCTTTGGCTTCAGGTGTTGATAAATCACAAATCACAATAGTTTTCTTGTAAGGCAGCTGTGCTTATTTTTCTTTAAAATTTCTTTTGGGTCTCAGGTGGCATTTTAATTGCTTACGATGGATTTTGGAATAATAGCAACCAAAAAAGCTCGTACCAATTGATGCGTGACGAAAGGTTTCCTAAACAACCTAAGCATGAATAATGTTAAACTTAATATTCTTTCAATAGCCATTAGCTTACCAACTGCTCCTAAGCAACCACTTGTGTGTGTTTCATGTTTAAAGGCCCAGAGTGGCAGCTTTTCCCCTGATGACGTAATGGTGTCAAGTAGGGTTTCTTTTAGCTTCGAAGGGTTTTGCAAATTCAAATCTACTTCTAAGTGTAGTGAAAACTTGTATGTGCCACAACCCTATTAATGTTTATACTGTAATTAATGCACAAAAACTAATAGTATCGCACGCCTGTATTTGTATTTATTAATAATCAATAAACATTTAATATTAGTAAGCACCAAGTAAATTTTAAAAGTAAACTTTGTTTATTTGAATCAAATGTTAAAAAAAGCAAAAAAAAACAATGAAAAAATAAATTTTAAAAAATGTATAAAACAAAAAAAGTAAAAAAAATAGAAAAAAAATATATATACAAAAATCAAATAAAAAAATTTATGCAAAAAAATAAAATAAAAAAGGAAAACAAAGAAGAAATAGAAAACAATAAAAATTTTTTTTTATAAATAAATGTTATTATTTTGTAATTAATTTTTTAACTATTCTGTGTCAATATTGGTAAAATATAATATTTTACTACCGCATCTTGCAACTCTGTAACCAAATGTATCATGGTGTATTCTTCATCGTATCACGGCGGGTGCGGTCCTCGGCAGTTTCACGGCGGGCGGTCCTCGGCGGTTCCACGGCGGGCGGTCCTCGGCGGTTCCACGGCGGGTGCGGTCCTCGACGGTTTCACGGCGGGCGGTCCTCGGTGGTTCCATGGCGGGTGCGGTCCTCGGCGGTTCCACGGCGGGCGGTCCTCGGTGGTTCCACGGCGGGTGCGGTCTTCGGCGGTTCCACGGCGGGCGGTCCTCGGCGGTTCCACAGCGGGCGGTCTTTGGCGGTTCCACGGCGGGTGCGGTCTCCGGCGGTTCCACGGCGGGTGCGGTCTTCGGCGGTTCCACGGCGGGTGCGGTCTTCGGCGGTTCCACTGCGGGTGCGGTCTTCGGCGGGTGTGGTCCTCGGCGGTTCCACGGCGGGCGGTCTTCGACATTTCCACACCAGGCGGTCTTTAATGATTTGTTAGCAAGTGGACATCCCACTTCCGTCTGGCCAAGCTGTATGCAGTGGATTTATGAGACTTTCTAGGTAAGGATTTTGTGTCAAATGGTACATTCAATATAATTACAATTTTGTATTTATAGACTAAAACTAGCACAAAGTCATCTTGATTTGCACTAAACATTCCTTATATATGGGACCGTAGTACATTGTCAGTATGAAAATAAGTGTTATTTTTTCATATACAAAAATTAACGAAATTTCAAAAATAATGGTTTAAGTAAAATTGAATAAAGAGTAGTTCATTTTATCTTCCCTTCTAAAAGAACTAAGGTTTTCTTCTTATGCTGTATCTATGCCAGTTGCATGGTTTGACGGGGAACGGTCCAAACCAAAGTCTTGTTTCTATCTAACCTCGATCCAGTTGGGATCCCTTAACAATGAGCGGGATCCCAAACAACCTCAATAGCTCATTTGTTATTTTTATTTCTGTTAATATAATTGTTCTTAAAGCCATGCCGGATTATCAAGCGTGTCAAATCATTGGATGCCGGATTACTGGAAGTTCACTGTACTTCTAGTTTGTGTTTTGATAGTTTGAATTTCTTTCGTGAGAAGTATGGTTATATTTTGTCTTGATAATTTTTCACAGTCATAAATAAGGTACCTTTAATACCTTAATACCTTTAACTGAAATGGCGACCTAACTCAATAGGTAGTTTAAAGCAAAGTATGAATGAGAGATGAGTGTAGGATGATTGTGGCGCGATCTTTTAGTCTTTGTTACTGACTAAGGCCGACTAAGATTACACTTTTAACTTACGATTGTATTATTCATACTTTGATTATTTATTTTGTGGTTTTGCCGTTTAGTTAGCCTAAACGTGCATGTTTAGAGATAAAGATAACTCATATATTTTACAATTTTTAAGCAGTGTAATTATTTTGGTATTTATTATAGACTGTAGACTATCATTTACTACACCATTGTACTTCATTTGAATTTTGACAACTTGATTCTTTTTTCCCGTCCTATTATAAAGTCCTTATTTTTTTCCAATTCAATTAACAGACTGATCCCTTTGTTTAATATTCAAAACCCATTAGTTTCACTCCAAATTCTGACAGAGTAAAAGTCTGCATAAAGTTAAATTTTAACTTCTAAAACTCACTAAAACTAACCATTTAGCTTAAAAAATTCCAAAATTTTACCCGGACCCTCCGTGTTCTTGGGGAGATATTCCAAAACCCCCGGTGTAACCCCTCTGCAACAAATATCCCCCCCCCTCCCCCCGAAATTGAATCCTGGATTCGCCCCTGGTCCCGGGCTAAGGTCTTACATTGGTTACTACCGTAATAGCGTGTTTCCTACAGGAAAAATTGCTACAAAGGAAATTAATTATATAAAAAATACTATTCCATGTAAAATTTATTGAAAAGGGTGTCCAAATTAATACCTAGGTGTTCTTTTTTGCAGAAAATGATGGGAAGGATGGAAGCAATGAAATTCATTAGTTCCTCGTTTTGTGGACTTCAGCGGTTTCATGGCGGGCTTACTTCAGCGGTTTCACGGCGGGCTTACTTCAGCGGTTCCCACAGTGTTGGCGTTCTTCCGCGGTTCCTCAGCGGGCGTGGTCTTCGGCGGTTCCACCGCGTGCGATCTTTGGCAGTTCCACGGCGAGCAGTCTTCGGCGGTTCCACGGGGTGCGGTCTTCGGCGGTCCCACGGTGTGCGGTCTTCGGCGGCGGGTATCGTCTTCGGCGGTTCTATACGGCGGGTGTGGTCTTCGGCGGCTCCATGGTGGGCGGTTCCACAGCTTGCGGTCTATGGCATATGGTAGGTTTTGGGGAATTTTTTGCTTACTGGTAAATAAAGGACAAGTGGTTGTTGAAACCCTTTATGTTTACTTTTTGCACTACAAGGTTAGGAAATTTCTTATAGGAAATTAGTTACGCAAGTTTTAAGAACAATCAGCTAATTACAAAAAGTAGATTTCTTTAAGGGTTACCAAATGTTTTAGTTGAAATTATCTTTCTGTACACAGTATCTCAGCTGTTACATAACACTTTAGTATTTTAAGTGTACTGAAAGTACTCTACTTCAAGAATATATTCAACTTTAAGGTAGTTAAAGCACGTAGATTACCACATCTTAGTCTTTGACATAAGATCTCTGAGGTTCTGAGGTTTGTTTTCAAACCAAATATCATGCTGTACATAATAATTGTAGTGTCCCGCAAACCCAGTCTATAAACTGAACTGGGTCTGGGTTTGTGAAAATTCTGGGTTATCGGTAAAACCAGTAAACATCAGAAAAATGAATTATTTTCTTTCAAAATCCTTTTAAAATTCCAATAATCTCATGAAAAACATTTATTTATTGCATAATGCAAATGATGAAGAAACTAAAAACTTAAACCACATCTGTTAGAAAAAACTTTACTAATGCACCACATTGTGCTCTGGCGGAAGCCATGGTGCTTGGCGCCTTAAAACTCAGTGCACTTTGCTCTTGCAGGCTGTCGGAGTTATAAGACCGGGATTGTGGGACTCTATTGGAACACCTAAATATCATTAAGGCACAAAAGTTGGACATTCAATAAATTTGAACATAAAGAAATAATAAGTTAAAAAATATGGTATTTGAGTATTTTTCTATACAAATCAGGCTTTTTTAATAAAAGCTTCTTCGGATAAAACAAAGAATTTTTTCCTGAGATTTTAGTTTTAAATATATATCACTATTTCTAACGTATTTAGAGACACATTTTATTTTTAAATACCTGAAAATTATTGATTTTTGATAATATAGAAACTTGTTTTCCCTTTGTAAAAACTCCCTACCAAACTTGTTATTTGATCACCTATGATTATAAAGTCATCCTAAACCTATTAATTGTTGATGGGAGCTTTTTTCAAGTGAAACAAATTAAAATAATGTGTTTATGCCCTAAGATTTTTGTTTTAAATACATCTCACTCTATTTATAATTTATTTCAAGATGCAAATTATTTTAATAGGCCTGAAATTTTGACCTTGTTTTATATTTAAGTCTTTTTTTTTCCTTGCAAAAACTTAGTACAAAATTTTTTCAAACCGTGATTAAAAAAATATTTTATAATTATATGTAAAAAAACTATTTTATGTTAAATTAATTGCCATAGGTGTGCAAATTAATAGTTCAGTAAAATCTATTTCATGTAATTTATTTTTGTAGGTGTAAAAATTAATACTTAAGAGTTAATTTTTTTGCCTAAATTGATGGGAGGATGGAAACAGTGAAATTCATCAGTTCCTCATTTTGCGTTCTTGGACAGGCACGGTGTTTGCAATTCCACGACGGGCATGGTCTTAAACGGTTCCACGGCGGATGCTGTCTTCGGCGGACCTCCGGTGGATGCGGTCTTCGGCGGTTCCACGGCCGGTGCGGTCTTCGGCGGTTCTACGGTGGATGCGGTCCACGGCTGGTGCGGTCTTCGGCAGTTCTACGGTGGATGCGGTCCACGGCTGGTGCAGTCTTCAGCGGTCCACGGCCGGTGCGGTCTTCGGCGGTCCACGGCCGGTGCGGTCTTCGGCGGTTCTATGGTGGATGCGGTCCACGGCCGGTGCGGTCTTCGGCGGTTCTACGGTGGATGCGGTCCACGGCTGGTGCGGTCTTCAGCGGTCCACGGCCGGTGCGGTCTTCGGCGGTTCTACGGTGGATGCGGTCCACGGCTGGTGCGGTCTTCAGCGGTCCACGGCGGGTGCGGTCTTCGGCGGTTCCACGGCGGGTGCAGTCTTCGGCGGTTCCACGGCGTATGCGGTCTTCGGCGGTTCACGGCGGGTGTGGTCTTCGGTGGTCCACGGCAGGTGCGGTCTTCGGCTGTTCCACGGTGGTCACTGTCTTTGGCGGTTCTACACCAGGTGGTCTTGGGTGTTTCCACATCGGGTGGTCATTGACAATTCAATGATGGGCGGTCTTTTCACATTTTCACTGCGAGCAGTCTTTGCATTTGGTAAGTTTTTTTAGCATTTTAAAAGTACTGAAAGTGCTGTTCAGAAAAATTATAGAATTATAGCCCTAAGGCAGTCCTAGAGTTAAAGCTTGCAAAATAACCATTATTTTTATCACAAAAGTCATAAATCTTTTGCTCAGTTGTATTGGCGTGAAAAATAAAACATTGCATAAAGCATCTAGTGTGTGATCCTTAGTGGGTGGTCTTTATAGCCCAGCCAAAATAGGTTCGTATCGGAAGTAATTCCGGAGGAGCTAAATTTTTCACAGTTGATAGACGTTACAGTTGCAGTATGTTAGAAAATCAACTACAGTTTCGTAAGGAGAAAAGCAATCAAAGTGGTGTTACTTTTATTTTGTTCCCAATAAAATTTGCTTAAAAAATTGTCACTATCACTTATTAAAAATACCTTAAAGTTGTGTGGCAAAATCAACACAAACGTAAAAATTATATTTTTTTCATTACATCATATAAAAACCTGCCCTTACTTCTCCTTTGTTTGAAGTTTATATGTAAAACCGTAAAACTGAAGTTTGTAGAGAATAATTTTAGCTAAATGATATAACTATTTTTGGTTTGAGGATAACGAGCAATATTGTTTTTTACTTTAAGGTAACAGTGAAAAAAGGCTCTGTTCTTGGCCCCATTTCAGTACATACATTATTAAATTTTAATGTCTTTCCCTCTTTTTTTTCTCTAAGACATGACTTAGAGGAATGGAACTCCAAACATCCATATTTGGCCATTAGTACTTCATTTTGAAGTACAATGTGATTTTTTAGCCCCAATAGGAGTCACAAGAAAATCTTAAATGTAAGCATAGGGCGATAAGTACCTAATATTAAAGGTCTCACTTAACAGAACACAATGCCGCAAACCCGACCTCAATTGGATAACCGAGCCTGAAGTAGCAGGCAATGGAAGTTTTTGAATTTTGAAATGGTTATTAACGATTTTAATGAAAAGTTAAAATGCCTGGCATTGCCTGCTTGGTTGTCTGATTAAGGTCGGATTTGCGGCATTGTGTTCTGTTAAGTGAGACCTTTAATATGAGGTACATACTTTTATTGCCCTATACTTATATTTAATATTTTCTTGTGACTCCTAGTGGGCTGACCCCTATTGGGCCTAAAAAATCACATTGTATCACAAAATGAAATACTAATGGCCAAATATGGATGTTTGAAGTTCCATTCTTTTAAGTCATGCCTTATAGAAAAAATAAGAGGGGAAGACATTAAAAATTCAATAATATCTGTACTGAAATGGGTCCAAGAACAGAGACTTTTTCACTGTCACCAAAAAATAAAATACAATTTTGTTCGTTATCCTCAAACCGAACATAGTGATATTATATATCATTGTAAAGCTAAAATTTTTCTCTACAAACTTTAGATTTACAGTTTTGCATATAAACTTCAAATAAAGGAGATGTAAGGGCAGGTTTTTATATGGTGTAAAGGAAATTATATAATGTTTACATTTGTGTTGATTTTGCCACACAACTTTAAGGTATTTTTAATGAGTGATAATGACAATTTTTTAAGCAAATTTTATTGGGAACAAAATAAAAGTAACACCACTTTGATTGCTTTTCTCCTTACGAAACTGTAGTTGATTTTCTAACATACTGCAACTGTAACTTTAAAGGGGCGTGGGGCGGACAGCTCAAGGGGGATTTTTCAGGAATTTTGGGAAAATGCACACCTTGAATTTTTAACCCTTTGAGTGCCGCAGCCATTCTCCCAAGTCATATGCATAAATTGCCGTGCTAAACCCTACAATTTTGTAAGGGTTTGGGAAAAAATGTGTATAAAAAAAAGTATTCAACAGATTTTAATAATTCTTTTTTATTTTCTTTGTAATAAAATGGGGAACATATTACATATAAATCCTTTCTTCTACATTTATTTATATAAAAAATTATGAGTTATAACTACAAATAAAAAATAAAAAAATTCTAAATTTTCAAGTTTGGACCAAAATTTTGTGTATATAGTATTTTTATATATTTTTTTTTTAGTTACACCTTGTAAAAGAGCACGAAAAACTGAACAAAAATCATACATAATATGTTATGTTACAGTAAAAATTTACATTATAACGCACTACAAACAATAATAACATAATATAACATATAACATATATAACAAGCAAAAATAATATTCATACAACATACAACCAATAGCACTGATAAATCAATAATTTCACTAAGGCTAGGCGCACACGAACGACTTTTCAGTCGGCCGACTGTTGGGCAAGACTGTCTGGCAGTCAGAGAGGACGACACAAAAGTCGTCCCGACTTTTCAGTCGCTGACTGTGATGCGCACACACACGACAGTTTAGTCGTCTTCCCACGATGGATCAGACACAAACCGCTGTCATATGTGCGCTAATGCTAAGGTTTAAAAAACGAAAGCGTAATAGAAAATACTGGGTTCATCCTATTTATAGTGCGAGACATATTAACGAGACATATGAAGGCCCAGTTTTACTTGTTATACACTGATCTACGATAATATCCCGAAAAGTTTTTCAGCTACTCACGAATGAGTGTTTCCAGCTTCGATGAGATTTAAAAATTACTACAGCCCAAAATAACCCTTCAAAACACTGTGATGAGGATGGCTGTACCAGCTGAAGAGCGAATTTTGGCCACCCTGAAGTAACACACTAATAATTTTTTATCTTATTCGAATTTTTAAGGCTCCCCTCTACCTGAGCCCGAACGATGTTACCGAATGCCGCCTCTCGGACGTAGCGCTAGGCGAGTTTAATGGCTGCAGAGGTTTACAGGAATAACTAATTAAGATAGAGATTGACTCTTAACCTATTCTAAAAGTAGAAAGCTAAATCGAGTCTTCTCTGGTTTTAGAATTCTTTAATAACTTTTTTGGTTTCAGTTATAACTGTCTAAGATCATCTGTTTTTCTCTATTGGCGAGTTTTATAGATGCAGAGGTTTACGGGAATCGTGTTTTAAAACTAACCAATTAAGATCGAGATTGGGTCTTAACTTTTTATAAAAGTAAAGAGACTGATCTCGTCTTCTCTGGTTTTAGAATTTTTAAATAAAATTTCTAATTTCTGCTATAACTCTCTAAAATGATCTGTTTTTTATAGGTTTTTAACTGAAGTTTTCTATTAGTTTTGATGAAATAATTATCGAAGTATAACAAAGATTTAGCACCGTTGTTCTTTAATATGACACCTTAGTTATAGCTCTAGGCTGCATTTAGCAGAAGATAACACAATCTAAAGAAAACCTTGTATTTTCATCGAGAAAAACAGATGAATTTAGTCAGTTTTAGCTGAAATTAGAAATCGTATTAGAAATTTCTAAAACCAGAGAATACGAGATCTGTCTCTTTACTTTTATAAAAAGTTCAAAGCCAATCTCTGCCTTAATTGATTAATTTTAAAACACGATTCCAGTAAACCTCTGCATCTATAAAACTCGCCACTAGAGAAAAACAGATGACTTTAGACAAAAACTGAAATAAGAAATTTTATTTAAAAATTCTAAAACCAGAGAAGACGAGATTCTTCTTTATACTTTTAGATAAAGTTAAGAGTCAATCTCTATTTTAATGAGTTAATTTTAAAACACGATTCCCGTAAACATCTGCAACCATAAAACTCGACTAGCGCTACGGAAGCGTCCGCGAGGTGGCATTCGGGCTCTGGTAGACCGGAGCCTTAATCTTAACCCTCGAGAGGTCGCGCAAAATATATCACTTTAGAGGTCGCGCACGGTGGATTCCACCGGGTTTATAAATAAATGCTAATGTTGTACACATTTCCATTTTATTGACTACAATTCAAAATATTACATAGAATATTAACTAATAAAACACTATATGAACTATAACATTATACTATGAACATATAGTATAAAAATTATACTATATGAAAACAGTTAGCTACCTGTGGTTTCCACCGTGCGCGACATCATATGTTATACAATGATGTCGCGCACGGTGGAAACCACAGGTAGCCAACTTGTTGCAATACAGCAGCCGACTGGCCGGTTGGAGGGGGTGAGGGAATGCGCGATAATGTAGCAGACGAGTCCATTTGAAGGTACTGGAGGGGGGGTAGCGGTAAGCTTCCACGCTGAGAAGTAAAAAAAAAATTACCTATCGCCCGGTGGAAAAGACAGCGGCGCGACCCCTCGCGGGTTAATTTTTGATCTTCATTAATAAAATTAAGATTAAAAGGATAATTTTATTCTTAATTTTTGAACGCATAAGAATAATTATTATATATCCTTAGGTAAATGTTACTAGCATAACCCAAAGTCCTTTTTGAGATGGTTAGGGGTTTCAAACCTCGCCCTTAATTATGGGTTCTTAGGGGTATTTTTTTATATTTTTAATAGCATTCCCTATAAAATTGCATATCTTTTGATAGAGAATAAAAAAAAAATGATTGACACACACACCATATTCTTTATGATTTAAACTAAAATTATGCGAAAACGTGTAAATGAAATTGTGAATAAACACCCAAACAACAGTATTTCCCAAGTAAAAACAGCAGACATGCCCGACTATCGTGGCAGACAGTCGGCGGTGTGCGCATCTCAACTTGTTTCCGTGCATTTACCCATACGCCACGACAGTTGAGTCGTTGAGCAGTCGGCGGGAAAATCGGGCATGACCCATCTCGTCCCGACTGCTCCACGACAGTCGGCCGACTGTCGTTGTGCAGTCGGCTGGTGTGCGCGGTCGTATTTACCAACATGGGTCCGATTTTTTTCTCTACGCCGACTTTTTAGTCGGCCGACTGAAAAGTCGTTCGTGTGCGCCTAGCCTAAACACAATAATAACGAAGTATTAGGAACAGTTTTTAGTGTAAAAGAACGAATGTAAACAATGCAACTAATCAAAATACACAGCTGTGTATCAATTAAAACTAATACGTACTATATAAAATAATAATAAAATACCGATCGTCTACTGGGTAGACGCCGGCAATTTATGCATATTTTATAACGTCTACTATGTAGATGCTGCGGCACTCAAAGGGTTAATGTCTTCCCCTCTTATTTTTTCTATAAGGCATGACTAGTCTATCAAATGTGGGACATTCAGCTCCTCCGGGATTACTTCTGACACGAACCTATTTTGACTGGGCTATTTAGGGAATCGATAACATACAATTTTCAAAAGTTCCTTGACAAAACGTCTTTGGGCTATATTAACCCATTGGCCTATCAATTATTTTGCATAAATCCATTACTAAGTCATCCTATTAAAATTGTGAAAATGCAAGGTTTTTTTAAAAAAATTCGTAGAAAATTTATTTTTATTTGTTTTTATTTTTTTATTTATATATATATATATATATATATATATATATATATATATATATATATATTTTAAATTTTTTTTATTTAATTTTATTTTATTTTTTGAAAGTGTATTAAATTGTCAACAGAACTCTATAAAGTAGTTGTTGTTAAATATTATTTATAAAATTTTAACTGTTGAAAAAAATAAATATATATATATTTTTTAATTAAGGTTATTTTATCAACTTATGTGTTTATTATTTGCAATAGAAAGGTAGCCATTTGAATTTTTTACATAAAAAATCGTTTATAATTACTATTCTTCAAAAAGTATATTTTTTATAGCTTTTTTAGTAAAACCTTATATTTTGCGATAACATGGTTCATTGGCATTATTGTATTAACATTATGACTGCATTATTGAACTACTGATATTAGGAATAATGAATGAAAAACTCTGAATTATAGCTTTGTAATATAAGTGTTCTTTTATTTTATAACTAATAATATTAATTAGCTTTTTTCATAAAAAAAGTTACGGGTTTTATCCGCAACGTTCATAAACAATCATAAACTAGAGGCCTAATACCTCTGTTTACTAAACACTCTACTATTGATAAAGGTTAGTTTACTACAGACAACACAACCCACAGCTGACAGTTTCAAACACAGGAGAAAAGAAACAGTCAAAGATGTGTAAACAAAAGTTATCAGTACCTACATCGATGTTTATTTTTACTTTCAATCAGTACAACGAGATCAAGAAAAACAGTTATATACTTATAGTGAATAATAATGTAATATTTTATAAAATTGAAACTTATTAGTATTTTTCTAGTAATAGTTTTACATCGAAATATGGCTTTATTATCACAAACAGAACGTTGGAGATAACATTGTTTATGTGTTGACATCATCACGGAAACATTCCATGATACAAAAATTGGGACCACAACAGCTGCCACGGAACAGTTCCGTGATACAAGGCCAATGGGTTAATCTACAAGCCACCTAATTGTATATTTTACGAAATATCAAACATTAAGAATACAAAAGATGAAGCACTAAGAATTATTACGATGGACATCAATGACATTGTGTAAAAGTGCGGTTGTTGGTTATTAAGTTTATTTCAACTTTTACAAATTTTTAAAGAGAATGGCGTACTGGTATTTTCAGGATTTTTTTCCTGAACTACAAGAAGGATTTTTACTGTGTGGGGGGGGGGGGGGGTTTAACTGTTTAAACGTCTAGATTTGAAATTAGTAACAATTAATTAATTTTAATGTGGTTTTCCTTTTGAAGATAAATTCTTTTATCTTGTTCGATGCATGGAAAACTGTCTCATGGTTTATTATTATAAGTTTAAGATATATGAACTTTTAGTATAAAAAGCTAGGATCCAAACCAATAGTTGCCACAAGCTAATAATGGCTAATGCTTTTTTAATTTTCATCAATTAAATGTTGACCAAATTTGTATTGCATGCTATTCAAGAGAGAGACAAAATGTCCGTAGGTGTGACCTTTAATACATCTACTCCTCTCAACTTTGGAATTGAAAATAAATGGGTGAAATTTGACCTATTTCAACTTAATTTCAAAATGCAATAATGTTGTTTAAAGCAAAGAATATATAAAAATAGTTTGTGATTTTTACTATTTTAGTTTTAAGTTTACATTATTTAGTATTTTAAATAATTTTCACTGATTCATTTTTATTGGTTCTATAATCTATACTTATTTAATACGCTAAGGGTTTTTTTGTCCTGAGAACTCCTCCTACAATTTTCAACCGATTTTCAAGTTTTTGGTGTCGTTGGATAGGGCTTGGCCTGTAGTTGTTTCCGCCAAAAACTGATAAGAATCGGACTGAAAATAAAGGCGCTATCCACAATTGAAATCTCAAAATTTCCCATTTAAATAACATTGGGATTAAATAAAGCATTTTAAACATCTGTCAATAATCAGCTGTAAATACGTGTAGTTTTGGTGATTAAAGAGATTCACAATATTGGATTGGTCGGATGTCATTGATTTAGAGTTAAAAGTAACATTTGCATTGTATGAAAATAAATTGCTCGATTTCGATCAACACGTATACTAGTATTAAATATTTCCTTAATTTGGCTGACACTTTATTCCATTATATATAAATTTGTTTTTGTATAATATTCTAACAATCTTACTTGTTCAGTAAATAAAAGTAAGTAAAATTGATTAAGTCAAGTGTGAGCACCGTGTAGATCAATTATTTTCAAACGTCTACTGAAGAAACAGTACAGCGTGAATGTATTTATCCTACTAGCAGCCAAAAAGTAACTGTGCAAGTGATCACAATTATAATTGTTTTATTGTATGCATAAAATTTACTAGTGCAAGATCAAGCATTGTAAACTTAATAGTATTCCGTTCTTTAATTGCTCGATACAATTTGAAAAAGCAATGCTATGACATGTTATGAAGTATCCTGTATGTTATGTTCATAAAGGCAGTGTTTGGGAACAGGTAGTTCCATCGCGGGCGGTCTTCGGCGGTTCCACGGCGGGCGGTCTTCGGCGGTTCCACGGCGGGCGGTTTCGGCGGTTTCACTGCAAGCGTTCTTCGGCGGTTCCACAGCGGGCGGTCTTCGGCGGTTCCACGTCGGGCGGTCTTCGGCGGTTCCACGTCGGGCGTTCTTCGGCGGTTCCACGGCGGGCGTTCTTCGGCGGTTCCACGGCTGACGGTCTACGGCGGGCGGTCTTCGGCGGTTTCACGGCGGGCGGTCTTCGGCGGTTCTCCAGTGGGCAGTAAGTTTAGGCAATATATTATATGTTATAAGAAGTATTTTTCCAAAGTAATTTATGGACTCACGCCTAACGATTGGCTAGTTCTTTTAGCCACGTATGGTATAGTAAACATTCTTTAGTCCAATGTGGTTTTTTAATTTGACAATACCTCAGCAACAACAATCATTTAAATAGTGATATAGTGATATAATTATAGTGAAAATTATAATACCAGAAATAAAAATTCCTATACTAAAACACACTTTTGTTAAAAATTTTATGGAGAAAAGTGCTTAGAAAAATCCCTGATAAAATAAAAATGAGGCTAATCCAATTAAATTTAAAAAACAGTTGGAGTATTTAGTCGGTGCTGCGGTTGTTGGTTATTAGGTTTATTTCAACTTTTACAAATTTTAGAGAGAACGGAGTACTGGTATTTTCATGATATTTTTTCTGAATTACAGGAAGGATTTTTACTGGGTTTTGGGGGGGAAGGGGGGGGGTTAAACTGTTTAAACGTCTAGATTGAAATTAGTAACAATTAATTAATTTTAATGTGGTTTTCCTTTTGAAGATAAATTCTTTTATCTTGTTCGATGCATGGAAAACTGTCTCATGGTTTATTATTATAAGTTTAAATATATGAACTTTTAGTATAAAAAGCTAGGATCCAAACCAATAGTTGCCACAAGCTAATAATGGCTAATGCTTTTTTAATTTTCATCAATTAAATGTTGACCAAATTTGTATTGCATGCTATTCAAGAGAGAGACAAAATGTCCGTAGGTGTGACCTTTAATACATCTACTCCTCTCAACTTTGGAATTGAAAATAAATGGGTGAAATTTGACCTATTTCAACTTAATTTCAAAATGCAATAATGTTGTTTAAAGCAAAGAATATATAAAAATAGTTTGTGATTTTTACTATTTTAGTTTTAAGTTTACATTATTTAGTATTTTAAATAATTTTCACTGATTCATTTTTATTGGTTCTATAATCTATACTTATTTAATACGCTAAGGGTTTTTTTGTCCTGAGAACTCCTCCTACAATTTTCAACCGATTTTCAAGTTTTTGGTGTCGTTGGATAGGGCTTGGCCTGTAGTTGTTTCCGCCAAAAACTGATAAGAATCGGACTGAAAATAAAGGCGCTATCCACAATTGAAATCTCAAAATTTCCCATTTAAATAACATTGGGATTAAATAAAGCATTTTAAACATCTGTCAATAATCAGCTGTAAATACGTGTAGTTTTGGTGATTAAAGAGATTCACAATATTGGATTGGTCGGATGTCATTGATTTAGAGTTAAAAGTAACATTTGCATTGTATGAAAATAAATTGCTCGATTTCGAGCAACACGTATACTAGTATTAAATATTTCCTTAATTTGGCTGACACTTTATTCCATTATATATAAATTTGTTTTTGTATAATATTCTAACAATCTTACTTGTTCAGTAAATAAAAGTAAGTAAAATTGATTAAGTCAAGTGTGAGCACCGTGTAGATCAATTATTTTCAAACGTCTACTGAAGAAACAGTACAGCGTGAATGTATTTATCCTACTAGCAGCCAAAAAGTAACTGTGCAAGTGATCACAATTATAATTGTTTTATTGTATGCATAAAATTTACTAGTGCAAGATCAAGCATTGTAAACTTAATAGTATTCCGTTCTTTAATTGCTCGATACAATTTGAAAAAGCAATGCTATGACATGTTATGAAGTATCCTGTATGTTATGTTCATAAAGGCAGTGTTTGGGAACAGGTAGTTCCATCGCGGGCGGTCTTCGGCGGTTCCACGGCGGGCGGTCTTCGGCGGTTTCACTGCAAGCGTTCTTCGGCGGTTCCACAGCGGGCGGTCTTCGGCGGTTCCACGTCGGGCGGTCTTCGGCGGTTCCACGTCGGGCGGTCTTCGGCGGTTCCACGTCAGGCGTTCTTCGGCGGTTCCACGGCGGGCGTTCTTCGGCGGTTCCACGGCTGACGGTCTACGGCGGGCGGTCTTCGGCGGTTCCAATACGTGCGGTCTTCGGCGGTTCTCCAGTGGGCAGTAAGTTTAGGCAATATATTATATGTTATAAGAAGTATTTTTCCAAAGTAATTTATGGACTCACGCCTAACGATTGGCTAGTTCTTTTAGCCACGTATGGTATAGTAAACATTCTTTAGTCCAATGTGGTTTTTTAATTTGACAATACCTCAGCAACAACAGTCATTTAAATAGTGATATAGTGATATAATTATAGTGAAAATTATAATACCAGAAATAAAAATTCCTATACTAAAACACACTTTTGTTAAAAATTTTATGGAGAAAAGTGCTTATAAAAATCCCTGATAAAATAAAAATGAGGCTAATCCAATTAAATTTAAAAAACAGTTGGAGTATTTAGTCGGTGCTGCGGTTGTTGGTTATTAGGTTTATTTCAACTTTTACAAATTTTAGAGAGAACGGAGTACTGGTATTTTCATGATATTTTTTCTGAATTACAGGAAGGATTTTTACTGGGTTTTGGGGGGGAAGGGGGGGGGGTTAAACTGTTTAAACGTCTAGATTGAAATTAGTAACAATTAATTAATTTTAATGTGGTTTTCCTTTCGAAGATAAATTCTTTTATCTTGTTCGATGCATGGAAAACTGTCTCATGGTTTATTATTATAAGTTTAAGATATATGAACTTTTAGTATAAAAAGCTAGGATCCAAACCAATATTTGCCACAAGCTAATAATGGCTAATGCTTTTTTAATTTTCATCAATTAAATGTTGACCAAATTTGTATTGCATGCTATTCAAGAGAGAGACAAAATGTCCGTAGGTGTGACCTTTAATACATCTACTCCTCTCAACTTTGGAATTGAAAATAAATGGGTGAAATTTGACCTATTTCAACTTAATTTCAAAATGCAATAATGTTGTTTAAAGCAAAGAATATATAAAAATAGTTTGTGATTTTTACTATTTTAGTTTTAAGTTTACATTATTTAGTATTTTAAATAATTTTCACTGATTCATTTTTATTGGTTCTATAATCTATACTTATTTAATACGCTAAGGGTTTTTTTGTCCTGAGAACTCCTCCTACAATTTTCAACCGATTTTCAAGTTTTTGGTGTCGTTGGATAGGGCTTGGCCTGTAGTTGTTTCCGCCAAAAACTGATAAGAATCGGACTGAAAATAAAGGCGCTATCCACAATTGAAATCTCAAAATTTCCCATTTAAATAACATTGGGATTAAATAAAGCATTTTAAACATCTGTCAATAATCAGCTGTAAATACGTGTAGTTTTGGTGATTAAAGAGATTCACAATATTGGATTGGTCGGATGTCATTGATTTAGAGTTAAAAGTAACATTTGCATTGTATGAAAATAAATTGCTCGATTTCGAGCAACACGTATACTAGTATTAAATATTTCCTTAATTTGGCTGACACTTTATTCCATTATATATAAATTTGTTTTTGTATAATATTCTAACAATCTTACTTGTTCAGTAAATAAAAGTAAGTAAAATTGATTAAGTCAAGTGTGAGCACCGTGTAGATCAATTATTTTCAAACGTCTACTGAAGAAACAGTACAGCGTGAATGTATTTATCCTACAAGCAGCCAAAAAGTAATTGTGCAAGTGATCACAATTATAATTGTTTTATTGTATGCATAAAATTTACTAGTGCAAGATCAAGCATTGTAAACTTAATAGTATTCCGTTCTTTAATTGCTCGATACAATTTGAAAAAGCAATGCTATGACATGTTATGAAGTATCCTGTATGTTATGTTCATAAAGGCAGTGTTTGGGAACAGGTAGTTCCATCGCGGGTGGTCTTCGGCGGTTCCACGGCGGGCGGTCTTCGGCGGTTCCACGGCGGGCGGTTTCGGCGGTTTCACTGCAAGCGTTCTTCGGCGGTTCCACAGCGGGCGGTCTTCGGCGGTTCCACAGCGGGCGGTCTTCGGCGGTTCCACGTCGGGCGGTCTTCGGCGGTTCCACGGCGGGCGTTCTTCGGCGGTTCCACGGCTGACGGTCTACGGCGGGCGGTCTTCGGCGGTTTCACGGCGGGCGGTCTTCGGCGGTTTCACGGCGGGCGGTCTTCGGCGGTTCCAATACGTGCGGTCTTCGGCGGTTCTCCAGTGGGCAGTAAGTTTAGGCAATATATTATATGTTATAAGAAGTATTTTTCCAAAGTAATTTATGGACTCACGCCTAACGATTGGCTAGTTCTTTTAGCCACGTATGGTATAGTAAACATTCTTTAGTCCAATGTGGTTTTTTAATTTGACAATACCTCAGCAACAACAATCATTTAAATAGTGATATAGTGATATAATTATAGTGAAAATTATAATACCAGAAATAAAAATTCCTATACTAAAACACACTTTTGTTAAAAGTTTTATGGAGAAAAGTGCTTAGAAAAATCCCTGATAAAATAAAAATGAGGCTAATCCAATTAAATTTAAAAAACAGTTGGAGTATTTAGTCGGTGCTGCGGTTGTTGGTTATTAGGTTTATTTCAACTTTTACAAATTTTAGAGAGAACGGAGTACTGGTATTTTCATGATATTTTTTCTGAATTACAGGAAGGATTTTTACTGGGTTTTGGGGGGGAAGGGGGGGGGGTTAAACTGTTTAAACGTCTAGATTGAAATTAGTAACAATTAATTAATTTTAACGTGGTTTTCCTTTCGAAGATAAATTCTTTTATCTTGTTCGATGCAATCTATTGTTCTCGATGCATGGAAAACTGACTCATGGTTTATTATTATAAGTTTAAGATATATGAACTTTTAGTATAAAAAGCTAAGATCCAAACCAATAGTTGCTACAAGCTAATAATGGCTAATGCTTTTTAAATTTTCATCAATTAAATGTTGACCAAATTTGTATTGAATCGAATTGAATTGAATTGAAAATATCTTTATTCATAAGGTATACAATGGTATACATCGAATGGCGTCATTAAACTAATCTATAAACATACACAAAACATTGCAGTCATAAAAATAAATCATACTTAGCCTAATTCATCTAGGTCATATAAAGGAGTGCTTATTAGATATGATTTCAACTTTCTTTTAAACATATCAAGATTGTCTGTATTGGATGCTATTCAAGAAAGAGACAAAATGTCCGTAGGTGTGACCTTTAATACATCTACTCCTCTCAACTTTGGAATTGAAAATAAATGGGGTGAAATTTGACCTAAATTTCAACTTAATTTCAAAATGCAATAATGTTGTTTAAAGCAAAGAATATATAAAAATAGTTTGTGATTTTTACTATTTTAGTTTTAAGTTTACATTATTTAGTATTTTAAATAATTTTCACTGATTCATTTTTATTGGTTCTATAATCTATACTTATTTAATACGCTAAGGGTTTTTTTTGTCCTGAGAACTCCTCCTACAATTTTCAACCGATTTTCAAGTTTTTGGTGTCGTTGGATAGGGCTTGGCCTGTAGTTGTTTCCGCCAAAAACTGATAAGAATCGGACTGAAAATAAAGGCGCTATCCACAATTGAAATCTCAAAATTTCCCATTTAAATAACATTGGGATTAAATAAAGCATTTTAAACATCTGTCAATAATCAGCTGTAAATACGTGTAGTTTTGGTGATTAAAGAGATTCACAATATTGGATTGGTCGGATGTCATTGATTTAGAGTTAAAAGTAACATTTGCATTGTATGAAAATAAATTGCTCGATTTCGAGCAACACGTATACTAGTATTAAATATTTCCTTAATTTGGCTGACACTTTATTCCATTATATATAAATTTGTTTTTGTATAATATTCTAACAATCTTACTTGTTCAGTAAATAAAAGTAAGTAAAATTGATTAAGTCAAGTGTGAGCACCGTGTAGATCAATTATTTTCAAACGTCTACTGAAGAAACAGTACAGCGTGAATGTATTTATCCTACAAGCAGCCAAAAAGTAATTGTGCAAGTGATCACAATTATAATTGTTTTATTGTATGCATAAAATTTACTAGTGCAAGATCAAGCATTGTAAACTTAATAGTATTCCGTTCTTTAATTGCTCGATACAATTTGAAAAAGCAATGCTATGACATGTTATGAAGTATTCTGTATGTTATGTTCATAAAGGCAGTGTTTGGGAACAGGTAGTTCCATCGCGGGCGGTCTTCGGCGGTTCCACGGCGGGCGGTCTTCGGCGGTTCCACGTCGGGCGTTCTTCGGCGGTTCTTCGGCGGGCGTTCTTCGGCGGTTCCACGGCTGACGGTCTACGGCGGGCGGTCTTCGGCGGTTTCACGGCGGGCGGTCTTCGGCGGTTCTCCAGTGGGCAGTAAGTTTAGGCAATATATTATATGTTATAAGAAGTATTTTTCCAAAGTAATTTATGGACTCACGCCTAACGATTGGCTAGTTCTTTTAGCCACGTATGGTATAGTAAACATTCTTTAGTCCAATGTGGTTTTTTAATTTGACAATACCTCAGCAACAACAATCATTTAAATAGTGATATAATTATAGTGAAAATTATAATACCAGAAATAAAAATTCCTATACTAAAACACACTTTTGTTAAAAATTTTATGGAGAAAAGTGCTTAGAAAAATCCCTGATAAAATAAAAATGAGGCTAATCCAATTAAATTTAAAAAACAGTTGGAGTATTTAGTCGGTGCTGCGGTTGTTGGTTATTAGGTTTATTTCAACTTTTACAAATTTTAGAGAGAACGGAGTACTGGTATTTTCATGATATTTTTTCTGAATTACAGGAAGGATTTTTACTGGGTTTTGGGGGGGAAGGGGGGGGGGTTAAACTGTTTAAACGTCTAGATTGAAATTAGTAACAATTAATTAATTTTAATGTGGTTTTCCTTTCGAAGATAAATTCTTTTATCTTGTTCGATGCAATCTATTGTTCTCGATGCATGGAAAACTGACTCATGGTTTATTATTATAAGTTTAAGATACATGAACTTTTAGTATAAAAAGCTAAGATCCAAACCAATAGTTGCTACAAGCTAATAATGGCTAATGCTTTTTAAATTTTCATCAATTAAATGTTGACCAAATTTGTATTGAATCGAATTGAATTGAATTGAAAATATCTTTATTCATAAGGTATACAATGGTATACATCGAATGGCGTCATTAAACTAATCTATAAACATACACAAAACATTGCAGTCATAAAAATAAATCATACTTAGCCTAATTCATCTAGGTCATATAAAGGAGTGCTTATTAGATATGATTTCAACTTTCTTTTAAACATATCAAGATTGTCTGTATTGGATGCTATTCAAGAAAGAGACAAAATGTCCGTAGGTGTGACCTTTAATACATCTACTCCTCTCAACTTTGGAATTGAAAATAAATGGGTGAAATTTGACCTAATTTCAACTTAATTTCAAAATGCAATAATGTTGTTTAAAGCAAAGAATATATAAAAATAGTTTGTGATTTTTACTATTTTAGTTTTAATTTTACATTATTTAGTATTTTAAATAATTTTCACTGATTCATTTTTATTGGTTCTATAATATTAAATATTTCCTTAATTTGGCTGACACTTTATTCCATTATATATAAATTTGTTTTTGTATAATATTCTAACAATCTTACTTGTTCAGTAAATAAAAGTAAGTAAAATTGATTAAGTCAAGTGTGAGCACCGTGTAGATCAATTATTTTCAAACGTCTACTGAAGAAACAGTACAGCGTGAATGTATTTATCCTACAAGCAGCCAAAAAGTAATTGTGCAAATAATCACAATTATAATTTTTTTTATTGTATACCTAAAATTTACTAGTACAAGATCAAGCCTGGTAAACTTAATAGTATTCCGTTCTT
>CM061536.1:64318358-64379333 GCA_030545055.2 Neoaliturus tenellus | reverse complement strand
CCAGAAGCCAAAAACACCATTCGTTCATTTTCATATATATGTATATATATATATATATATCTATATATATATCTATATATATATCTATATATGTGTTCGTGGTACCGATAACTTTTGAAGGGAACCTCCGATTTTGATGAAATTTGGTATGAAGGTGTAAGACCAGGTCTATTTTCATGAGTTCGCGAACCAGCGTTGTCGGGTTATGGGAACGGGGTTTTATGGGGTTTCAAAGGGGTCAAAATTGGGTTTTTGGCATTTTTTGACCTCAATTTTCAAAATTCACCAATTTTAACTGAAACCATTTAAAAGAGCTTAAAAATACAAACAATTTGGTATTTTGAATTTTTATCTTAGCATAACTGGTTACGGGGAAAATCCAAAAATGTGTTTTCCATGTTATTCTTATGGGAAATCAAGGAAACCCTATATCTTGCTTATTTATTGACATAACTTAATCAAATTTGGTATGTACATTATCTAGATAGGGCTTAACTTATAATTGCTTACAAAACCCATATGGCGGCAAACCTATATACTCTCCCCTACGGGGTTTATGGGAAAAATAAAAAATTGCCAGAGCTTGATACAATTTTGCGTTTACATTCACCAATTATTGATTAACTTAGATTTTCTAACAACACCCCATGGCAGCAAACCTACATACTCGATCCTACGGTGTTTTTATGGGGAAAGTAAATAATCTGAAATTCCATTGGAAATTCGCTGAGTACGCAGGTCTGCTGCGACGGGGGTATTTTGTTTACATTTAAGACAGTAAATCAACTCCATTTATATAAAATAATTATTGTAATTTATCTATATCATCTTTAATTAGTATTATTTCAGCATTTAATTCTTTTATGGATTCATTGACTCCATCAAATAGAAATTTTAGTTCTTTTTCTAATTTTTCTTCTAAATTTTCAACATATTTTCCAATATTAATTAAAAAGTCTGTAATTTTATTTAAATCCTTTTTAGTTTCTGAATGATCATTACCAATTTTAATAATTGAATCTAAAACTTCATCTAATTCTGATTTTATTACAACATCATATTTATTTATACTTGGTTTTACATTAACAATTCTTTTACCATTAATACTTATATAATTTTTTTATAAACCAATAGCATTTACTAGATTTTCAGTCTTTTTTACATGACTTTTAAAACTTTTACTAAAATTATTAAAAAATATATTTAATTTAGAATTTATATAATCTTCTTTAATATTAATTGGATGTTTTTTCTGTCTTCCAAACAGATCAAATATATTTTGTGAATCCATATTTATTAAGGATTAATTTATTTATTATATTATCAAATTTTTTATTATTATTTAATTCATTTAATATAAAAATACATAAATGACCACAAATTGGTGGATCATTATAATTTTGAATTTGATTATCATTATAAAATATATTATCTTTTCCTAGATATTTAACTAATTCTATTGGTGGTTTATTAACTATATTTCCATATGAATCAAAATAATATTTAATTTTATCTTTTTTATAATAACAAACCCAATGAGTTCCATTTCCATCAAATGAATCTAAATTTATAATTCCACATTCAAATTTATTAACTTTATTAGGTAATATATCTCTCATAAATACACCTCTAAAATATTTTATATTTTTACACAATTTTTCTAATTCACCTAATGTTAGTGGTTCAAAATTTTTTTATAATTTTGTTTCATATATTTTAATGTTTTTTTATCTAAACCAGATCCTTCTACATTTTTTAATTCATGATCTAACCAATCAACAAAATTTCTAAATTTAGGAATTATAGATTCTTTTACTACTTTTGCTCCCTTTCTAACATTTGGTGTATAATTTTTAACTATAGGTATATTATCAGCAAAATCTAAAATTTCTTTTAGTAATCCACCATTTTTTATTTCTTTTAATTGATTATATGAAAATTCAAATCTTAATCCTTTATTTAATTTTTTATGTTTATTTAGTTTATTAATTTGTCTTTTAGATAATAATATAATATCTTTTCCATTTTCATTAAATTGATCAATATTAAATTGAATTATAACTGATCTTTTATTTTTAAATGCTAATTTTATTTTTGATTTTTTATTATCTGTCAAGTTTATATTTATTTTTTCCATTTATTAAGAAAAAAATTTATAGTTTTTATAATATAGATTAATATAATTAATTTTATTAAAATTTTAATCCTACTTCTAAACCCATACCAAATTTTCTTTTCATCCACATAGCACCTGATTTTGGTAATGCAACTAATCTTTCACCAATTCCATGATCATTTGATGTTACTATATCCCATGCTTTATCTTGTAAAATTTTATCAGCTATTTCATTTCTAGATTTTGTATCTTTATGATCTCTATAAAATAAATCATGTTCTTTAGCAGCTTTATCTAAATCATTGATTCCAGGATCACTTCTTTTTACTCTTTTATTTAATTTAGTTCCAGGCCCTAGATATTGATAACCAGGTACATGTAATTCAAAAGGTAAATTATTTATAACATCATTTAAAATACCTGATCCATCTTTTAATAATGGTGATGAAATATTTGCCAAAATCCTTTTTAAATACTTAATTCCTTCAGGTTTTTTAATTAATTCATCTAATTTATTTGATATAAAGTCTTTAATTGCTCTCTTTTCATTTAAAAAATTATTATTACCAGCTTTTTCTTGTGCATATATATAATTAATAATATTATCTAATTTATTTAAATCATCTATAAATCTATATTCAATTTTATTTTCTGTATATTTTCTGATTCCTGAACCTTCAATTTCCCTTTTTAATTCCCAAATATGTTTAATTAAATTAATATATTTATCACCTTTACTAGATTTTGGTTTTTTACTATTTGGATCATTATTTTTATAAATTGAATTAGTTTCCCATAAAATCTTTGAATAATTATTTAAATCATCTTGTGTATATAAATTATTATCTGGTTTCTTTTCATAAGTTAACAATCTCCATAATCCATGTGTTCCATTATATTTTTTATCATCAATTACAGTTATTTTATCACCAATCATAAATGATTTTTTTATGTTTATTCCAATATAAACCAAATTTATCATCTTTTGTTCTTGGTAAATATTTTTGTGCTAATGGACCAATAATTTTATCTAATGTTTGAGGTGAAATTAAATTTGGGTCAATAAATGTCGATTCTTCTTGAATTATTGGTTATCTGATTGGTCTAAATGGAGTACTTGAAGGTAAATTTAATTCTTCAGTTTCTGGTATTGATATATTGGCAAAATTATTAACAATAGGTACCAATTCCATAAGGTTTTTATTTTCATTTAAGACTTCACCAATTTTATTTTCAACTTTACCAATTGCTGATGTTATAGGTTCATATGCTTTTTGTTTAATTTTTTCATAATTATCTTCAATTTTAATTTGATTTTTAAATTCTTTTATTAATTTTTTCTCAATATCATCTAATTTTTTAGCTTCATTAACAGATATTTTATCCATTTATTACAAAGAAAAATTTAGGTTCAAAACAAATTATGTTAACATAAACACAAATCATGTTAACATAAACACAAATCATATTAACACAAAACACAAATCATGTTAACACAAACACAAATCATGTTAACATAAACACTAATTATGTTAAACACAATTCATTTTACTTTATTTCTGTAATTTTCATTAAATATATAAATACTAATGAAATAAATAATACTAATAAAATAAATATTCTATCAATTATTGAATCAAACATACAACAAGCCATTATCATTATTTAATATCAGAAAATTTTTTCATATATTTTCCATCATTTGATTTTTTTAATAAATTAATAGTTAAAAATCCATAGTCTTCTTTCCAACAATCATTACAAATAGTTTTAAATTTATCAAATTTCATATCTGATCCAACAAAATTATTATATATTTTTTTCATATAATGTTCATTTTGTTTAAAAATGCATAACATATTTAAATTATTTCTAATTAATTGCATATCAACTTTTGATTAACATTGTGATAAATAAATACATGATATATTTTTATGTCTACCCATTATAAAATATTCTTTAATTTTATCTTGTTTTTCTAAAATACAATCATCAAAAACTACTAATGAATTTGGTTTACATTTATTTAGTGGAATCATATCATTACATGAAAAATAAGAAATTTGTTTATTAATATTTGATTCTATATTTTTAAATCTTTTTTGTAATAATTTATAAGATGGTTGTTCTAATGATTTACTAAAAATATATAAATTTGAGTATGGAATTAATCTTTTATAAATAAAATTTAATAATAATGTAGTTTTACCAGATCCACTTGTTCCTATAATTAATAATCTAATAGGTTGATCATTTTTATTATTTTTATCATATGATTCTAATTTTATATTATCTTTTTTTCTAAAAATTTCTCCATTTAAATAAGATGAAATTATTTAAAATAATTGGTCATTCATCCAAACTAGAATTAAGATTAGAACATCCAATACATTTAGATGGAAAATATAGTATTGGTTTAAGTGGATTTTATTCAGATAATTTTATATCAAATATACCAAATGATTATAAAAACTGTTATGGATATTCTATTAAAGATGAAGATGATAAAATTATAGATCAATATTTTGATATAAATAAAGGAAATTATACAATTGAAGAAATAAAAAATATTTTTATTAATAGTTTAAAAGAATTTAAAAAGAAAATTAATAAATTTGATGAAAATGATTTTATACTGAAAAATGATGGACTATATATTATAATAAAATCTCCTGTTAAAATTATAGTAACAACAATTATAATTGATTTATTAGGGTTAAATAATAAAATAATTGAACCAAATGTATTAACAAAAGGAATAAAACTACCAAAAATTAGACCTTTTGATGTTATTGAAATACATTGTAATTTAGTTGATCCTAGTTTTGGAAATCATAAAGATCATTCACATTTACATAAAGAATCAGAAATTCTATATTCATTTTATCCAAATGTTGAATATGGATCAAAAATTAGTGAAAAACCAAATGAAATTGATTATATTCCTTTAAAAAATATAAATAAAATTCAAAATATTGTAATATCTATTCAAGATAGTGATGGAAATCTAATAAATAATGAAAATATTAAAAGTATTGTATATTTAAGATTAAAACAAAATTTGTAATATAAAATTTGTCTACATAAATAATAAAAACAACAATTGATTTAATTAACAATAATTTTATATTTAATAATAAATTAATTGTATTTAATAAACAAAATAATCCTTGGTTTAAAGGAAAAGATATTTGTAATATTTTAAAATATAAAAATTCTAGAAAAGTTTTAATTGATAATGTAAAAGAAAAAAATATAAAACTTAAAAAATATCAAGTGTAACCAACAGTTACACTTACATAATGATGATAAATTAATTTACATAAAAATTATAGGTGTCACAAATTATGACACCCTGGAAATTGATGTACAAACATGTTTTCAGACGCCCTAAAACAGGGCGTCAATAAAATAGATAATAAAACAATATTTATTAATGAATCTGGTTTATATTTATGAATTTTAAAATCAAAAAAGGTAGATAAACAATAAGGATAGTTGATGATAAATTAAAATTTATAGATATTTTTAGAGGGGACAATTTGTCCCCCCTATCATATAATAAAAAACATACAAAACTTATTAAAATTAGGTAGGACCCAAAATGGGTCCCATATAAATTATAATATTTATTTTAAAAATTTTTAAAGTAGGTAACCTTATACAATAAAAACTTAAGGGTAACAAAACATTACCCTTTAAACATTCAAAAAATATTCATAAAGATAATTAATTATATACAAATTTGAGACCCGTCTTAAAGACGGGTCTTATTTATTATGATAACTAGGAGTACGCTTATTCTGCGCGTATGGGGATGAACGGACAATAAAGATAAGGCATAACTAAATTTGAGAATAAAAAACAAATAAAACACAACTAAATCCCCACACATTCTAAAATTTACTTTATAAGTTCTTGTACCCTTTCATTAAACCTTGGAAGTAGTTTATAAAAATAAATAGCTTTATATTTCTGGGAGTAAGAAGAAGAGGATTCTAAAATTTTTGCATTTCTGTTACGTCCATTTGATCCTACTTTGTGGTTGTTAAAAAAACTGATATAATTCATAATTCGAAAATTCACTTGCCTTACATACATGCAATACATTGTTTTAAAATACTTTTAGTTAAATACTTTTGTCAATAGGCCTACTACACAAGAGAACAATTCAAGTATGTCCACAAACTTACCAAAATTATTTAGTTCAGCTTAAAGATGTCAATCTTTTTGCTGCTTGTGAGTGGTTTCAGGTCATTAATAAAACATCCTCAGTCACTAAATCACAATCTTTTATAATTTATCTATATTTATGTCCACCTGCAGTTGTTTATTATGCACTGTTTGTGTAGTGTCAATATTATTACTTAATACGTAAACCAATTAGGAAACAGAAGTGAAGTGAACTCAAATGTGTCCTGGGCCGATTCATGTTCAATTCTTTGGTCCTCTCACGTTGTTTGATTCGTGCGATGAAGCACTGGCGATGCGAACCATGGCGAACTGAGTCGAGCACACCTAGTACACTATTGTGCTAGACCCTGCTTCCCTTGATTCAGATATAGTCCTGATATTGTATCCAGGTAATATGGAATAATTCAAGGTGTAAGATTGTGATATAAAGCAAATCAAGTATATATTTGTATTGCATCCAAAAAACTGGAAATTTAAAGAAATGCATGTATTGCAAGGTTATTTTGTAATTATTTATAGTCCCACAGATATGTAGTAATTATTGAAAAATTTTGCATTTGATTATGTATAGAGATTTAAAATTTGGGACACTAATTCTACAATACAAAAGCTTAAATTTAGAGAAGAGGCAATCTTAGATTTTGCATATGGGGTTTCAACTGGCGTTTTCCCATTTTTTACTATAAAGTTTCTTCATTATCTACATGTATTTGATTTACAAGTCTTGCTGGAGCTAGGCCTAAAAAATAAAAAATGTAGAATTTTTAAGTGTTATGTTATCTTGAATTAATGCAGAGACAATTCAAAAGAAAATCTGATACGATATATCAATATTTTATATGATGTGATATAAATCAAATCGATTGTATTGTTCTATAGTATTTTAGGCTCTATACGAACAAAAAATTGATCAATGTATTTCTTTAGATCACATTTCGATATATCGGATCACATCAGATTTTTTAATTATTTTCTCCGCAACACTCAAGATAATTTAATGGTAATTGATAGTTTAATTGTTTATTTTATGTGTTCTTGCAAAATACTTAACTCACAATTATGTAATTTTTAAATTAAATGGTGAAAAATTAAGAAAACCCTATTGATGGAAAATCTAAGCTGGCCTTCTTTCTAAATTAACGCCTTTGTTCATGAGGTATATGTATTCAAAATTTGAGATCTCTATCATGAAACGCACAATCGGCCCATATAACTACCAGACTATTAATCTTGAAAACGCATGGAACACCTACATTATAAAATACCCCCGTCGCAGCAGACCTGCGTACTCAGCGAATTTCCAAAGAATTATTGTTTCAACATCAAAGAACTTTGTGGCTTTCTTATATAATTAATAATCTTTACAAGGAAATATAATATATTTAATGGCATTATATTTCTGAGTAAATTATTTTTATTTAATAATTTATATATTAATATTTATATTGCAATAAATAACTTTTTTAACAGTAATAAAACTGCATATTCAAAGCTTCCATGCAAAAGGAATGATTTGTTTACAAATCCCAAATCATAAACATTTCAAATTTGACAAATATGCAGAAGACAGCTGATCAGCTGATTAGGAACAGGTACTTTATTATCCTATCCCCATCTCTCTAGCACCCATTATACACTTATTTTCCATGAGAATACCATGGGATTTAGCATGTAGGTTTGCTGCCATGTGGGTTTTTGATCAAATCTTAATTAGTCACTACCTAGTGAAGGTTCATAAAAATTTTTATTAAGATATGTTGATAAATAAGTGATATATAACTTTTTAAAGATTTACCCATAAGAATAACATGGGAAACTTCATTTGAATTTTCTCTATAACCAGTTAAGCTATTTTAAAGATTCAAAATACTAAATTGTTTATTTTTTTAAGCTCTTTTAAATGGTTTTAGTTAAATTTGAAAATTTTGGTCCATAAATGCCAAAAACCCATTTTTGACCCCTTTGAAACCCCATAAAACCCCGTTCCCATAACCCGACAAAGCTGGTTTGCGAACTCATGAAAATAGGCCTGGTCTTACACCTTCATACCAAATTTGATCAAAATCGGAGGTCCGCTTCAAAAGTTATCGGTACCACGGACACACACACACACACATATATATATATATGTATATATATATATATATATATGTATATATATATATATATATATATATATATATATATATATATATATATGTATATATATATATATATACATATATATGAAAATGAACGAACGGTGTTTTTGGCTTCTGGGGACCTCAAAATGAAAAAGTAAAGTGATCCCGTGCTTAGGTCTTACCATGGCTACTACCATAATAGCGTATTCCCAATAGGGAAATTCGCTACAACTGATTAAAATTATATTTGATATCAATTTCTTTATAAAAAACTTATTTTATTTTGGAGCACTGATTTCATGGAAACATTATGAAAGCAAAATACCCCCGTTGCAGCATACCTGCGTACTCAACGAATTTTCAACAGCATTCAATTTTTTTAAAACTTCCCCCATAAACACCATGGGAACGAGGATGTAGGTTTGCTGCCTTAGGGTTATTGCAAGTAGATCTAGGAAAATTCCCAGTGCATGTAACCATAGAAAAACTATCGGTTAGTTTTTCTATGATGTAACTAAATTGCATCAATTTCTGATATTTTTAATTTTCCCATATATCCCATAGGGGTCTTGGGGTTGAGTAGGTAGGTTTTCCGCCATATAGGTGCTGTGAGTAAATATAAGTTACACCCTACCTAGTGAATGGACATATCAAATTTTATCAAGTTATGTCAACAAATAAGTAAGATACAAAATTTTGTTAATTCCCCATAAGAATAACATTGAAAACCTATTTTTGGATTTTCTCCATAACCTGTTAAGCCATGTTAAAAATTCAAAATAATAATTTTTTTTGTTTTTTTAAGTTCTTTTAAATAGTTTTGGTGAAAATTGTTGAATTTTTAAAACTTATGTCCATAAATACCAAAAACCCATTTTTGAGCCTTTTGAAACCTCATAAAACCCTGTTCCCATAACCAAATAATGCTGGTTCACAATTAAAATTATTCGCTTGTTAAAATTATTTTTCAATAAAATTTGGTGCATATCTTTATTAGATGTGAGTAACTAATATTTGCTCAAAACCCCCCATGGAAAGACGCCTACATATTAAATCCAATGTCGTTTTAATACAAAACAAGTCGTTGCCAGTCGATACTCGACAAATACCAGTCTAAAGCTAGGCAGATGGTATGAATCTTGTATAAACTGAAAATAACATACAATCACATAATTAAATAAACTAATTGTCACTCCCTGAAACTCTGAATAAAAACTGCATGTTAATAAACACCATCCCATTTTTTAAGTCATCGTTGTATTTGAATTTGAAAGTTAACTGAAAAGTAAACAGAAAAACTAAATTAATTCAATTGACAGAAAGGAGACAAGTTTGTTTTTATGAAGACAGCTGTTTGTTTCATGAAATGAACCATATGTTATAGGTAAACTTACTAAATTTTGTTATTATACATGAAAACTTTAAAGTCCAATGCGGCGAAGCACATTTAACTGAGGGTGACAAAAATTATTCAATGACGTCTACAGAGAATTAGATTTAATTTGACACCTCAATCATCAAAATCGGTTAAAAAATAAGGGAGTTTTGCTGCTCACAAGAAATTCCTTACGGAATTAGTAAGATAGATAACTGTATAGTGGGAGAAACAATAGCGAGAAGTGTTTGATCATAATCAGCTGATAAATTGACTTTCAGCATTTGTTTAATGCCACCTAGTAGCAGGTGTTGATTCGTCATATTAATGTTTAGGCTACATTTGAGGATTTAGCGTACAACCCCCATTGTACGTTTGGAAAATGTTAACATCTTCATGTTGTTTTTACATTCTTGAGTGAATTTTACATTCTTTAGGAAAACTTCCAATGTCAGGAAGTTTTTATGATCAATATTTGTGTATTTTAGCTCTCGCTATGCATATTTATTGTTCTTAAAACTATATCTATTTTGTATAATATCTGTAATTATATTTAATTAACTTATGTATAATAAATGACAATAATATTTGGAATAAAATGGAATATTTTATATTTTATTTGTATGGATTAATAGTTGTATTTTTACATAACTTCATCACTTACGCATAAAACCAAATATTTTGTTGATTAAACATAACAACCATTGGAAATTAACTAAGTATGCAGGTCTGCTGCGACGGTTGTATTGTTGATTGTAATGTTTTGAGAAAATTTTTAAGTTTTGAAAAATTTGAGTTAAAAATATTTTAAAATCGCCGCCATGTTTAAAGTAAACATTGGTAAAATAAAAAATTAACTAAAGGAAATTTAAAATTTTTGTTTCATGCCAAATATGAATCCAATACAACCATCCGTAGCTCAAATTATGAGTGTAAAAAACAATTTGTATTAGCGGCTTAAAGCATTTTAGGACAAATATTCACATTAACTTTTTTGTATATTTTGGATTGCTGAATAACCTGGTAAAGTTTGGGACAGTTGAAGCTGGACACCCAGTATAAGTTTTAACAACCTTCAATACAATTTACATAGGTTTGCCTTGTACAGTCAAAATTTCCATTTATAAATCATTGATATACTGTGAAGGCTTTATACCACATTTACATATAGACTGTTAGGCCGCTTTCACATTGGGTCGCTTGGACCGAGTGGCAGCCACTAACCCGTAAAAGTCGCAGCCACGATTGTCATTTCACATATACGGTGGCTGCGACTGAATTCTCAAGTTGCGAAAGTGACAGACACAGGGAAGGAGGCAGGCAGATGACGAAAAAAAGCTGCACGTGCATCCCGAAAGTGTGGTGGCAGGTTGAGTGGCAGTCACCGAGTGTGAAAGGCCCCATATGTTTCAATGCCCCGCTAGCGACTTGAGTCGCTAAAGAGCAGGGTTGCTGCCACCGCCCAGCGATGCAGTTTTCTGGCGACCGATTCGCTACCACCAAGGTGGGTCGCTGCGACGCACTAATGTGAAAAGCTCCATAAGGCTCAATGCATTTTCAAAAGGTCAAGTGGCCGACGAGTAGCTGCCACTAGGTCGCAGCGACCCAATGTGAAAGCGGCCTTAATATGTATAAAAAATTACACATTATATATTATATAGGACCTATTAATGCCCTATTGTGTATACCTGGTGTCCAGACCACCCGTACACCCCTTTTAAAATCTACAAAATTCATTTTCACTAAAACAAATTGTTCCATTGTAGGTAAAACAGTTGCGCTTTATCCATTGATGACAATTTCAACGTACAGGGTGTACCAGAAGTAATCTATTCAGACCAGAGGTCATTAATTTTAAATATAAACCCCCACTTGTTATGATATTTTGGATTCTAGACATAATTTTAAGACTATTTTGTGAGGTCCCTGCCTCAAATTAATGATTTAGTGATTTAGATTTAATGTATACCTGTAATCCTAACGGTTTGGGAGATAATGGCAGTGGAAGTTTTGTTTTACTAGGCCTACATAAGAAAAACATAGAGCAAATTTTCATATTCATTAACAATGAAACTTTTACCTTTAACATAACTGTATAAACATAAAGATATTTTATAAGCTCATTATAAATAATATTTCATCATAAAATACCGATTATCACATGATTAATTTTAATTTTTTATACTTTTAAAGTAATCTCCGCCATATTGAAAAAATTATGGAAAAATAGAAATATTTACGACAAAACTAATAATTTATGATGCTAAAGTGTTTAAAAGAAGAAACTAAAGCATTCTTACGCTGGGCATTTTTAGTTTAACAGGAAATTTACAGAGATAATGGATACGGTAAGAAATTTAGCTCCCTGTTATTATTATGGAAAAAATAAAAATTCTACCTCCATTATCTCCCAAACAATTAGAATTAGGAGTTGTAAAGTTGTCTAAGAATTATGTGTAGAATCAAAAATACCATAAAAAGTGGGGGTTCGTATTTAAAATTAATGTCTTCCGGTCTGGGTAGGTTACTTCTAGTACACTCTGTACATTGAAATTATCATCAATGGATAGAGCGCAACCGGTTTACCAATAATGGCATAATTTGTTTTTATGAATAATTAGTTGGGTTAATTTTAAAATGGGTGTACGGGTGGTCTGGGACACCCGGTATAGTTCCTCTACATATAGGTGTAGCGTTGGAAGGGGGTTGTGCCTTAACTTTTAGAAAAGTTTTAGCAAAAGGGGTAAAACTTGAATGCTGATAGTACTTCATGCCCTTCAATCCCCAAAAATGTACGTCAACTACATCTATCGATACATTTTTATACATGATATTTAAGTGGCAAAGGCGTAGCAAGGTGGAAGGAGGGAGTTTTGATGGGGCTTCAGCTTTCCTCAAAATCCTTAAAAATTACCTCATATAGGAATTTTACATCCTTATGACCCTTCTGCCTATTTCTGCATCCTCCAAAATCAAACTATAGCTACGCCCTTGTAAACTGGCTTTAAAGATGATCACCATAAAATAAAAGTAGAGGTGGAAATTAAAAACATTTTTAAAACATTTACAATTTCCTGACAACGTAGGCCTACTTATAATTAGATTTTCTCCATTAAATATAGGTTTCATGCATTTATACCTTCTGTTTGAGTTATAAACAGGTCAATTTATAAGCATATTTTGATGCTATGACACAAGTAGGAACATTTTTATTAATGGGTCAGAAACGAACTTTCAGAGAGAAAGTTGTGGTGAGGTGAATTTCATCACATTATCAAGAAGTTGACGATAATATGAGTTGATTGTTGGCAATAATATTAATATTAATGAATAGAAATTGCGGGGTGAGATGAGTCTCAGACTGAGATAACAGATCTTGTTGATCATTCTATAATTTCCTAGGGAAAAAATGTTGTACCTTATACGTATAGATAACATTAAGATTTATATTGAAATTTGTAAGCAAATGCAAAACAATGACAAATTAACAAACAGCTTTGTCCACCACCAATTAAAATGGGTGTGTGTGAATGGTCGAGATTTTGTGTTGACCAATTTTTTGTCGGCCGATAGTTATCGGTGTATGTGGAAGAGACCTTAAAATGAAATTGTTTTTGTGACATTGGAGGTCTGTTAAAGCGGAGGCCGGTTAAGAGGAAGCCTAATGTATTTATATTTTCTGATCCAGTTCAAAGAATATTCTTTCCACATAATTAAGTTATTGAGGAAAATATTCTTTGAACTGAATCTGATAATATAAATACATCAGGATTTCTTTTAACTGGCTTTAATAGGCCTTCTATGTCATTAAAAGAAATTTTTGTAACCAAGTAGACCTAAATCCATTATTATAATAGAAGGCCTCTAGTCCAGGGTCAAATGGTTGGTTGCCAAGAAATCCAGCTGCAGCACTCCGGGAATTGAACAATTAATCTTCCATGGACATTTCCCATAGCCGACATGTGTCAACTGGTATATATATCACTAAAATATCCCAATTCGATTGCCAATTTCATGACGACGCAGTACTAAATGTACCGTTTTGGATAGTGATCTTTCTGCTCATTTGCCCTGTTCCTCAATGTCACACCCTCAATGTTACGGTCAACAGACGATTCCTCCACCATAGTGTCCCATTTCCGCCCTGTCACCTTTTGTGAGAGCCAATTTTAGGCTAAAACATTAAATCAGTGATATCATCCATTAAATGTATTTCATTGCTAGCAACAGTTTATCTGTTGTCTCAACTTCATTCAATTCCAGACCTTTGACAAAGGCTATTGCGATACGGTGTATGAACCTGGATAGTTTGACACTTTGTGGACTTAGAAAGTGGCGAACTATCAAAAATTCAAAACTATGGGAGTTTTTGGGAAATGTTAATATAGGGAGCATAAAAATCTGTTGAATTTAAGAAACACTAAATAAATATTAGAAAACATGACTTAATTAAACTATAATAGGACTATAGCCAAAGTTAAAATCATTTACCATTTTGTTTACATTTTCACCTTTGACAGTCCCCAACATTGAAATTAAATCAATTGTAATGACATGCTAAGTTGTCATTTATACCTTTACAAGTTAACTTGTCGAACAATTTATAAGGAGTGTCGAACTACCGAGAGTCGAACTATCAAGGTTCCTTCAACTCTCAAGATAAATTTTTGTGATATCTTTTAAGCAATTTTTATTATACGTTTTCTGATTTTTAACAATAGCGCCAAAACAGTAGGTATATTTAGTTAACCCATATACAATTAGTCTTCAGTTTTGGTCCTATTGCTCTTTGCCCTATGTTCCTTTTAAACATCAAAACAAATTTTCATGTTTTTTTTTATATTGAGTTTTTATTTTTAAGTTGAGGTCCAGTGACTGAGTGGTTGGTACCGCCGTATACACTTTGTTTAGACTTTTATGTAGGCTAGAAGAAGAAAATAACTATTACAGTTCTACTTCTACCGATCCAATCGAAATTAGGGCTGAACCTTAATTGGTTTGGCTAATTTTAAAAATAGACGGAACTTTCAAAAAATGACAGTTAGAGAATAGCTTACTCCTGCAGTTTACTCAAACAGGGTGTACAAACTCAATGACAATCGATTGAAAGCGATTGCATTAAATAGTAGAAAATACTCCTAGAACATGGTTGGTCTAAATAAGTTTCAAAAAAAGGAACAAACCACAGAAAAGCGACCGCAACAGTAATGAATCATTGCCAATAATCATAAATATTCTGGAAAATCAACAATCAGGATTCCCTCACTTTTAAGAACCTCAGGAACAATCAATTTTTATTTTATTTTTTTAGTTTTTTTTTTTTCTTTGTTACAAAAGATTTTAAATATGGTAGATTTACAAAATAGCAGTACTTTCCTGTCCACACAATAAGCATTGGATAAAATATAATGGGACGGAACTAAACAAAATATGTGCAGAGCTCCCTCTAACCTGACCGATCCTAAATGCTTTTCAGGCCTACAAAATGGGTGACAAACGTTAAAGGCAGTTTGTAACCAACTAAATAAGGAATATTTTTTCCAAATGTAGTGTTGTTTACTACTTATTATTGCTTGAAGATGAAATACTTGAAAGTTCTCCTTTTGTGGACTACCTGGGAGTGAGATTGGACGATAGTCTCCGGTGGTCGGATCACATCGACAAATTAGCTTCAAATTTGACTTCAAATGTTTTTGTCATTAGGAGTTTGGCCGTTTTCAATAATATCTCCCTTTGCATGTTAATTTATTTTACTCTCATAGAAAGCTACTTGCGATATTCGGTGGTGCTTTGGGGTTCTTAGAATAAAATCAATTTAAACAGGATATTTGTCATTCAAAAGAAAGCAATCAGAGCTATCTGTAGGCTACGGTCCCTCAGGGGCAGTGGGCTTTCCACTGTACGGGTGTTTCTTGGCGACCCCGGGGTACCTGAGCCAAGCTGTGAGACCCTCCTCACAGTTCTTCCCGAGCTAGGGCCTTTCTTCTCATCTTTCAGGTCTTAGCTCACCGTCTTTATTCTTTTCTGAGCTAACCTTGCTCACCTTCTTGTTTTCGACCCCGAATCAAGGGTGTCTTTCCACCTTCTTTCGACCGGCGCACGCTGGGGGGTCCTGGGAGTGTCCCTGTTGTGTTGCAGGGACTGATGTGTGCCTCGCACTGCCGATGGTCTCCTCCAGTGTGTCGTCAGAAGCCAGCCGCTTCGGACCTTAGTCAGGAAGTGCGGCATGGATGCAGAGATCGGACTCTGCATTGCCACGGTGCGACCCCCAGCACGTCCGGCACATTTTGTGTATCGGTGCTGGGCAAACGGAGGTTTCGGGCCTCAGAGTCCTGGGGTAGGGGTGTCTTATCTCCTACGGGGGGTAGACCTCCGAGGGTGTACCCGCTCCCGGCCAATGAAGGGCCGCCTCTTGCCGCACGATGCGCTGGTGAAACAAAAGTATGGATTTTCAAAACCAAAACACGAAATTAAAGGAGAATGAGCAGGCCGCCTTTAAGCGCAGCTCAAAACTGCAGAGGTCTCCGACCCCGAAGACTGGGACGCCGACGGGGGGAATTAAAGCCTCCCCTCCGCCGATCCCGTTCAAGGCTGCTGGTGTCGCCGGATCGTCGGCCGTAACCGGAAAGGAGAAGGATGAGGTTAAGCTGGGTATGGGGGTGACTGAGCCGGTAACACCTCTAGCCGGGATGCAAGGAATTCCTCCCAGGAAGAGTCCTCTTCGTACGGCATTCGAGATGCAAATGCTTCGGCAGCAGCAGGACGATGCCAACGAGGAGGAAGACTCATGTCTGAAGAAAATGAACGATCTTTTGAAGGAGATGGCCAAGGCTCTCCTTATTCAGAAGAACGTCAACAAGGCGATTAAGGACGGAATTCCAAAACTCGAGGATTTCCTTGGCGAAATCGAGGAATGCCGGAAGATCAGGCTGAAGGCAGTGAAGCAGGAGCGCGACGTTATGAATGTCTGCTTCGCCTCAAGCTCATCTGGCTGAGTCCCAGACTCAAGCCAGAAAGCGAAAGAAGAGGCAGAGCGGTTCTTCGCCGGAAAGCCCTGAGCTTGTTGAGGTGGACTCAGTGCCGAGACCGGTTTTTGTCACTGCGGCATCGCAGACATCTCCTGTCCAGGCTACTCAATCCGCCCCGGGCGCTGTCGCGATTCCAGCGGCTACTCCTGCAGAGGTTCCTGCTCCGGCGGCTAATCCTGCCTTGGCAGCAAACTCTGCCTCAACACCTTTGGGGGGCTGGAAGACGCGCCTGTCTAAGAAAGAAAGGAGGAGGCAGAAGCAAGTGGAGGCAGCTTCGAAAAGTGCGTCGAGGGTGGAGCGGACGCAAGTCTCAAACCCGGTGGGGGAGGCCTCTGGCAAGTCTGTCAGAAAGCCTAAACAACCCAGGCCTAAGAAGTCCAGGACGGAGGCAATCTTGATCAAGCCCTTAGGGGGGCGATCTTTTGCTGATGTTCTGGGTCAGATTAGATCGCAGGCCAAACCGGAAGAGACCGACACCGTTATCAAGTCTATTCGGCGAACCCAGAACGGGGATGTCCTCCTCGAACTGGGGAAGTCGAGTGACAAGATCGGTTTTGCCGCTTCCCTCAAGACTGCACTTGGGGACAAAGGCTCCATCAAGGCCCTACAACCGAAATGTTCGGTCGAGATTCGGGACCTTGATGCCCTCTCCACCGAAGATGAGGTGACCCGTGCGATCCAGGTGGCACTCCCGGAGATACCGGCTGATGGAGTGAGGGTATGGCTGACAAAGCCTAACCGAAGTCAACTCAGGATGGCTGTTGCTGAGATGGGCGAAAAGCACGCCAATAAGCTGCTTAGCCTTCAGCACCTCAGAGTCGGTTGGGTCAGTTGCAGGCTCAAACGGAGGGTGGTAGTTTCGAGATGCTTCCGCTGTCTCGGTTTCGGCCACTACTCCCGAAACTGTAACGGGCCCGACAGGAGGGCCAACTGCTTCCAGTGTGGAGGCCAGGGCCACAAACGCAAGGAATGTTCCTCGAGCCCATCCTGCTTCCTCTGCAAGGATTCAGGCTCCAGTGCCCTCGGTCACTTACCCGGGTCTGGTCAGTGCGGTGCCTTCAGAGCCGCACTTGAACAGGCAAAAGGCAGCGGCCGGTAATTCGCATCCTCCAGGCCAATCTTCATAGATCCTGGGGAGCTGATAACCTTCTAGATCAGCTCGCCCGAGAACTTGGTGCTGACGCGCTCCTTATCAGCGAACAGTATCGGGACAGAGACCCAAACATTTTGATCTCCGACAGCCTCGGTACTGCTGCATTTTGGGCGCGTAATACACAGGATGTCTTGGTGCGGAGTCACGGGCAAGGCCGAGGATTCGTCTGGGTTCGGTGTAGGGACGTGACTATCTTCAGTTGCTACCTCACACCCAACGAGGCCGTCCAGGACTTTCGCGACAAGATAGATAGCCTAGAGGAGTGCGTTCTCGGCACCACCGGGCATGTCGTCGTTGGTGGCGATTTCAATGCCAGGGCCGTCGAGTGGGGAATGCCCTCTACCAGCTCCCGGGGGAAATACATCCTGGATTTCATCGCCAGGGCCGGTCTTGTCGTCCTCAACCAGGGCGACACACCTACTTTTCGGCGCCCCGGGCAGAGAGGCACGATCCCTGACGTCACCTTTGCGTCTGAGGCGCTCCTTCCGAGGATCTCTGGCTGGAGGGTTGTCGAGGACTACACGGGTAGCGACCACCAATACATCGTGTTTGACCTGCATGATCAGGCAAATCGTCGAGTTTCCGCATCTCGGGAAGGGCCACGCCGGTGGAACACCAACAAACTGGACGTGGTCAAGTTCACCGAAGTCATCTCTCGGGGAGCGCAGGGAATCCTGGTGAGGCTGGAGCCGAGGCACTAGTAACATCCACGATGGAACTTATCGTCTCGGCCTGCGACCAGTCTATGCCGCGAAGGAAACCCGACGCGACAAACAACCCGTTTACTGGTGGACTGAAGAGATTGCGGAACTCAGAAGAACATGTTTAAGAACTAGACGAGCCGCCACTAGAGCGAGAATTCCCGCAGACAGAGTTCTTAAGTCGGAGGCCTATAAAGCTGCGAGAAAATCTCTCCGCCAGGCGATCAACAGGAGCAAGGCGAATAGCTGGAGGAGACTTCGTGACGACGTTGATTCCGACCCGTGGGGCCTGGGTTACAAACTTGTAACACAGAAACTCGGCGCCCGCTCTCCACCTTCCATCATGGAGGGCGCCACCATGGGAAGGATCGTCGCTGCGTTGTTTCCTGAACATCCACAGCGACCGCCGGTTGACTTCGGACGGGTAGAGGACGTTCCACTTTTCACTTTCGAGGAGCTGGAAACCTCCGTTCTCTCCCTGAAGAGCAACAAGGCTCCTGGCCCGGATGGGATTCCCAGTGAGGCTTTAAAGAAAGTATTTTAATCAACGCTGACTTGTTGTTGAGAATGTACAATGCCTGTTTGGTAGAAGGGGTGTTTCCGGCTCCCTGGAAAACAGCCAGGCTTGTACTGATCAGCAAGGGCAAAGGTGATCCCGAGCTGCCGTCGTCCACAGGCCTCTCTGCATGTTGGACACGGCTGGGAAGCTGTTCGAGAAGCTGATCCGTTCCCGCCTGACTTCTGCCGTGGAAGCTGCCGGGGACTTATATCCCCGTCAGTACGGCTTCAGAAAGGGACGGTCAACGATCGACGCTGTCACCGAAGTTCAGAGAGCTGTGGAGAGAGCCGAGAGCCACAACCATTTCTCCCGCCGAGTAGTGCTTCTTGTTACGCTTGATGTCAAGAATGCCTTCAACTCGGCGAGGTGGGTCGATATGTTGGATGCGCTTCGCAACACCTTTCGTATTCCTGCATATCTGTTGCGGCTCGTCGAGGATTATCTACGCTCTCGAAGCCTGATTTATGACACGAGGGACGGAACGCGGACGATGGAAGTCACTTCTGGTGCCGCACAAGGTTCAATACTCGGCCCGGATCTCTGGAACGTTGCCTATGACAGCCTCCTGAGGTCCGAGATGCCTGAGGAAACCACTTTGGTTGGGTACGCCGATGACGTCGCAGCTCTCATTGCTGCACGCAACGTTGAGCTGGCCCAACTGAAGTTGAACAGAGTTATGCGGGTGGTCAACAACTGGATGTCCAATCACGGTCTCTCACTTGCTCTCAGTAAGACGGAGATCGTGATTCTTACGAAGAAGAGGATCGACACCGTCGTCCCGTTTCGAGTGGGAAGGGAGGTGGTCACATCAACTCGTGCCGCCAAATACCTCGGGGTTATGGTGGACACCAAGTTAAGCTGGAGGGATCAGATCTTCCATACGGCGGACAAGGCCGCTAAGGTAGTGACTTACCTTAGTAGGCTGATGGCCAATGTCGGGGGTCCCCGATCCAGCAGAAGACGTCTGTTGATGTCCGCGGTCCAGTCCGTGCTTCTTTACGGGGCAGAGGTGTGGGCAGGCGCTCTAGATAAGGAGTGCTACAGGTTGCGACTCGCCCGGGTTCAGCGTCAAGCTGCGCTCCGGGTGTGTTCCGCCTACCGGACAGTGTCCAAGCCTGCCGTCCTGGTGGTCGCCGGAGTCATCCCTGTCAAGCTCTTGGCAGGGGAGAGGAAAGCGATTTATCAGAGACAAGGCGAGATCGGCAAGGATACGGCAAGAACAGAAGAGCGCTCCCGAACCTTCCAGCAGTGGCAACACAGCTGGGAGCACGACACCCGAGGACGATGGACTGCGCGACTTATCAAGCAGGTCCAACCATGGGTGGAACGGCGGCATGGGGAGGTGGACTACTACCTGACCCAATTTTTGACAGGTCACGGCTATTTTCGGTCGTACCTGAACCGTATGGGAAAGACCGGTTCACCGGACTGCATTTATTGCCCGGGTGTTCCCGACGATGCGGAACACACATTCTTCCGCTGTCCCCGTTGGGAAGGGCCCCGCCTGGAGGCCACACAAATCTTTGGTGCATTTTCGGTGGACTCGGTCTGCCAAAAGATTTTGGAGGATCAGGGCAACTGGGATTGTTTGTCACAGTTCGTCCGGGGCATCCTCCTGGAAAAGAAAAGTGGTCCAGATCCCTTGATCGAGCGGCTGGATTAGGAGCGAGCCCCACGGGCGTAAGCCAAATTTAGGCCTAGCCTGACGTAATGTGACAAACAATTCCAGGTTAGATTCCTAAAGAGTAGAGGAGGTTTTTTAGTGGGTAAACTCGTTTTTAGGGGAGCCCCACACTACAGGCTGGCCACCTGTGTGCGTAATGCATTTTTCCGCCTCTCCCTCAAAAAAAAAAAAAATAATAAATAAATAAATAAATAAATAATAATATCTCCCTTTGCATGTTAATTTATTTTACTCTCATAGAAAGCTACTTGCGATATTCGGTGGTGCTTTGGGGTTCTTAGAATAAAATCAATTTAAACAGGATATTTGTCATTCAAAAGAAAGCAATCAGAGCTATCTGTAGGCTACGGCCTATGGACTCTTGCAAAGAGAAATTTAAAGAGCTTCAGATCATGACACTCCCTTCACTTTACCTTTTTGAAGTTATCAATTATGTAAAAGAAAATAATTGATAGAGGCTCATAGTCATTCTTACTTCACAAGAAACCGTAATGTCAATCCATCTGTTCAGCATAACTTAAAACTTTTTGAAACAAAACCCAGTTATGTTGGTGTTAAATATTTCTCTCAAGTACCGTCAAAAATCAAGAGTATTGAAAATTTGAACAGTTTTAAGAAGAAACTCAGGCAGTACCTCATCAAAAAGTACTACTATGATCTACCACCTTTTCAATAATCCTGATCTTTCTCCCGGTCATTCATTACTAAACCCACTCCCTAACCTTACTACAACCTGATTGGACAGCATCAGGAGTTGACGGCCAAGTTTTAGAATTACTACAAGAAAATTAAGGACGGGTCCCATGCCTTCGTGATGTACGGGACGGACATAGGAGGTAACAGGTAACAGGTAACATAGGCCATAGAAAAATCCCAGAACAACTTTAAAACTGGTTTATACTAGTTGCGAAGTTGACATTGGGTACAGCAAACGAAGTTGTCATAACACTGTGGTAAGTCTTTTGGCTGTCCACTATGACAATTTCCCATCCTTCATAATCCATTCATGTTCAAGACAGTGGGGGGTCAATGCGAACTGCATGTAAGCCCCTAGCTGGAACATATGTAGACAGCAGGGGGTAAGGAGAAATGCTATGGGCATCGAAACCCCTAGCTGGAACATATGTTCAAGACAGCAGGGGGTGAGGAATGCGATGGGGCATAGAAACCCCTAACTTGAACATGAGTGGACAGTCCCGTGTCTCACCCTTTCTCTTCCTTCAATATCCCATCCTTCTGGGGGCTTGCGCAAAATGCCCATTAGAGGCAGACGTGCTCAACGGTTCGGCCGGGGTCTCCTTATCCACCAATAACAACAACAACAGGCCATAGAAAACTGTAATTTGACATAGCCTATTTAAACGTACTTCAGATAACCAGCCAATACGTTATCCATTCGGGGTCTGGTCCTGAAGTGGCCGTACTGTAAATCAAGTTCCTATATAGTATAGTTTGGTTATTTGGAGGGCTCGACAATACTGGTAACCCTCAATTTTAATACCTTGTAAAAAATAAAACGGTTGGGCCAAGCATGAGTTTTTAAATACAACCATGATGTATTAGTGGTGGGCTACACTTCCGTATACGCCCAGTGGAAATATCAATGAACCCGATATTTTATGGAAATAAAAAAATCAAATTGTAAAAGAGTATCATTGTAAGTATCAAATGAAAAATATTGATTCCATAAGAATATTTATAGCCTATTCAGGATTACCGACTTTTTTGTAAAATATGCCTTCATAAACAAAACCATTTAACCTGATCCAAAATAAATAATTGAAACAGACCCAATACAAATCATGATAACAGCATATGTAGATGACAACATAACTGAAAACGTTTCCTAAATAAGAAATACAATCACTGTGGGCTTAGCAGTAACTAATTTTTCCTATAATTATATTTTTTATTTTCAAATTTATACATTCAACATCAAGTATAATGTAACATGACTTAAATTTAAAAAATTAAAAAGCTACTAATCATACAGTATAAACGAAAAAATTTAACAAAATAAAATATAGACTCCCTGACTAAGCGTCAGATATGGCTCAATGTTGGAAGGTTAATGATACCAGGTAAACAGTAAAAATTTCCATTTATGAACTTATAATAAGAAATTTTACATCCTTGTAATTTCAGCATCCTCCGGAATCAAATTGTAACTAAGCACCGTTTGTAGTGTGGGTCTACGTGTATGGCTTTAAGAGTAGGTCATTTTGTCACGAAGTATGATAAAAGTACTTTTACAGTTATGGTACGGTATATAGTTTATATTTTTGTCAATGTTCCTGCCCTATTGGCTAAGGAAAAAATTACCATGCCATACCTATAGCCTATAATAGCCTACTTAATTTTGTTTGTTGCCTATTCTCACATTTACTTTCCTTTAAGCCTACATAGTTTTTTTTTAGTGGAGTTTATCTTTACAATAGGTTAGATTAGTGTAAATTTTGTTGAGGTCAATCCATTTGATAGAATTTTGGATACTATACGGGCGAAACTTCGTTATCCTACTCCACAGTTAGTATTGATGTTAAAATTTTGAATTTTCAATAATATTGCTGTTTTATCGATGATACAATACTCCATTACGAATGTGACTTTATCACCTGATTTAGTTTTGTTCTAAGATAATCAAAAATACCTTTTGACAATAAAACAAATATATTGCAAACAAGTACAAATTTGAACTAATGTAGCCTTTAACATTATCAAAGAACAATAAAAAATACACTAACTTAAGTTATTTAACCAAGTTTATTTTGTAGCCTAATTGTATCTTAATTGTGAGAAGAAGCACACTTCATTAGATCTAAAATTGTGTCACACAAATGATGCCAAATATGAATTAGAGAGGTATTTTTCTCTTTTGTACTCAGGGAATTAGGCCTATGCATTTTAAAATTAACAAAAAACCATTGATTTTGATAAACATCGCTGTCCATAAAAGTGACGGAGGTTTACGGTTAGATTATTATTACGGTTATGTTTGATTATTATTACAATAATTTCAAATACTTCTTACCTACCTCAATATCGTTGTTGATTCTATTGTTTTCATCAAACAATTTTAATCGCAAACTCAAAATGTTAACAATTATAATAACGGTGGAGTAGCTTAACGGAGTTTTGTTTTTTAAGTTGATTCAATATTTATACCGATTTGATGCAATGAATATATTTTCATTTGATAGTTCCACCGGGCGTATACAGAAATGCAGCCTAAAGGTGTGATAACACCAGAGGTTGACAACCAAAGTTGTCGACCTAAGTCATATAGCTTAGGCCTAGATATGCTACATAAGTCAACAACTCTTTTTAGTTCTTTGGCAAAAGTTAGCATCTTTTGATTACGTCTACCTACCTCTGGGCTAAACACATTTTAAGGTAGGCCTAGCTACATATTTCTTGAGACAAACTTTTGGTCTAGGCTTAAGGTAGCATAGGCCTATCTGTTATAGGCTAGCCTGTCCTGTTATAATAATTCTGTAATTGATGATGATGAAATGGGCCCTTAACAAGTATAATCAGACACTTCTAGGCCTAAGCCAACCAATAAATTATGTGATTATGCCCTATACAACAAATATAGCCTAACTTACCTAAAAGCCTACTCACTCTATAAATTAATATTAAGTTATAAGTTATCACAAGACTTTTTGAAAAGCAGGAGGGGCCTAGGCCTATTGATATTTTGAAGAGTTACTCTAATCACAACTTCGTGTGGGGACATAAATTGAATTAATTTGAAAACTGGAGAGTAATTTGACTGATGCTTTGACATATTCATAGAATAATCTGAGGTAATTCTAGACCTACCATGAGTACAAAATTTGCATGGAACTCTGCACTCCTAAGTGAAAATTGAGACCTAAATAATTTACGTACAGTACAAAGGGGTGTCATGAATTTACTTATCAACTTATTGTTGAATAAGTTGAATAACTTATTTAAACGTTAATAACTTATTATACGAACTGCCGAATTGGCGAAGATACATAACTAACAAACTAACCTACACACACACCCACACCGACCAGACTGTAAATAAATAAATTGAACTTGACTCTGATTCTTGTTTTGACTGTTGTGTAGCCGCTGCCATCTCTATATTAATCGGACGGACATCTGACACACACTGTTTTATTTTTATTTTTTATTTATAGTGTTTTTATGTGTGAGTTTAAATTGTTAACCGTTTTTTTAGTAAAATTTTCTTTTTATTATGGTTTGTTAACATCAAATTTATCTTTTCAGTATTCATAACTTTTTTTAAAATATTTTTTAAATAACAAATTGTATTATACACTTTCTTTATGTCTGACAACAAAACAACAATGCCACCGTTTAACGTACCCTAAACAGCTAAACACCGGTTATTACGGCCTCCAATGCATTTCTTATGGGAAATTAAATTACGCCTCATTAGTTTATTACTTAACAGAATAGCTTCAAAAAAGAAAGGGAATCTACAATTTACGCCTAAAATCTACTGTGAAAGTTTGAAGTTGATCTGAGGCTTCCTGCGAACGTAATCGTTTGGACATTGAAATCGGGATTTATCACTACAGTGAGGTTGTCAACAGTCATGTATGAGGATTCACTCCTCTTCGATCCGTTCATCCAATAAAGTAAAATTCATAGATATTTTTAGGTTAGATATTCAATAAATTATTGAATATATTTAAATTTATTAAATAAAATATTTAAAAATATACATAAAATTATAGTATAAATTCAATATTATATGGTTATAAATTATTAATATAATTTTGATCATTTTCTTTAAAACTTTCTTTAACATAATTTTTTATTATATTTATAAATGGTTCTATTATAAAATTAAACTTATAATGATATACAAAATAATTTTTATATTTAAAAAGATATATTAAAAATTTATTTGATACTTTAGTTTTAAATAAATATAATTTTATATCAAAATCATTATTTATTAATTCTTTTGGAACAATTAAAATTTCCATTTATTTATAATTATTTTTATACCCCCAAGGTAATGTATCAATTTTATTTTCACAAATAAATCTTTTATCATCTCTATTACTTAAAGCTAATTTATTTATTGTAATTGTATATAGTTCATGTTTAAAACTTCTAATACAAGTCATTTCCCTATATTGTTCTTGATTATCAAATAAACATTTTTTAAAATCATCCATATGTAATGTTTTATCAACAACACTTTTCTTGATTCCTTTACATTTTACAGGATTTTTATTATTAAATTTATAACTATATAATTTTGATCTTAAACCACAATATTCTTCTAATATTTCACCATTTAACTCATCTTTAAATTTACCAATTATTTTTTTATTCTTTTCACTATAGCATTCATGTTCTTTCTTATAATCACTTGTATCAAATTCATTAATATTTTCTTTAATAATTTTATATGGATCCTTTTTTAAATTCTATAAAATAACTGTCTGTGTCCATATATAATAACCTTATATTTGGATCAAACTTCTTTAATTTTTCATAATAAAATTGATACATATGTAATTTTGATAAATCAAGTACTGAAAATCCTATATAGATTGGTTTATCAAACTTAACCTTTTCTTTTATCATATGTGAAGCAATACAGTCTTTATCAAATATACTAAATGTTTTAAAATTAGGTTTTTTTGCTTGTTTTAATGAAAACTTTTCATCACCTAATTTAATATCACATCTATTTCTAACATTTTCCATAGTTTTTCCAAAAACACTATTATTCATCAATTTAAAAAAGTCTTTTTCAAAATCTGATGTTGATTTGGATCTTAATTTAGTATTTAATTCAATATATTTTTTCATATAATCATCTTGATCAAATGCTATAACTCTATTAACTTTCTTTAATTTTAATCCTTTTTGTAGATAATATTTTAAGTTTCTTGAATGAATAACATAATCTTTTTTATCAAATAATGTTGTGCAAAGCTTATTATTATAATGTTCAGGTGCTAATGGTAAATCTTTATGGTCATCATGTAATTCAATAGGATATTCTAAATCAACATCTAATATATATCCATATTCAGCATTTTCATCTAATTCTAATATTGTTTCTTCCCATTAATTTAATGTATATGTATTAGGATTCATCCATGTTATATCTTTATAAGGTAATTTTTGACTTAAAGCCCATCCATATAGATTATTTGCATCTATATATAACATATAATTTTCAGGTTTTGTTTTATCATAATTTTTTGTATATTTATTGTTTGCTTTACAATATCTAGTTATACATTGTGAAATACCACCTCTAATACCTTTTTCAATCATTAAATACATATTATAATCACTTATTAATTCTAGTTTAATTTTTGTTAATTTTAACATAGAATCCCAAGCTAGTGATGGTGATGTTAGATAATGTGCTGGATCTAATTGATAATTTTTCAAACAAACAGATCTAAAATTTTCAAATATATCAGCTAATAAAAGAACATCTTGAATATTATATAAATCTGAATAGTTACCTAATGTTTTTACTTTTAGTTTATTCCAAACTTTTATATAATGTTTATAATCATCATCACTTATATTTTCATTAGTTAAACAACTATAAAATTGATCTTTTTCTAATATTTTATCATAGTTTAATTTTTTGACATTATCAATAAATTCATATGGAAATACACCTTTAGAAGTTAATATTTTTAAAGTTTCATTATCATATTCAATTATATCATTTTCTTTTATAAATTTATTTATATGCTTAAATTCTTTAAGATTTTTAGCTAATTTTTCAATTGATGTAGCCATAAATCTAAATGTATCTACAAATGAGAATTTTATAAATTTTCTAGGTTTATCACCTTCAAATTCATAACCATAACCAGAATTTACTGAATAGTTTATATATTTTTCATCTGTATTAGCTAACAAATCAATTTTACCATATTTTTTAGCTAATTCTTTTATAAACAAATGTGTATCATAATTTGAACTATTATGACAGAATATAGGAATATTTTGAGGGAATTTTAGATTTAAATTACAATTTAAATGTGCAGCACCCCTAAATTTTCCTGTTAAATGGCAATGATCTCTTACCTTTTTTCTTTCATCATCATCAAAACCACTATTTTCACAAATATGACAAATATTAGTTTTTTGATAATTAATTTCTTCTTCATTAGTTAAATTCATAGGCTTTTTATTTTTTGAATTATATTTTTTAGCTATATATTTTGAAATTTCATCTAAATATTCAAATAATTTATTTGGCACATTTATTAATTCTTCTTCATTTTTTTGCTCTATAACAAATAGGTTTATACATTTTATTAGTTACTCTAGATACTAAATAAATTGTAAATCCATATGGTATATGTTTTTGAATTTTATTTGTATATGAGCAATTTGGATTATTTTTACAATTATCAATCTTTTCTAATATACTTTCAAAATCCATATAAATTACATATGGATGTTCAAACTTTTTGTAATAGTTTTAAAACTTACTTTTTGACCAGGAAATGGCATTATAGGTCTACAAGGTTCTAATGATTTACATATTTCTAAATGATTATTCAAGTCTTTATTTTTGTAGAAATGAGTCAAACATCTTCTACAAATATATTTTTTTGTTTTATGTTTTGATAATTGAGAATACACTAATTTATTTAAATCTGTTATTAATATATAATGACAATTATTACCAATTTTATAATATAATAAATCAATTTCTAGTTTTGTATTATAATGTTCAGATATTTGTAATGGCACTATTTTTTCATCTTCATCAATTCTATAAATATTTATTGACATTGATGGATAGTTATATTTAGAATCAAATGATCTTTTTTCAAATAATTTAATATCTTTCAATGTTATTGGATAATCAAAACCTTTAAAAATATCATCATTTATATATTTTTGATATTGTTTAACTCTTTCAGCATGTTTGTTTGGTTTATCAATAGCACATCTAATTGCATAAATAAAACAATATTCATCTTTATTTTTAAAATTTACACAAAATTTTTTATTCTTAATTTCATTTGGTAATTCTATATATGATCCAGCATTTAATGAATTATTTTTAGATAATTTTAGATTTAATTCAACACATCTTTTTAATGACCAACCAGAGCCTTTTGATGGTTGATTTAGTTGTTCTCTAACTATTAATTTCTTAAATTGATCATCAATAAAATCATCTATATTTAAAATATCTGAACTTTTTATACAAAAATACATATTACTATTTTGAATTTCACCATTTATTAATTTTCTTTCATATTCACATTCTAAAGCCATCTGTCCTTTAATATTTTTGAATTTTTGTTTTTCTATCAATTTTTTTATTTCATTTCTTTGAGTTTCTAAATAATCATTAATATCTAAATCATCATTTGAATTTGTTAAAATATAATCTTGAAAATATCCTTTTAATGACGAAGCTTCTTGAATATTTATTATATTTTCTTTTGGAATTGGTTTATTTTTAAAATAATCATTTAATAATCCAATCAATTCTCTCCTAGTTTTATTAACAATTTTAATACTATTTTTAATTGCTAAATTTTCAATATATTTAAATGATCTATATTCTAAATTATTTGGATTTTCTTTAATTTTGTTTAATCTTTTAATTAGTTCATCTCTAGATAAATTTTCATAATTTCTGACAGATAATTTTTTTGCAATTTCATTTAATTTTTCTATATTAAATAATGAATAATTTGTAAGATCAAATGTTTCTTTAATATTTGTTAATTCATCTAAAGTTTTATTTTTATAATTGTATATATTATTATTTTTACACCAATGTTTTAATTCAAATATTTTATTATCATATTTTTGTTTATTTAATAAATGTTTAGTTGAGTTATAATGTCTATCATAATTTTTATATAATATATTTTTATTACAATAAGGACAATTAATATTTTTATTTGTTCGTTCCATTTATTAGGGGTAAAATTCTTTATTTATTAAAAATAATTTTTACTTAGAAATAAAACTCTTAAAAATATAAGAAGTATTTCCACTTTTTACTAGGTAATTTATAGTTTAAATCATATTTTTTTAATAAAATTTGATTTTTTTTAAATAAGTAAAATTTTGTCTTCATTTTTTTATCATATTTTTAAATTTTCTAGTTTTGTTATATTTTTTTCATGAATTTTAGTTTCTAAATGTCTTAAATAATTATTAGTCCATTTAATATTTCTTCCACATTCACAAAATTGTGGTTTTAAAAACATTTCTCTAATACATTGTATACAAATTGTATTTTTTCTATCTTTACTATAATGATAATTATTAAAATTTGAAATATCTTTAATTTCTTTACATTTATGACATTGTTTTTCATTTAATTCTATAACTTTAATACTATCATATAATTTTTTATAATACACATCCTTACATTCTTTACAATAATAATATAACCCATCTTTAGTATTTTTGTCTTTATAAAATTTAGATATATCTTTATATAATTTACACCTTAAACATATATTTTCCATTTATATAAAATAAAATTTACAAATTGTTTTTTCTAATTCATATTCATAAAAATTTTCAATCATATCTTCATTATTTTGATCTTTTATACTATAAGTAACTGGATTTGTATTATTAATTTTAGAAATTATAAATATTTCTCTAGACCAATTATTTTTATATTTATTAGAAAATGTTGATTTTTTATTTCCAAATCTAACTCTATCATTTATTTTAAATTTTGATTTGGTTATTATTTTTGGTGGTTTATATTTAAAAACAGTATCTAATAAATCCTTTTCATTATTTTTATTTACTTCAATTGGTTTCATTTTAATTGTTGAATGATATGAGTTATTATATTCTTTAACAATTTTTGGTAAAATATTTATCCATCTATAATTTTTATTAATTTCAAATTGTATTTTCATTTTTTCATTTTGTGTTCTATTATACCTTTCTATTATACTTGATTTTTCTTCATTTTCTGTATGATACAATTTAATATCATATTTATTTAATATTTCATTAAAATCTTTATTGATAAATTCTAATCCTTTATCTGTATGTAAAAGATTAGGTGATTTATGATTAATTTTAATTGCATCCTTAATTATTTCTTCAAATGCTTTAGAAACTTTTTCCATCTTTTTTCTTTAATGGTTTTGACCAAACATATTTTGAGAAAGTATCTATAACATTTAACATATATTTATAACCATCATTTTCTTTTTCATAATTTTTCATTATAATTAAATCTGCTGCCCATAAATCATCAATACCTAGTGTAATTATTTTTCTTTTTAGAAATTTCTTTCTAATTGGAGCATGAATTTCATTTGCTTCAATTATTTGTTCATTTTTAGTTAATTCTTTTTTAATTATAGGTTTAACTTCTTTTTTCAAAATTTTACTTTTATTTGTTTTACAAATTGAACATTTAGTAGCAATTCTATATAATCCATTTTTTCATTTCAACAATTTGTGGATTAATATTTTTAGTTTTTTTCTTACATTTGTGACAATGAATTGGTTCATTCATTTATGTATAATTTTTTTTTTTATAAATGGATATGTGTTATAGATGTCATAATCAAACTAATTTTACTATTATTGGAAATTGTGTAGGATGTAATATATGTAAAAGAATTATTTATGAAAAAAAGATTAAGAGAAAAAGTAATAAGAATAAACATCTTAAACATATTTTAAGAGAATTTAACCATTTTCAACCATATAAAACACAACAATTAATTAATGAATTATATATTTTATGTATTTCCAATCATTTTGAAATAACACCTAAGAATATAAAATTATTTTTAAAACAAAGGAATTGTACAAATTGGATATTTTACTATCAATTTTTAAACAAAATATACAATATTGATTTTGAATTAAATAATGAAGATAAAGAAAAAATTACACTATTTTTTAATAAATATTTATGTTTTAAGAAAAGTAATATATCATACAAAAAATTATTACCTATGATTTTTAAATACTTAAATATGGATTTTTGTATAAAACCTAATTATGACAATGACTTTTTAACATATCTATCACAAACAAGTTTGTGATATTTTTTCCTATATAAATGGATCTGCTAGAAGAAATTAATAATGTTGGAGAATTAAGATTTAAAGAATATAAACCATTAAAAAGTTTAAATTTAAATCAAAAATATAAAATTGAAAAATTTGAAAGAATTAAAGATAAATATGGATATACAATTATTGTTGAATTAGAAAAATGTAAAGTACATTTACCAAAAAGATTTACTAATGTAATTGATGATAAATCGATTAAAGAATTAAATAAAACAGATTTACATTTAATTGTCACTGATATTAAGACTTTTGATGATAAAGAAACTGCTTTAGTTAAATTTGAATAATTATTACAATATTATTAATACTAAACCTTAATTTTACTTGTTTTAAAAAAATTCAAATTTTATTGAAAAAATACTATTAAAATTTTAAATTACCTTATGAAAAGTCAATTATTGATTTTATATAAAAAATACTTATAAAATGTGATAATTTTACTTGTTTTTAAAAAAAATTTATTTTGTAGAAAATTCAGGCATATTTGTTAAAAATTTCATTAAAATTGCATATTTTTAAAGACAATTTGACAAAAGCTGAAAATTGGCCAAAAAGTGGCAAAAATATTGCATAATTGTATTAAAAAACTATGAAATTTGATTTTTGATTGTCTCCAAAAGTGTCCTAGGAACCCCATAGTACTATCTACTTATATATATATATAATCCATATATATATATATATATATATATATATATATATATATATAATCCATATATATATATGTATATATATATATATATATTATTATTTAGGTTATTACTGGCCGGCAATTCTACTTCTACTGTGTTACCAACATAACCTACTTCCCTGAAAAAGGTCATTAATACTACTATTTACAAAATTGCTCTTACTAATATTTACAAATGAGTTTTAATCTTCTACACCAAATCCTTCTTCGTCTCTATCTTCCACCACACTATTTTCGAGACCCGATATTTCATTGGCACCATAATGACTTTCACTTTCACCAGCACACAGAATACTTTCAAGATGACGGTTGGCCTCTCCCAGGGTGAGGGAATTTGCGCAGTGGGATCCTCACAGGTTTGTTGTGACGGTTGAACTGCCAGCTGCTATGTCACATTCTGAAAGTTCTTGGTTAACTTTGTTCTTGTTAAGCTGAGCATCAATTTCAGATCTTAATGATTTAATAAACTCTTCATGTGTGAGTCTCTCCAAAGGTTACCTGGTAGATTTAGATTTTGGTCTTCCGATGGATTGACATGTCGATTGGTTTTGCTAGAAGTTACTTATCATGATTCAACAGGAGCCAATTAGCATGAAATCATCTTTACAATTTTTGAAAAACCGTCATACTTAATCGCTGTACTTAAGGTTTGAAAGTACAACTTGTGTTTTCTGTTCAGTGCTCCATGATTGAGTGATGCATTGTGACCAACACTGTCTTTTATTACATGTCTTGTCTGATAAGTGCATTGTGTTTGCCGGTCAGGACAAGTTGAAAAAAATCAAGTACCGTATTTAGGAAAAAAAATTTAATAAAAATATTAGAATCTCACAGTGTTTTACAAAATAATTTACTGTACAAATTATTTTATATTATGGGTAGTGAGGCTAGAGTTCGGTCAGGAATTTTCAGAAAAGTGTTCTGGGAAAGTCGGGAATTCCGTTTGTGAAATTTGGTGAACACCCTGTATGTGTTATCTGCATTAGATCCATTATTTATTTAGACAAGTTGTACTGTAGTTGCAGTATTCACAATTTAGTTTTATCTTAGAGCATCCAAGTATACAAGGAAATAACTGGAACTCACGTATTGTAAAAAAACAGATTGATTGATAGAAAATTTATGATTACCGGTAATTTCAAATGAGAGTAATGTAAAAGATATCTTTGATAACTTGTTTAGATGGAAGAGGATGACAGCGAATCAGAGGATGAGAAGGATCCTTCAAGTAATAAGCCAGAGAAGAAATCTGGAGTGTACGTTCCACCCAGATTAGCACCCATGCATTACGGTAATGAGCATTTTTATCAAACACTTCTTAAAAAGTATATTTTCTAAGTAATAACTTTAATTACAATTAGATGCTGTAAACTAATGTAGAGAAATGAAATCTATACATATTTAATATGTGACGTGGATTTTTATACAAAGAACTCCTCCTACAGTTTTCAACGGATTTGAATAATTTTGGTGTCATTGGATAGAGCTCTGCCTGCGTTAAGTTGTTTGTAAACAAAATTGGTAAATGTCCATCCGAAAGGAATGGCCCTGCAAGCCCTTAAAGTTAGTAATTTTCCCATTTGATTAACATTGGTTAGGAAATTGACTGATTGTCAAGTTTAACACGTTCACGGTGGCATGGGAGCGATCGCTCCCACGCGGAACCCTAATGCCATCCTGATGGGTGCGATCGCTCCCAAGCTGCACTGCTTTACAATATGATTTATTTTTAAGCCAGGATCTGAGCTAGAAATCTGAAGCTTTGCACAGCACTGCTCAATAGTACAATGTATTTTGGGACCACGTGGGTTTTTACTGGGCAGTGCTGCTGCTACGATGGGTTTACAATTTTTACATTCAGGATGGTGATGAGGTTCGAGCAAAAACCTCGCCGCCGCGAACGTGTTAACAGCTGTAACAAAATAAACACAGAACACCAGTTTTTAATGTTTCATTGACATTTGCGGCACTCCTAACATCCAGATTTCTCTGTTTTGCAGAAGAGGAGGGGAATGCGGCGAGCAGACGGGAGAAGATGTTGGAGCGAGCAAAGAAACGAGCGCTGCACAGCTCCGTGATGGAGGAGCTCAGGGAGGAGTACATGGACACGCCCGCGGAGGTGACGCACGGCAACGCGCTCAGGCAGACCATCACTCGGCAGCAGCGCGTCAAAAACCAGTCAGTGCTAGAGACGACCTTAATTGTTATTTTTCATAAACTGTGATAACCATCACTGTTACTTTTCATTAATGATTTATTTTAACTGTTACTTTGAAAAAGTTAAAACATTGTTCTCAAAGAACGTTTCTTATAAGTTGTTATCCAATTAACACTTCTGGCAACCGGTTCTTTTACAACTGTAAATGCCTATAGTTATAACCGTTTCTAAGAACTTTCTAGCCTAACTCGTTTTAGCCTACAATAGATTTTAATAAATGGCGTGACAAAAAAGACCACATTTTCTTGACTTTTCCTCTTTTAAGGAACAAATTTGTATTTTTATAAATTTTTGCCATTTACACAGTCAAGCTTGTACTGTTGGTCTTAGGGTGATGATGATAAATTCCCATTTTTAACCCTAGATATGAGGAAGAATACTTCACACGATTGCCAACATCCAAAAAAGACCGCCACCGAGGTCGTCACTCAATGACAGTTGGCAACATTGGTGATCAGCTGGCTCACTTTGAAGACATCCAGGTTCTGGAAGATGAAGCAGGTTTTCAAGGCCCTTCAAAGCGCAAACGCAAATCTGGTGGCAAGGCAGATAAGAAGAAAAGTGAGTAGTTGTTAGCATTTTCAATCTGATTTTTTTACTCTTAAATCAATTCACTTTTATTGATTTTCTCCAACAATGATTCACAAAGTACAGAGCGAGTGATGTGAGTTAGTTAACTTTTGCTGTTTCCTTTTTTATCTTTTATAATATTTTTTATCCAGTCTCAAACTCGTCCAAATTAAACAATTTATATCTCAAATGAAAGAGCATATTTCACTGAGTGTTATTTGGAACTATACGAAAAACCACCTTATACACATGCCTACAAAAAGAAACTCCCATAATGAATACATGGAGAGGAATTTTTTTGCATTTAAGTTGAGTTAGGCGAAAGTTATGAGTATGCTGATGTTCGTTGCGTCATCTCCTTGTAATACCTTTAATTTAAGATATATACCACGCATATTGGTTCAATAGAACCGCCAGATGGGCTTGGAAACGATTTTATAAATTCTTTTAATATATAAGATTTGTAAAAAAATCAACTTAAACCAAACAAATGGCTCAGGTCATATTTAAAATATCAGCAGATAATTTCAGGTGCATGGTTTATGTAAGAAATAAGTATAGGCCAGTTTAGGTTAGAGATAGTCCTAATAGGTACTCAATTGTTATTTTAGTTGTCAATGTAAAGTTTTTGGGGATGATGTACTTTGTACCTTAATATTTAGCTAAAGTCATATAAGGGAGTGTAGAGATATAAACAGCAACATGGTGAGTGGGTCCTCATTGGCACTCTGTATTAATGATTTATTCATAATAGATGAAAATATGTTTTGTTTCAGGTTTCAAAAGGAGAAGAACACGTTGATAAGCGAATAAAAACTGTTATAATACTAGTTTTTGTTTGTTTTCCCTTTCAAAATAGTGTTACACATATTATAACACCTCAAACTATGAGCTACCCTCAAATTATAACAACGTTTATTGTTCGTTAGAAATGAAATCGGTATGAAATCAAAAATTGGCAGTTGCAGGATAGTATATATATATAGGCCTTTTTAAAGCTGTAAGGAAAAATCTTGCACGATTCTGAGACTTCTACTGGGCTGATTTACAGTAAGCATTGGCAGATTGATGGAGAGGCGATTGCCCTCCCCCCCCCATGCCACCGACTGTTAAGAATTTTTCTGCAATTTTACATTGGCTATTCCTCTTAACATGTTTGAATAATAAGACATTGTAGTTTAATACTTAAAACTAAACCATTGTAAATATGCATTAACCCATTTGTGCCCACTGTCGACATTTGTCTACACTGTATTTTAATTTATGAAAGTCCATGGAGTTTTATTTTTTTCATGATTAAAATTGGCATTTTAGAGTGAATATATAATTACCTTTCATATTTCAAGGCCGTAGTGGCACACACACAGTAAACAGAAGGAAAAAGTAGCAAAATCAGTGTTGACCAAGGTGCAACTCTCAATGAGTCAATCGATCCCGTCAACTTCCACGCAAGCCTGCCACCGTTTATTTAACGTGGGCCCTCCCACCAACTTTGCCACAGATCGGCTAACCATTTAAGAGTTGCACCACCAGGTCAGGGTTTGGTCGTGAGCGGATTCGAACCCGCGCCGACGCAGACATCCTGGCCAAGGATGCCTACGCCTTAGCCATCTGAGCTATCACGACCGGCAGCCTAGACATGAAAATTCGGATTTTGAATGGTGCGCGCCCCCTAGCGGGAAATACCGTAGACCTTTGGTATGCGAGTTCGATACAAGAGCGCAGCACTAAGTCCAAGAGATTGCTCTGTGGACATGGGCGGTGGTTCAACGGATTCTGTATGTGGCGAGTGTAATAAAGTTGTATTTGATACTGAAGATGGAATACAATGTGAAGGTTTATGCTCAAAATGGTTTCATACTGAGTGCGTTGATATTACCAACCATCAATATCAAATGATTAATGATTTGAGTAAATATTGTGAAGTGGTTACTGCAAACCATGTGCTGATAGGATTGACAGCTTCTTTGGCAAGGTGACTAATTTTCAAGATATATTCAATCTACATCTCACTGTTGATTAACTCGTAAATATCGTTAAAGGTGATATTAATGACAATGTTCAATTGAATAATAGATTGGATTTATTGAGTAATGAACAATTGCGCCTAAATGACATGCTAAATACTTCTAACGATCAAAACTTGTCGTCTGCACCAGCTGCAGTGAGTACACCGAGTTCAATTTCAATTGCTAAGACGAAGCCTATGGGTGAAGATGGCGAAATTCGTAACACCGTGCTCCCAAAGCCTGCCGAATTTGACTTGTGTGTAAGTTCATCGAAAGGAAGTATCGATATCACACAACCGGATGATGAGACAAATGTCATTCGTACACTGTCGTCTGCTACCAACAACAACAATGACAAAAGTTCATTCTTCCAAACGGTAACCTACAAAAACAAGCGTTTTACCCAAAATATTGGAAGTAAAGTTGTTTCTAATCATAACAAAAAAACTTATGTTGATACAGTTAAAAGTAACATTTCCACGAATCCCCCTAGAGAAGGTTCTAGGCCTAAACCCATTACAGTTCTTGGGAAAAGACCAGCTGGTGAGGGACAGACTAAAACTTGGTAGTGTCCAAAAACTTAACTGGATTTTTATTTCTCGACTGCAACCTAGTGTTGAAAAAACTGATGTCAACGAATATTTGAGTGGAAATGGCATATCTGGACATTATTGTGAAGATGTGTTATCTCTATTCTCTTCTTACAAATCCTTTAAAACAGGAGTGAGTGACGAGTTCAAGGAAAAAATTGTTGGACCCTGATTTTTGGGTAGAAGGCATTTTTTGTAAAAGAATTCATTCCTCGAAAGCGCAACTTCAAAAACGGTAATTTTTTGTCAGTAAAATCGGGTTAGGTCCGTGTGAAGCTAAACCTAACCTGCCTGTTGAAAATTCAAATGTTTCCTTCTTCAACTGGAATGTGCAGGGCTTAGTGCCCAAATTAGACTTTTAGAAAATTTAATAGTAGATCTCAATCCAAATGTTTTGTGTTTAACTGAGCATTTCTTATCTGACAATGAATTGGCTGTTATAAACATCGCTGGTTACTCTTCGATTGCACATTTCTGCAGACTTTCAGTGAAGCGCGGTGGCTGTGTCGTCTTGTTAAGAGATAACATTGAAGGTAAGCCTTTGCCGATCATCAACAACATGGCTGTTGCAAAAGAGTTTGAGGTGTGTGGAGTTTTTATTGCATGCTACAATAATATAGCTGTTAATATTTACCGCATACCGGCATAGGCGTGCGCACGATGGGTGCCGTGGGTGCCGCGGCACCCACAGAGAAGCTCTAGACGGGCCTGAGGGGGCGCCATTGGCACCAAAATGATCATATTTACAAATTTTAAGAACTGTACAAAAATCTTGATTATGGATTTAAATACAGTTAAAATATGTAGTAAAATGAAAAGTGGTGTTATGTTACTTCATTTATGTTAACACAATTATTTCAATATTAAAAATCACAAACTAAATTGATCAGTCAGATTTTTTGAGTGTATGAAATTCGGCAAGGAACATTGCGTGCGAGTAACTCAGCTCAGCCGTTCCATTTCTCGGAAGGACGGGCAGGAAGTGAACCATTAACCATTCCCATATAAAAAATATGCAATTAATTGCATTTCTAAAAATGCAATTAATAACATTTAAATTCTATTTTGTAATGCAATTTAATCATATTTTAATGATATTTTAAAATGCAATTAATTGCATTTGAAATATACAAATTTTGGCCCAATTAAATGCAATTTTAATACATTTTAATCGCATTTTAGGATGCATTTTTACAGCATTTTAAAAGCATTTAAAATGGATTAGAATTGCATTTTAATCACAATTTTGATGCATTTTAATTTCATTTCAATTGCAGTTTAATGACATTTTAATTATATTTTATATACATTCATATCACATTTTAATATCATTTAAATGACTATTCAACCTTAAAATATTTAAGTATTGCCAGTTAGTGGTGGCAGCCACGGTAATATCCATGGGCGAAATCCATGGACATAGATTTAAATTTCCTAGCAGTTTCAATGAACAACGGTAGCACTTGAAGTATTGCCGCAGTTGCTCACTGATACTGCCAGGAGTGGCAATACCCATGAGGGGACAACCCCAACCCTTCTGAAGGAAGGTCATCCCCCATTATGTTTATAACTTATTAAATTTATACTATACGAAGTTGTTACTTTTATCTCAACTTATAATTTAAAATAAACTGAGAACTAAATTTAGTTTTCAAGGGTAATTCATGAATACTTGAAGAGTTAAGGACAACAAATCTTTGTGTGGTGATAAGCATAAGTTTAATTATATTTAATGTTCCTATTTTTAGCCAAGGAATCTGCACACTGAATTTGTTTTTTTTCTTTTTAAAAAAATTAGCGTTTACATAAGAACGAGTCTGTAAGTATAAATGTGTTTCGCAAAATGCATTCTAAATGAAATTTTAATACATTTTGAAAATGCTAATTAAATGCATTTAAAATGCTCTAAAATTGCATTAAAAATGTATTATAGTTGCATTTAAATTACATTTAGTGAAATACATTTCGCAAAATGCATTTAAAATGTAATTCTAATACATTTTAGAAAATGCTCTAAAAATGCGTTTAAAATGTGTTTTTATTGCATTTTAATCACATTTAAATTCCATTTAAACAAATGCATTTCGCAAAATAAATTTAAAATGTAATTTTGATACATTTTAGAAAATGTTAAATAATTGCATTTTAAAATATTTTTAAAATGCGTTCAAAATGTGTTATTATTGCATTTTAATCACAATTAAATTGCATTGCAATAAATGCATTTAGCAAAATGAATTTTAAATGCTCCAAAAATGCATTAACAATATATTTTTATTGCATTTAATTGCATTTTAATTTCATTTAGCCAAATGCAATTTACGAAAGGCATTTTAAGTGTATTTGTGTAATAATAATAATAATAATATTTTATTGCATTGGTATAAAATATATACATAGCAATAGTTTACATAGTCAACAAAAATTTTAAATATTACTCTAAGAAATCCAATGAAAAATGCAATTAAAATGCAACTAATTGCATTTCATTTTGATATGGGTTATGTCATATCTGCGTTTGGATTTGTATCAAATATTTGTTTATCTTCTTTTATTATTCAAAGGAACAGGAATAGATATACCTCTCCATACTTTCTCTTTCTTTTGAGTTTCTTCCCCAGTCAGTTACCAGCAGAGGTGGAGTGTAGATGTATGTTTTCGTGGTGGAAACTATTATGTATTAAAATGTCTAAAAAGTTATCGGGTTCAGGGTACAGAAAAAAGCTAAGGAACGTGAAAAAGTCAGTTGCACGAAGTTAGCGTTTAATGGTTTAAAGAATGTTACGAAGAAATAGAAGGTAAGTTATTGGTTTAATGAAGTTAGATTATTAAAATAAAAGTAATCACTACCGTAGGCTCTTAATAATTATGTTTTCGTTTTCGACCGTCCAAATCCTGCTCCCTGTCATTAACTCGTTATAAAACTGACTTTCACACCCAAGCTCATGCGTCCCAGTCAGCCAGCACAAAATGTGAAAATCACGTTTTTTTCACGTGAAAAATGTAAAAATTATGTAAAAGTGGATAGAAGAATATTTTTTTCACGTGAAAATTACCTGAAAAATGTGAACGTGAAAAAAGGGTGCGAAAAGAATAATATTTTTTTCACGTCAAAATTACGTGAAAAATGTAAACGTGAAAAAAAGGTGAAAAGAAGAATATTTTCTTCACGTCAAAATTACGTGAAAATCATCAGGGACACATGAATCTTTATAATTTCAATTTCCTTTTTGTGGATGGTTTTAATGCGATCTAATTTAACTTAATACATTGTCAACTTTTAGAATAAAATTTAATAATTTAATAATATTAAATAATAATAATTTAATAATATTAAATAATAATAATTTAATTAATTAATTAAATAATAAATAAAAATAATAATTTAATAAAATTTAATAATAATCTAGAGTTTATTGGAATTAGCGTAAAAATACCGTAGCTGATATTAACAGGGATGTGATAATATGCTATAATTACTTTATTTTTCTTGTACTTGTCAATTGAAACACGAAGCCAGCCAATTCCATTTAATAATTATGCTGGGTTAGTGGGTTAGGCCTATTATTGGCTACTGATGAGATAATCGTAGCAACAATTCATCTGAGCCTACATACTAATTTAATTCTTATATTGCCATATAAGGTGCAAGATGCAACTTTATAGCTGGCAAAATGGGTGTTAAGGGTTATTACGAGTAAATAAGAAGTCTCAAAACACGGAGTAAACAACATAACTTTGTTTTCATATTTATAACTTATTACTCAACAAAGGGTTTATAATCAACTTTATTGCATGGGAAATCTAAAAGAGATTAAAAAAACACCACATGAAGATAACCTAGCCTATAATGTTACACTGAATTTAAGACTTTAATTTAAGACTTAATTTTAAGGCTTAATTAAGTTAAATTAGAATCAACGTAGGACCAGGCCCAGCCAAAGTTGTAAGGCCTAAAATAATTATCCATTTCAAAAATTTATTTTGGATCGAAGATGTGAAGGGTAGAATGTGAAGCCGTTAAAACGTCAATCAATTATTTTGGACCTCATTTCTAAATGGGAAATAGCTTATATTAAAATATAACTCAAACAATTTATAACGGACCATTGCATATAGATTTATAGAATTGATTGCTAAATCAGGAATTTCAATAGTTAATTTTACCACGGGAATAATTATTAATTATTAATTACGAATTATAATTCGGTCGGAAATTAACTCAAGATTAATAAGTTTTGTCGGTGAGTTTAAAGTTTGTTTTGGCGTCCATAACCAAAACAACACGTATGTGTCAGTATACAACCGACTTGCACGATTACAGTGACTACGTGGTAAATTATCGATTTTCGACTGTAAGGGAGTTCTGAAACACCCTGTATAGAGAGTGACCTACTGGTTCCTATCTTACAAAAATGTCTAAGGTATCTGATAAAAAATTATTGAAATTGACAAAAATATTGTCTAACACTATGCGTATCTTCTCCAGATAACTGCAGAGAATAAACATCGAAAAAATAGGTTTGATTATTTGCCCTTATTTGGCAAAATTATAGTAATTTTTACCATTTCTTCCCTAACTTCCAGAGTTTTTAAAATCCAATAATATATGTTTCCACTGAACTCATATCCTCACGGATTCTTCTTTACGACTTTAACCTGAAAAATATCCCTCCATTAGATTCATCATGAAATTTATATCGTTTTATTTACTTTTTACTGATTAATATTTTGATTGTTTTATCATAGGGTGATCATATGATATGGTTACTAAGAGGGTCTGGCGTATATCTTAAAGTGATTAATATAGCGGCTATTGATGACAATAACGTACGGAAGCCCTGAAGGGCCAAAGAGTAAGCGGTCATTTTTTACACCGCCGTGTTTGAAACACGGCGAGCCGTGTTTAGAAGACGGCGAGCCGTGTTTCAAAGACGGCGAGCCGTGTTTCAAAGACGGCGAGCCGCGTTTTAAAAGTCGGCGAGCCGTGTTTGGAAGACGGCGAGCCGTGTTAGAAAGTCGGCGATCGCCGTGTTAGAAAGTCGGCGAGCCGTGTTTGAAAGTCGGCGAGAAGTATATGAAATTCGGCGAGCATTTTGATAAATTAACTAAGACTAATAATTAAAAGCTTTTTTATTGACTCTTAAACAGATTTTCATCCTCTTATAAAATTGAAAATAACCAAAAACAATCAAATATCTGGAGCAAAAATAGTCTGTGCATTTGTTATGATTGCCATAACCAAATAGTTTTCTTTGTTTTTGGTACCTCTGATTTCATAGAAATCTGGCATGAAAGTTGTAATATTTTTTAATTAGTTTGCAAATGAGATTATATCTAGTCATATACTTAATCTAATATCAGATATCTATAATTATTACTCTTAATTACTCTATCAAAATACTCGCCGAATTTCAAATACATCTCGCCGACTTTAAAACACGGCTCGCCGCCTTTCAAACACGGCTCGCCGCCTTTCAAACACGGCTCGCCGCCTTTCAAACAAGGCTCGCCGCCTTCGAAACACGGCTCGCCGCCTTCCAAACACGGCTCGCCGACTTTTAAAGACGGCTCGCCGTCTTTCAAACACGGCGGTGTAAAAAATGACCGCTTACTCTTTGGCCCTTCAGGGCTTCCGTAATAACGCGCATATAGCATTGGATGACAATAACGCGACGGCCCGGCGGCAACGGCACCGGCCCGCGCGAAGGCAGTCACTGTTAGACTACCAAACGTAACAAAACTCAGAACAGCATTATTTTCTAGTAGACCTAATTTATCAACACTTGTTTTGTAATAGACCTATTCACTGGATTTTACATTTATGACTAAACATCAATCTGTTAAACGTTAGAAAATAGTGATTATAATAATGCACATAGGTCTATTTAATTTTTTGTGTAATTAGTATAAGTTTCAATAACATTATTTGAAGTTTTACATATAATTGTTGCAAGTTTCATTTAATTATATTTACATTCAGTCGTATTTATGCATTTCTCCTTATTTTGTTGAGGTTGGGGCCCCTGGCATTGGGGGCCTGGGGCAAAATGCCCCCTTTGCCCCCCCTGGTGGCGGACCTGTTTTCATTTATAAAGCTTTGAAAAAACAAGCAGACCATTCGCAATGAAGTATGCAAAACGCAAGGTGAGCATCGCGCGGCCAGCGAGCGTTCATCTTGGGCGGCACCGGTAGACGAACGCAGTCTGACGGCGCGACGCTGAACTAATGGCGAAAACGGCAAGTGGTAAGTGCTTAGCACTCACAGAACTAATCATAATCATCATAAAGATAAGGTAATCAAAATGAGAAAAATTGGAAAGATATCAAAAAGCTAAATAGACGAGAGTAATTTATTTACATAAATATGGCATTCAACAAGTCGAAAGCGAAACACTTAAAAAATATAGTTTTAACTCTCAAAAAGAAATGAGTGTCATTAAAAAATATAACACCCGCGAGCCGAGCGTTGCGAGGAGAGCGTTGCCTCTCAGCGCCTCTCAGAGCCGTAACTCTTCATCGTGGTTGGTAAACACTTCAAGGTAGAAGCTAGGATAAATTACAGTATATACAGTAATATCATAGATTTGTTTTTTTAGTCATTAATTTAGGTTAAATAAAATTATAGGGCCTTTTATAGCCTAGAACAGCTATTTTATTTCAAGTAGGCCTAAGTTGAGCGAAATTAAATACGTTTTTATCAAAGTTTTCTAACTAATTTGTGTCAAGATTCACAATTTTATAGCCTAGAATATCTCATAGTTTGATGTCTTTTCATTCCTAATAGCCTATGCCGCCTACCCGTAAATCCGAAGTCCTATGTCCACCCCACCCTTGGGTTTTCAATCACTCTATTACATCATAAATTCCAAGGGGATTACAACTGGTGGTGAGTCCAATAACTTTTTACTTTCATACCTATATCTTTTTTATTCAAAATGCCAGTCAATTTAAATTCAGGCCTACTTAGCAACTTGGACGCCGTGTGCGGTCAGTGCAATCAAATCATTGCAGATAGGACACATGATTCCATCCAATGTGATGTGTGTAATAAATGGGTGCATGCTTGGAAGGGAATGTAGTAAGTTAAAAAAAACTCTCTTTAAACTGATGAAGAAAAATGATACTTGGGTTTGCCCAAGTTGTGTTGAGAATGGTAAACGTTGTTCAGAATTAATTGAAAAGTTACGGGAGGAGGTTAAAGAAGTTAGGGATTTAAATTTTCTCTTATTCGAAGAAAATAAAGCACTGATTCAAAAAGTTGACAGTTTGAAAAAAGAAAATGCTGAAAATGTCAATAGGCCTATGCCTAATCCTTTGCCGTCTTCTGACACAACCGATCATTTAAAAGATGAATGTGAGCCTAATAAATATTTAACTTCTAGCTTTGAAAATATTCATCTTATTGGGGACAGTCATATCAGGGGACTGCGTACCCTTATAAGTAATAATGATTCTGTAGACCTGGGTAATTTTAAAGTATCTGCTGATTTTTATCCTGGTGCTCCAATGCATGTCTTTACTGATAAATTTGACTCTAGTTGTAAGACTGTCAATATCTTGGTCGGTGGTGTAAACGACACATCTTCGGATTCAGTTAATAAATCGATTGAACTTTTGGAAAAAACTGCTGCTGGTTGTAAGCCTGAACAAGTCGTCATTGTCGAGACACCCCTGAGATACGACTGTGTAAATTTAAATAAGGACATCCAATCTCAGAACCAAAAGCTCAAGAAATTGTGCAGAAAATTAGGCTGGCATTTTGTGCATATAAAACTATGCCCTGTTTCGCATGCATTACACTGGAAATGGATTACGTCTTAACCGGAAAGGTAAACTCCTCCTTAGTAATTTAATTTTAAATGATTTGTCAAACAATGTCCTATGTAGGCGTAACATTTTTTTAGAAACATGTACTTAAATAGGCCTAATTTTACTGATGATGTGCCCGATTGTACTCCGGTATCTCAAATTAATTTTTCCAATAACCGTAATATTAGTCGTAGTTAAGTACTCAACTTAAAGATGAAGCAAGTAGCACAATCAACATTGCACTTCTGAATGTTCAAAGGGCTATTCACAAAAAAAAGGGAAGCTATTGAGATTTTTTTAGATGAAGTGTCGTGTGACATCTTTTTAGTATCAGAACATGGTTTGAGTGAAACTTATTTAAATAATTTTTCTCTCAACAATTTCAATCTCCAAAGTTATTTTTGCCGAAAAACCTCAAACAGTGGAGGTGTTGCGATCTACTCCAAGAATAATTTACAGTTTGAAATAGTTGACGCTAGTAATGTAAATAGAGCTAAACGTTTCTCAGTTGCGTCTATTTTTGAAGTTACTGACATGAAAGTTTACATTTCCAGCAGCTTAACAATCATAGCCTCAGTCTATAGACCTCCCTATGATAGTAACTTCAACCAATTTTTTGAAATCTTGGAGTCTTATCTTAGAGAAATATCAGCCCACTCTAGGAAAGTGATCCTGGCTGGAGATTTTAACCTGGATCCCATTATGCATCCTCGTGAATATGAAGCATTCTGTAATATTGTCAACGGTTTTGGTTTATCCCAAGTTAACTTTGCCCCTACAAGGTTCGCTGAACATTCAGAAAGCTGCCTAGACATCTTTTTGACTAACTTTAGTAATTGTTCATCCTCTGTAATAGAAAGTTTAATCTCAGACCACTGTGCTGGTTTACTTGAGATACCGGTATGGGGCATAATTAGATCTGATTGTAGTAGTTTGAAGGGTAGGGATTTTGGTGAGGAAAGTTTGAAAGAACTTAATTTCAGACTTGAACAAGAAAAGTGGCATGATTTTTTCAGTGCTCACACCCTAGATTCAAAATACAATAGTTTTATAAATACTTTGACCTATTACATTCAAATAGCCTGTCCATTGAAGAAAAAACGTTTCAACACAATAGATAAGCAGAGGTGGCTTACTGATGAGATTAAGTTTTTTAAAGTTGATTTATTGGATATATATTCTGCATGGCAGGACACCCGTGACTCTTTTTTGAGAGATGAGTACAACAAAAAGAAAAAGCTTTATAGAAAGAAAATTTTTGAGGCCAAATCTAGTTTTGTCAAGCAAAATATAGATTGTGCAAAAAATCCCACTAAGGCAGCATGGGGGTTCATTAATAAATCTCGAAACAAAAGTAATAGAGTTAACCGTAATATCTCCCTCAAAGTTGGAAACGACTTGGTAACTGATCCTGATTTGGTGAGTAACATCTTCAACGACTTTTTCACACTTCAATCAAATGTAGATTCCTCCATTGTAAGTTTCACAATCCACAGCCATTAACAGCAATTCCATTAGTTTTTCTTGTTTTGAACCAGTATCAGAAGCTGAACTCACTAAATTGATTTGTGAATTGCTCAAGAAAAAATCCTGCGGAGCCGATGGCATCTCAATGAATTTAATAAAAACTTGTTACTCTTCTCTCAAAACTCCGTTGTTACAGTTGATTAATTTTTCTTTAGCTTCTGGCTTATTTCCTGAAAATGCAAAACTAGCTCTCATTAAGCCGCTTCACAAAAAAGAAGATCCATGTCTCGTTGCCAATTACCGTCCTATCTCGCACCTATCGTCCATCTCCAAGATTTTGGAGAAAGTTGTTTGTAATAGACTAATTTCCTTTTTGACTGATAATGACTTAATTTTTTCCAATCAGTTTGGATACCAAAAGAGGAAGTCCACTAAACTCGCTTTGATAAACTTTGTAAATAAATGCATCGGTGCCTTGGAGGGTGGTGAAATGGCTATTGGTTGTTTTATTGATCTCTCCAAGGCATTAGATTGCGTCAACCATAGTATTTTGATCCACAAGCTTCAAACTCTAGGAATCTGTGGTACAGTTTTAGAGTGGTTTTCCTCTTATCTCTCTAATAGATGTCAAAGAACAGTGATTGATTTTTCTGACTCCAGCGGACTGAGGGAACAGTATACATCAAGGTTATCTCATCTGCAGGTGGGGGTGCCTCAAGGGTCGATTCTTGGCCCAATTCTGTTTTTAATTTATATTAATAATATATCTGATTGTGTACCTAGTAGTTCCTTAAGGGGAGGCGGAATCCCTATCTCCGTAATGCTAATATAATGTACCTTTTCTCAAAAACTATTAGGCCTATCATTTTGAATTTTTTGTCAGTTGTTTGTATACCTTTGATACAAATGCTGAGTTTTTTTTATGCACTTCCACCGAAAAATAGCTTAGATACAATTTTTATTCTGAAATACCATAAAAATTTAAATTTTTCTTGGTTTTTATTTTATTCTGGCCGAGTTGGTTAAGATTAGGTTACAAAAAAAACTCAGTGTATGCAACACCACCACATACAAGTTGTGTGAAAATTTCAAGTCTCTACCTATATTAGTTTCCGAGAAAAGGTACATTTTTACCTGAAAAACAACAAATTCGGGAAATGGCGTGGCGGAGCCCTAGGGGCCGAGGGGAGTTATAATGTGATTCTGCTCATCTACAGCAGATATATTATATATATACATACATATATATATATATATTATATATATTATATACATAATATATTACACAAATAAATATATATATATATATTATATAACTATTATATATATATATATAATATATATATACACAAAATTGACAGACTTACCGTTATACATAGGCCTATGTTTGTTGTAATTTTTAAATATGTAAAATTCGTATGATATCATCATGTTATATATCATTGTTTACAGGAAAAAACGCTTTTCAAATAAAAAAAATAAAAAAATTTTTATAAAATTTGAGTTTTCACCTTTCCGCCTCCCCTTAACAATTTTTGCTGATGACACCTCCTTGTTTTTTAGCCATAAAAATCTTCAATTCTTAGAACATGGTAATTACACTCTTATTAACACTCTGTCTCAATATTTTTCTGATATTAACCTAAATATCAATCCAAGTAAAACCAATTATGTTTTTTTCTCAACTGATCAGAAAAAGAGACTTTTAGAGAGAGAAGGTTTAGAACCCCCTCTAGTCTGTCTGGATAATGAATTCCTCGATCAGTCGGATACAGTGGACTACCTGGGTGTGAGGTTGGACGGTGGTCTCACATGGAATGAACATGTGAGTAAACTTGCAAACACTTTATCTGGGAACATTTTTGTTCTTCGGAATATAGCACTCTTGAACAATCTCCCATTGTCAAAACTTGTCTATTTTAGTTTAATTGAAAGCTACATAAGATATTCCATTGTACTTTGGGGAAATTCTAGTAATAACTTGAACAAGATTTTTGTAATTCAGAAGAGAGCAATTCGTTCAATGCTAAGACTTAGACCTCAAGACTCATGTAGACAACATTTTGTAGAGTTAAGAATTATGACTGTTCCCTCTCTCTTTATGTTTGAAGTAATTTGTTTTGTCAGAGAAAATAATCTCATTCAGTCTCACAATCATCTTTACAATACAAGAAATAGACATTTAAACCCTTCAGTGCAACATAGACTCACACTTTTTGAGAAGAAACCTGATTATATCGGTCAAAAGCTTTTTTCAAAATTACCCCCAAGTTTAAGAGAAATCAACGACATTAAAAAATTTAAATCTCAGTTAAAAAATCATCTGTTGGAAGAGTGCTTTTATAGTGTCCCAGACTAACCCAAATTCCTTTTCCAATCAAATTTGCCTAGCCTTTTTTATTTTCCTCACTAAGTTCCTGCCCATTGCCTTTTAATTCATTTGACAAGGCTCCTTTCGCCGCATAAGTTAGGACTATGACCGGTCTCATGCCCTGGAAGAGGGTCTACGAGACTACAGTGGAGAAGTAAGTAAGTAAGTAAGAAGTGATTAAATGAAGATCTTTCTACAGAAATGATCCTGTGAAGTATGATCTTGCAGCGGTTCGAGTGCATAAATTGCGTACTGAAATGAATATACATTCATTCCTGTGAGAACCAATCATTAAAAACAACATAAACAAATTTAAATTTTTATTACTATTATTCATACCAACATCGATCAATATCCGCTAAAAATCGTTATCTCGACTAACAATTGTACCCCACAAACACAGTTGTTGTGTTGAACAAACCTTGTAATAGCCCGCCATATTGGTCCGCTTGAGATTCACAGTTAGGAGCTGAGCCTCAGCCTCGAGCCTGAGGTCTGAGACCTGAGGTGCAGTTCTTGCGAGAAACAATTTCAAACGAGACGAAAAGAAAATTCGTAACCAAATCGGTTCTAAAAGGATTCACGTGCGTAAGCGACCACCTTATTTATCGGACACACGGCGGCCCTCTGTGTAACGCCTCGACGGCGCGGACGGTAGATGATGAAGTTTGAACGTGTGTAGCTGCGAATCGGCGGCTCGAGGGCTCGACGCGCGAGACCTGAGACCCGAGCGAGGTGAAGCCAGCGCGCTTCATCTCGCTGTGGCGGCGGCCGGTACTACACCTCAGGCTCCGGACCCTCAGGTTCCGACTGATGCGAACGCGAGGCTGAGGCTGCCTCAGTCGTCAAGTCTGGGTGTCTGTACGTGTTATAAAAATTGTCGATGGTTTTTTTAGATCGGTTCTTTGACTTGTGGTAACTAAAATTCATTGTTAACGTTATTGAGGGTGAATTATTACTGAATATGAACATTTGTTAGTGTTAGTCGTGTATGAAATCGGTAGACTCTCGCAATTATGATGTTGAACAAGTTCGGTCGGGGTCTCAGTGCAGACATAAAAGCTTTACTCTGGTTTCCCTTCAAAACGAATAAATCTTTCGCCTTTTACTAAAGATTTCCGTGGAGGGGAGCACATGATGAGTCTATAAATAATTTTTAACTAGCGCCCGATCCTTATGGGATTGGGCCACCTAAACGATATGACTAATAATATTAATGGTATAATAAAAGAAATTTAAAATCAAACCACTCTGAACGCTCAACTCCCGACCTCCCCCAATGGAAGGCTGAACGATCATCGATGACACGTTCCAAGTCACGAAAACTCAGGACATATCTGCCTCACGCTCAAGGAGAAGAGCCGTAACTCTTCATCGTGGTTGGTAAACACTTCAAGGTAGAAGTGATTAAATGAAGATCTTACTACAGAAATGATCCTGTGAAGTATGATCTTGCAGTGGTTCGAGTGAACTAATTGAGGAGGTCTATGTAAAAAGGGCGTATGCCGGTATACGCCTTTTTTGCGGAGATGGCGTTTTCAGATTCCTTGTGTTTTCATTTGTAAGTTTGTGAAATTTCATGTTTGTATCTCTTTGTTTCACCTTCCACTGTCTGATTGTATCAGCTGATGTTTAGGTCTATGTAAAAAGGGCGTATGGCGGTATAACGCCCTTTTTGCGGAGATGGCGTTTTCAGATGCCTTGTGTTTTCATTTGTAAGTCTGTGAAATTTCATGTTTGTATCTCTTTGTTTCACCTTCTACTGTCTGATTGTATCAGCTGATGTTTAGCCCGCCTATGTAAAAAGGATGTAATGTCTATGTAAAAAGGACTTATAAAAACATGTCTATGTAAAAAGGGCGTATGAAAAACATGGCGGCAAGCCATCTCCTGAAAAAGGGCATATGTAAGCATTTTTTGCAAAAGGAATTTCTTTAATATTTTAAAATAAACACTCCTACTTGTAAATATAAAACGAATCACCGGTTATTGAATATTATTTCATTAATAATAGTTTAAGTTGCCTAGGTTTCAGGTTAAAAGATACACTTGAATGAAGTTTTGCACACTCCATATCTCAATTGTTGGTTTTCAGACTACAGCCCTTTTTACATAGACCTCCTCAATTGCGTACTGAAATGAATATACATTCATCCTTGTGAGAACCAATCATTAAAAACAACATAAACAAATTTAAATTTTTATTACTATTATTCATACCAACATCGATCAATATCCGCTAAAAATCGTTATCTCGATTAACAAAAGTACCACACAAACACAGTTGTTGTTTTGAACAAACCTTGTAATAGGCCGCCATATTGGTCCGCTTGAGATTCACAGTTAGGAGCTGAGCCTCAGCTTCGAGCCTGAGGTCTGAGACCTGAGGTGCAGTTCTGCCGTCCGCCACGGAGCGAGTGGAGCGGTAACGTCGCTGGCGTCAAGCTCAAGCCCTCGAGTTTCAGCGATTGTACAATATTTACAAAAATAAATGTATAAATAAGAAAGAACCGAAAATTTGTTGATTGATTTTCACGTGATATTTGATGATAAACAAGGGAAATTTAAATAAATTTCACTCGGATGTGGTTTTAATGTGAAACAGCTAATAAATCAAACATGATTTTCAGACATATAACTGTATGTTGGCTCATACGCTACCTCAATTCGCTGTTTTCAATCTCATACTTACCTGGCGTAGGGGTTACTGTGATCAAGAAGACGGTTCCCCCAGGATGAGGCCCTTCCATTGCACTACGGTGGGCTGACTCCTGCGAATGCCCCAAATGTGAGTATCTCGGGCGCGTAATTTTTGGTAGCGGGGACTGCCTTCGTGCTGTCCCTAATAACATCTGATACTTCAGCGTTAAACAATCCAAATGATAAATGTCGCAGATCGTCGTCTTACGTTCAACGTTATCAATCACTTTATAAAAAATATGTTCCAAATTTGAGTTGGTAAAATATTTATTTACTATCGTATTGGCACCCAGCGATAGAAATATCCGAGCGGTCACCCATCCAAGAAGTGGCCGACTCGATGACGCTCGCATGAAAGTATACTATTTATTTAGTGTAGTATTTTAAATATTTAATATTGTTTATATTTTTTTCTCATTTAATTTTAGAATTGAATTCGTTACCATGGTTATTATTTTAACAAATGAAATTCTATATGAAAATTTTTTATATGTCAACTAACTAATTAATTAATTAATTAGCATTTTTATATTCATTACCCTGTTGTTATTATTTTCATTCATTTCATTGTTATTATTATTATTATTATTATTTTCATTATTTATTATTTTTATTTAAGACAATTGAACATTATAGTACATAGGAGTACTTTTAATTGTTTCGATTAATTCTATTTTTTATTTCATTTAATAAAATTGATTAATTAACTTATATCACCACGTTATTAAAAGTGTACCAATAGTTGGGAATATAGAAGTGAAAAAGAAAACAAATAAAATATAAAAAAAAAACAAGAAAAAAAAGAATGCCAACAGCACGTGTTGTTCCCAAGCGGTCACCCATCCAAGTACTAACCACGCCCGACGTTGCTTGACTTCGGTGATCGGACGAGAACCGGTATATTCAACGTGGTATGGCCGTTGGCCAAGGCCAAGGCGCCATGGGCAACGGCGCTCAAGACGGACTGGCGACGATTCTTTGAGATTGTGGCTGATCGGCTCGCCCCAATCCAGTTCCCACAGTCGGCGGAAGAGCTTGACCAGTGCGCCGAGGAATTCCACCAAACCATGTCTTCTTCCGTTTCAGATGCCACAAAACCAGTGCCCCCGGGACAGCGGAGGGGAGGTCTACCGCGTCACATCAAAGAAGAAATCATCAAGAGGAGGAGACTGAGACGGGTGTGGAGAAACACGGGGAGCCCCGAAGCCAAGAGAAGATTCAACGCACAGAGCAACAGGGTCAAGTCACTTGTCGATGATTACACGTCCGAGTCGTGGGAATCATACCTACACTCGTTGGACATCGACAGCGGAAGCGCCTGGAAAGCAGCAAAGGCGATCCGTGGCACAGAGTCCACAAACCAGCCTCTCCATGGCCAAGCGGGCCTCGCTTACTCCGCTCAGGATAAAGCTGAGGTCTTCGCAGAAACCATGGAAGGCTAGTTTTGGACTCACGCCGACGTTCGCAACGGGGAGCAGGAGGAAGCCGTGGAGCAATTCATGGAGGAGTTCTTTGCCACAGAGCCCGAGGACGGAATCGAGCCGTTCACACTGAACGAGGTGCGCCAAGCAGTCCTTTGAGCGAATCCCAGAAAGGCCGCAGGGCTGGACAGGGTCAGAGTGAAGGCACTGCAAAACGCGCCACCGCTGGTCATTCATGTGCTTTTGTTTTTATTCAATGCTGTGCTCAGGTTGCGACACTTTCCGGCGGTGTGGAAATCTGCCAAGATTATCCTAATCCAAAAGCCTGGAAAATCCGCCCTACACCCTGAAAACTACCGCCCAATCTCCCTCCTCTCCGTTACCTCGAACTGTTCGAAAAACTCCTTCTTACCCGTCTGTCCCCATTCTTGGAAGACTACATACGGCCGGAACAGTTCGGGTTCCGCAGAGAACACTCAACGACCCTGCAGCTCGTGAGAGTTGTCAACAAACTTGTCGACGCTCACAACCTCAACCTCGCCACCGTTGCAGTCTGCCTGGACGTCAGCAAAGCCTTTGACAGGGTGTTGCACGAAGGCCTGCTCCGCAAGCTCCGAGACACGCCGCTGCCAGACACAGCTGTCCATTTGCCGTCCGACCGGTTAGAGACGGGGTCCCGCAGGGGAGCGTGCTGGGACCATTGCTGTATCTCATTTTCACAAATGACATGCCAACTGTAGCAGGAGTGACTTTGTCACTGTACGCCGACGACGCCATGCTCCAGTGCAGCAGCCTTCGCCCAGCACAAGCAGTGCGGGTCATGCAGCGACAGATGGACGTGCTCTCTCCTTGGCTTGAGAAATGGAAGATCAAGGTGAACGCCGACAAAAGCGATGCAATTTGTTTCAGGAAATGACGCAGGATGCCGCGAGTACGGCCGGCCCCGGTGGAACTTAATGGAGAACCGATCCCCTGGAAAAGTTCTCTCAAGTACCTCGGGGTCACGCTGGACGACCGGCTGAACTTCGGACGCCATGTCGAAAACAAAGTCAACGAAGCCAACAAGATCCTCGGACTCCTGGGCCCTCTGATCTGCGCGAGGAGCGTGCTCCCCGTGCGGGTCAAGCTCATGTTTTTTCTCATGATTGTGCGTTCTGTGCTCATGTACGCCTCAACGGCGTGGTGGGCACTTGCCAGCAGAACAAACAGGAGGAGATTGGAGAGTGTGCAGAAAAAAGCCCTCCGACGGTTGACGAGGCAGCCCTGGTTTGTGCAAAACGCAACAATCAGGAGCTCGCTGCGCGTCCCGACGCTCCGTCAATTTGCTTTCCACTGTGCCACAAATCTCTTCCAGAAAGCCAGCGAATCCGGATTCCCGCACATTGCGGAAATTGCCACCGGAAGGAGGGAACTGCCCGAGTTTTGGCGTCCGAGACCGGCCGCCATCCTAGACGACCCACCGTAGGAATTCCACGAAGACCAGTGGCGCCGAATTTGATCTCAAATTCAAACACGCAATGACTCCAAACAGAAGAGAGCGCAAACCGTAAAGTCAAGACTAATCTCCCGGCAGTCAATGAATATTTTTCAGATGTTGCAGCAACGTCTGGGGACGAAGGAGCCCCGGAGCACCGTGACAGTGACAGGCTGTGGCGGCGGCCGGTACTACACCTCAGGCTCCGGACCCTCAGGTTCCGACTGATGCGAACGCGAGGCTGAGGCTGCCTCAGTCGTCAAGTCTGGGTGTCTGTACGTGTTATAAAAATTGTCGATGGTTTTTTTAGATCGGTTCTTTGACTTGTGGTAACTAAAATTCATTGTTAACGTTATTGAGGGTGAATTATTACTGAATATGAACATTTGTTAGTGTTATTCGTGTATGAAATCGGTAGACTCTCGCAATTATGATGTTGAACAAGTTCGGTCGGGGTCTCAGTGCAGACATAAAAGCTTTACTCTGGTTTCCCTTCAAAACGAATAAATCTTTCGCCTTTTACTAAAGATTTCCGTGGAGGGGAGCACATGATGAGTCTATAAATAATTTTTAACTAGCGCCCGATTTTTATGGGATTGGGCCACCTAAACGATATGACTAATAATATTAATGGTATAATAAAAGAAATTTAAAATCAAACCACTCTGAACGCTCAACTCCCGACCTCCCCCAATGGAAGGCTGAACGATCATCGATGATACGTTCCAAGTCACGAAAACTCAGGACATATCTGTCTCACGCTCAAGGAGAAGAGCCGAAGAGCCGTAACTCTTCATCGTGGTTGGTAAACACTTTAAGTTAGATGTGATTAAATGAAGATCTTACTACAGAAATGATTCTGTGAAATATGGTCTTGCAGCGGTTCGAGTGAATAAATTGCGTTCTGAAATGAATATACATTCATTCCTGTGAGAACCAATCATTAAAAACAACATAAACAAAAATTTTTTTTTTTTTTTTTTTAGAAATTTCAGTTAACAATTTTAAAATGGCCGCCATATTTGAAACACGGCTCGCCGTCTTTCAAACACGGCGGTGAAATAAATTTATGCTTACTCTTTGGCCCTTTAGATCTTCCGTAGATATGCCCCTTGAGTTTCTTCGCCTTTTTTTTGCATTTTTCTAATCACATGTACAGTATGGCACTAGGCTTTGGGGGCATTCGCCTGCTGTACGCAAGGTTTTACTTTTGCAGAAAAGAGCTGTCAGGGTGTTGTGTGGAGCCTCGCAGCTTGAGCACTGCAAACCCTTGCTGATTCAGCATGGGATTATGTCTGTATATAATGTATATATCTACCAATGTCTTTTAGCTGTTAAGGTTCAGGAATCAAATCTTACTTTGAACAACAATGTACATGAACATGAAACAATGTATAACCGTAATGTGTTCAGGCACAGAGTTAGGTTAGGTATGTCACTTAATTGCTTATTTCCTGTTGCAGGAATAAGATTCTTCAACTCTATGCCAGTATGCCTTAGACAACAGCCTCTGAATAAATATGCAAGCACTTTGAAGGCCTGGATGTTGGCTAATCCATTCTATAATCTGCAGGAATTCTGGAGTGCAGATCGGTCCGAACTTACTCAGAGAAGTGCTCGGGGGTATGCTAGTGGCTTGCCTTTAGATTTTTTTTTCATTTTTCCTTTGCTTTTTTTCTGTATATGGTGTGCTATTTGTTTTGCATGGACCTGATTGGACTAATTTTGCAGCAATTGTGCATGAACTCTACTTTGTGATTCAAGAGGATGAACTTGCTCGGTTTGGTAGTTTTAAGTTAGTTTTAGTGACCTAGCCACTTGTGACCCCACTGAACAGATCAATAAATCTTTGAATCTTTGAATTACTGCATTATGTTATTTAGCATAAAACAGAATTAAAAAGTGCGAGAAGAAAAGGCAGGAATGTTGATATACAGGGTGATTCACGACGAAGTGCAGAAATTCCGGAAGCTGATTCTACACATGGCCATATAAACATAATATGTCCTAAAATCCTTCGTTTAGCCGCTAGCCGCCATTTTGTTTTTTACGCGTAATAATTTTTATCTCCGTAACGAATTGATGGATTTACTTCATATTTTGCATGGACCTTTATCACAATAATGGTAATTTCCAGAAAAATAATAATTATTTTCTAAAATCTATTTTCAAAATGGCGGCCATTTTAAAATTTTAAACTCTAATTTCTAAAAAGTGGCAAGTTTTGTCAAAATTTGCCGTTTTTAAAGAAATTTTAGTTAAAAACTTTAAAATGGCCTCCATTTTGAAAATAGACATCGGAAAATAATCATTATTTTTCTGGAAATTACCATTATTGTGATAAAGGTCCATGCCAAATTTGAAGTAAATCCATATATTCGTTACGGAGATAAAAAATATTACGTGTAAAAAAGAAAATGGCGGCTAGCAGCTAAACGAAGGATTTTAGGACATTTTTATGTTTATATGGTCTTTTTTGTTTATTTCCATTTGTAAAATCAGCTCCCGAAATATCTGCAGTTCGTCGTGAATCACCCATTATATATATATATATTTGCAGATATTTCGGGAGCTGATTTTACACATGGAAATAAACAAAAAAGACCATATAAACATAAAAATGTCCTAAAATCCTATATATATATATATTCTTGTTTTATGACAACTGCATAGTATGCTAACCTTTTATGGCCATATCGCATGCAGTGTTAATATGATGATTCTGATTCTGTAGCTTTTCCCTGACCTGTCCAATTAATTCATTCCTTGTCACAAAGGACTACGTACGGAGATATCATATATCATGTATGTAACCACAACAAGTGTACAAAAAGCTGCGTGGTTTGTAAATATTAGCCTGCCAGCCAATGGCAATGGCATAATGGAAGGAACGAAGAGGCGGGTAAGGAACAAACAAAAAGATACAAAGGCAAAGGATTCAAAGGAACAAAGGAAGGAAAGAAAAAGAAAGACAGAGGCAGAGGCAGAGGTTATAGAACAAGAACATAGAAGGTGCGCTGTGACCGGTGTGTTTGCTAATTTTAAAATTGACTTCTTTTAATATTTTTTTGATACGTTACAATAACTTAATAGATAAGTTAGGCGCTTTCGACCAAAAATTGAGGCTAGGTCAGTTACAAGTTTTGGCCGATCAAGGGCCTAAAAAGGACTAGCCGATTAAACTTAGCCCTAGGCCTACATTGTTTTTAGGGGCACAGTTTGAATGTAAGTGAATGTTTGAAAATAATTTATACACAGAATAACCTAGGCTAAGTTTAAGTACTTAAAATGAAATTTTTCTGCGTGGACTACCCCTAAGTTTTTACTAACTTTCCTGTTTTCATCATAGCCTTAAGCGGCATTCACACTAGAGTTAGGCCTACAGACATTAAGGGTGCGCTCACCTCGGCGTCAAAATCGTCGAGCGAGACTGTTAACTGCCGCTATAAGCGGAATCTTACATTTTGGAAAATATATGTCGGGTGATTTTAATTTTTGTTACTTTAATGCTTTTTTGGTTTCAGTGCGAAATCGATCGGTGGTCTAATAACGATGTTTTTGAAATTGCAGACCTTTTGCATCTCCCTTCTTGCATCGTTATCTATAAACTTTTTACCAATCTTATTGCAGATTCTTGTTTTTAAGATTACATTGTACTTGTGTATCGTCTTATTTTTTCTTAAAAAATTGTTTTTAAAATACGTTAAAAACTTGATACAAAAACGCTTAATTTCAACATTATTAGCAAGCGCCCTGCTTAGTAATTTAAATTAATATCGAAATTTTAAGACGATAGCGGAGTACAAAATTAACTTATATTACGAAAAGAATGACACCAAAATATTTTAAATCGGTTTACAACTGGGGCGACAAACACGGATATTCTAAGCCCTTGCATCCGCGCGCGGCAGATGGGTAGAGCGCACCCTTAAGTCAGCAACCTTTTGTTGCTGACTGATTTATTTGCAGACACCTTAAATCTGTTTGCAAGTTGGATTGTTTGCAGACAAAAGGAGGGTGGCCCTTAACTTAGTGGGGTGGGATATTTCCAGCGATATATTTGGGGATTTTTTCTCAGAATCGGGAATACTAACCCTCATCAACAAAAATTACAACCCCCCCCCCCCACGTTTCCCTGTAAAATTCCCCATGGTGATGGGAGAGGATTGAAAAAAAGGGAAAATTCCAAATTTTTATAAGTAACTTAGCCTATTAAGGGGTAGGCTAAATGCTCCAAATACTGACACTGTATCAAATACCGACTAGGCCACATTTGATCACGAAATATAAGCCATTCGTCGTCTGTGTTGGCTACTTTCAAAGTCAGATAAGTTTGCGGTCTTTATTTTAATGAGATAAAAGAAAAAGAAACAAGTTTCCACCTTTTATAGTGTTTATAAGTTTTGTCTGCTCTTGTTCCTCTATAGTGATTTTAGTTTTAAAAGAATCTCACACCACAGGTTTCCCCTACAGTAATGGCCACGAAATCAGGCGGGTGGCTGAAAACGTGATGTTGTCATATAGGACTAAAAAATGAGTTAATCGTCAAAAATTGTATACTTAGATGCACAAACTGGCAACACTGATCATCCAGCGTTGCCTAGACCATATGTTGAGTGTAAATTTTAGAAAAGTGATCAAAATCCGTATCATCTAGTTAAACAGATAAAAACATTGACATGAGTAGAAAACATGATTCAATTAATAACCATCACTGGCAATTTGGCAACGTTGCAAAATCATCATACGCCTGCCTGATTTCGTGGCCGCGACTTTAGGAACATAGAGATTTACTTTGTAAAACTGAATAAGTATCGGGGCAAAATTTCGTTATCCGACTCCACCGTTATTATCGATGTTGAAATTTCGATATTGTGATAACGTTATTCTATCAACAATACAATTATACAATACGATTACAATTTTATCACCCGATTTAGTTTTGTTGCAATATAATTAAACACGTACCTTTTTACAATAAAACATATATAGGCCTATTGCAAACAAGTACGGTAACTGAAAATAACAAAAATAAGTACAAATTTTAGCTAATGTAACCTATAATATTATCATAGAACAACACAAAGTAAACTAACCAAGTTTATTGTGTAGGTGTATCTTATTTGTGAAAAGAAGAAGAATTCGTTAGACTTAAAATGAGTTCACACAAATGCTGAGAATATATGAATCAGAAAGGGTATAAGGAATCAGAAAGGGTTTTTTGTAATGGTATTAAGGGAATAAGTTTATGCGTTTAAATGTTTCCAAACACCACTGATTTTTGTTGTTATAGGTAAACATCTCTGTCAATAAAAGTGAAGGAGCTTTACAGTTAGATTGTCAGGTTAGATTATTATTATGATACATTTCTTATCTCAATATCGTTGGTTCGATTGTTTTCATCGCACAATTTTAATCGCAATATCGAAATTTCCACATTGATAACTTAATAACGGTGGAGTCGGATAACGAAGTTTCGCCAGTATCTGAATAATTATATGTTTATGTTAAACTTATGTTTAGGCCCTAAATTGGGAACCAAATAATAAGGTTTTTAAATATTAATAATACATACTGCTATTTTTCCCTTGTAATTTAATTTGCCAATGTTAGTATTTGAAGCAAAATTTCA